>JAEBDU010013284.1:1863082-2289222 GCA_016802625.1 Heliconius numata | reverse complement strand
ATCCTTCTAATGTGGACAGGAGAAACAGCGGTTAGTTTGTTCGCTTAAGCTTATGTTTTACTATACCAAATATTATTATAAGAACATATAACTACATAATAGAAGCCGTCGTAGAAGTTTGTGACGGTAACACCACGTTTGTGGGTTCAATCCCTATTCGGGGGAAAGGATTATTGTTTTATAAAGAGGGAAACGGAGTGTCTTGAACCTAGGCTGGACCTGGCTATGCAATATACGGGATACAACGTGAACCTCTAATTTAAATTTATATTGTACTAGCGGCCCGCTCGCGGTTTCACCCGCGTGAACTATGTTATTATTAATTTTTGTCTCCATGACTACGTCCTAGTGACGTCTATGCAAAATTTGAGACTCCTAGCATTTGTTGTGACGAAGTTTCATACAATTTTTCGACCCCAAAAACAACCCCTTAGAAGTGGAATATTACAAATTCCCGTCTTAGCGAGCACCTACGTCCTATAAATAACTCCTATGCAAAATTTGAAATTCCTAGCACATGTAGTTTCTGAGATTTCGTGATGAGTGAGTGACCTTTCGATTTTATATATATAGATATAAATGACATATTACTGTCATCTTGATCGTAATAAATACAAGTCCAGTGTAACGAAAGTAAAAACAAATAAATATATCCGTTATAATGTGCATGCTAATTAAACAGGTTTCGTAGCTGGAGCATGCATTCATAATTTCGTTCTCAGGAATCGAATTTTTTTTATATATTATTATGTAATTTAAAAAATTCGATTGTCGTCAGTTTTATGTAAATTATTAGAGTTTGATAGTCATATTTTAGGTAAATAATGTCTTTTTTTATTTACAGTTATTAAAATAAAGAAATAAACTTCCGATAAGGTAGTACTAGTAGATACTAGAACAAGAAGTAACTATTAGAAATATGTTTCTAGAGTGAGGTCAATTGGGCGGCCCATGTTGCTACGACGTGACCTGCCTACGTACATCCTGTATTATTTTTATATTCGACTAGCGGACGCGCGCAGCTTCGCTTGCGTGTTTAATGAAAAAATTTTTAGAGAATATTTCAGCCTGAAGCTGAAGTATAAAATTATAACTATACGAGTATACCACCCGATGTTAACGAAAATTGAATTCAAATTTTACTTACTTTAGACACATGGAGATACTGAGTTTTGCTGATTTGTCTTAAAAAAACCAAAACTCTTGGAAATTAGAGATGATATTATGAATATGAAAAAATAAATTACATTAAAAAAAATAAGTTAATAGACAAACACTATACTTACATGGAATAGCAATTTCATGCAGCAGTCGAGAAAGAAAGTTAATTTTACAAATAAATGAAATAATATTCTATAGTAATCTCGATTTTTTACTTAAAACATTTAAAAATCCCGCTCTTCGTGGAGATGAACTTTGGCAAGAGAGTTGTAGAAGTACCAACCTTAAGCGCTAGTAATACGCTTATTTAATTACCAACGCTGAATTGCAGGTCTCAGAAAAATGGGGCAAAATTTAAATTTATTATCATAAAATATAATCCCTCTTTTACTGGTCTTAGTAGGTGAATTGCGACACTCAGCTGACATATCTATCCGAAAACTTTCCCGCCAAAATTCGAGCTTACAGTTTAAAAAATTCTGCTTCGATAAGACAGAGTCAGTGATTGTTTTTTTTTTTAAATATATATTGTATTATAGACTTAAGTTATTAATATTTTTTTATGACATCCTCATTAATGATAACTTTCATTAACCTTGATATTGTAAGTTTCAATAATATGTTTGTTAAAAAACATTATTGAAACTTATTATTTATAATTTTTGAAAAATCATAAACATAATTTCGAGAAAGTGTATCAATTTCATTGATCTACATAATAATTATTTTTTATTGATTAAAAAAAATTAAAATTGACCATCAAATGAACCATACGAATCCAGATCGACTTAGCGCTAATTTCATTATCTAGTTAAAGCTACTACTAAACTGAATACAGTTTTACTTTTACGTAATAATACAAGTGAAGTATAAACTATAATATAAATAAAAAAAGATCGACTCGTCCCCTTTCGCATGCGCTGTGAGCTCCACCGACGTGAACATCGCGCGAGGCCATAGAAACCCGCTCTGGCTGCCGTACGAGACGAAACGGAAACTGCCGATTAGTGCCGAACTAACTGCTTGCTGGGCCTTACGCTCGCCCGGTTCATCTTTTATTGACTATTTTCTGCGATTATTTTAACATATTTATATAGTCGAGTATTAATTTAATGAAATAAACATTTTAAGTGATAAAATAATAACAAGTGATAGTTCTGTCGATCGATACGAGTGTATATAGTGTAGTCATGGACTGTGGGATACAAGACAAAGCGGCGTGTGTTGGATTACGATAATAAACGCTAATAAGCTCGAGGAGCCAACGGCATTGTAAAACAAATATCCTGCCGACTTCAGCCGCTTCAAGTAGCTACTGGTACTGTCATCAGGTTAATAAAGACAGCTTCTGTGTAAATATATAAAGTAATTGATTATCTCAGCACTATGCCGACAACGACGATACATGAAAACATTGCCCTACTCAACATGATGTCCTCAGATAATCTAGAGGACGATTTAAAGAGTGTTCAGCTACATTATCCATCAGATAGACGATTACAGAGCGACGGCGCATGCGTGGAAGAGAGAGTGAGGACTCCTCGCGGAGACATCCTGGTGGCGATCAGGGGCGACCGTAACAAGCGCGCCATAATAACATACCACGACCTCGGTCTAAATTATGCAGCTAACTTTCAGGCGTTTTTCAATTTTGTGGACATGCGCACTATCTTGGATAAATTTTGCATTTACCACATCAATGCTCCGGGTCAAGAAGAGGGCGCGCCGACCTTGCCCGAAGATTTTTCATACCCCTCGATGGATGCCTTGGCCTCCCAAATTGATTTTGTGCTTGGTCACTTTGGAATTAGATCCTTTATTGGATTTGGGGTAGGCGCGGGTGCTAACATTTTGGCTCGTTATGCCATAGTGAGTCCGCAAAAGATTGATGCGTTAGTTCTGATCAACTGCACATCGACACAAGCTGGTTGGACCGAATGGCTCTATCAAAAGATCAACACACGCCAGCTTAGATCTAGCGGAATGACCCAAGGTGCGCTCGATTACCTAATGTGGCATCACTTCGGCCGTAGTACTGACGATCGCAATCACGATCTAGCTCACGTATATAAAGAATGCTTTTCACATGTCAACCCTGTGAATCTCTCCATGTTTATTGACTCATACTTGAGACGGTCTGATTTAGCGATCGCAAGAGACAATAACACAATTAAAGTCCCTGTTTTGAACGTCACAGGGGCACTCTCTCCACACGTTGATGATACTGTCACTTTTAACGGCCGCTTGGAGCCATCGAAGACCTCTTGGCTGAGTATTTCAGATTGTGGAATGGTGTTGGAAGAGCAGCCGAGTAAGATAGCAGAGGCTTTCCGACTCTTCCTCCAGGGCGAGGGTTACTGTAGGTAGTCATCTTGCCTTTACAGACAACGATGTACGCAACGCTATTAAATAGATGCACTCGATGCTTATTTACACGCGAGCTTTAACAACATATTTGTTGTAGACATTGGAATGTAGTTCAAAATTGTTAATCTTTGTTTTAGATAATTGTGAAAATAAATTTATTTATGGCTTAATTAGGCTTTTACTTAACCCTTTGCTCTATTTTGAAAAAAAATTAAGTATAGAATATGATAAATATTGTACAGGTATATTATAATGTAAATATTTTAATGACGGTTAACAACTATATGGCATTTGTATATTGCTCTACGTACATTTAATGAAATATTTAAAAAATATATAAAATTCTTAAATATCTTAAAAACAATAGTTTTAGACCATGAGATAATTTAAATCTAGACTTTTTTTAGCTTCACGCTATGTATCTCGCAAGGATAGCGCAATGTAGGTAAACTAATGTTAAGAGTTAAGACAGTCCTTTCTCCACTTTTCGCACAACTTTTGATACATTGCGTGTAGAGAATTAAATTACTATATCGAGTGCAGTCGTGGCACAGGGACACAAGCGTGACAGGTTTCGGGTTCGATTCCCATTTGACAAAATTAAATATTTATAATTCTCATTTCCTCGCTCTGATAATGAGGCAAAGTGTGATGTTCAGTTCCGTTATTCAACTCCGAATACCCCCAGAATTTTGCATAAAGTGGGGAGCGGAAGTGTCTTAAGGGGAACGAAGTATATATAAGTATATTGGTTCTTTCTACTTACCCAGTGAGATCCGGCGTGATGCTAAAAGAAATAGGCACGATAGTTACAGAATTCGTTTATACATTTGTTTTATTTGATTTGCTTAATGCATTCATAATCTATTGAATGCAATTAATTCAAATTAATCCTAAATAAATATTTAAGTTCTTATGACCTAACTTTTACCAAAACACAATCAACAAAACCTTAGCTGTTTTCTGGTCATTGTATAAACAATTGGTAGTTCTCGTTTGAAAAATAAATTAAAACAAAACCTACAATGGCCGCGCTGCACCGAACAAAAGACTAGAAACTAAACGAAAAATAAAGTTTTTTCAACGCTATAATTAATTTTCGATTCGCTTCGAATGCTCGTGGGGGTGGTCTTTTTTGCGAGGGTTTTTCCAGAATAAACGTGTATCAGCCACCCTGGGGGAGGTGTCGGTTAAATGGACCCCCTGTGAAAGAGTAACCCCACACCCAGTTTCAGCATTGACCAGTCGATCAATGGATTATGAAATATTTTTCAGGAATATATTGAGTATCGACGAAGTAGTTTATTCTGTGTATTAACACATATGGAGTTTTATGTTTTTAGAACAATTTATTTCTTAATATTTGCAAAGTATATGAGTAGAATATGCTATTTAAAAGTTATTAAGTATTGCCAGTTGTGGCGCAGTGGCACAAGTGAGTAAACACGACTGGTTGTGGGTTCGATCCTCACTCGAGGAAATTAAATAATGAATATTTTCATTTTGCTCTGCTGCCGAGGTAAAGCGCGTCGAGGAAAATGGTAAACAGAGTGTTCCCTCTACCTTGATGAGTGCGGAATACCGCGTGAAACGGAAAAGTATTAAATTTTATTTCGTTTATAAATAATGTTAAAACATTCGTAAAAGATTTAAATAATAGATAAATTAGTGTGTATTTTGTCACATTTGATAAAATAATATTATTATTTAAATTCTCAATTATTTAAAAAATAATTTGCATATCTGTATCAGCCTAAACGATTTAATAATTGATTAGGATAAATATTCATATCATTTATGGATGTTTAATCAGTTTCTGTTTCCATTTTTATTGTAACTTACAAAAGCGTTAATTATAACATACTTGCATGTATTTTCTTTTATTAAGCTTATACAGACTGGAAGCGTCCGCGCTCCTTTTATGGGAACAGCATATAGGGTAAAATATTTCAAACCCATACCTAAAGACATTAATCAAAATACCCCAACAGTTTAGACGTAGGATTTTTTTCCATTTCACGATGTTTATCCATACCTGTATTTCGTGTGACGTATTACGCATAGATACCAACAACGTAAACACTTACTACAAAAATACTACTCTAAAGGTTAAACAACTTTGAAGTTTGCTGCCAATACCTACGAAGGTTCCCTCTGATCGGTACGATTTCGGAATGAGGCATGTGCGGCGGTCACCATTTGATAAGTTTATGTCTTCCTGGCAAATGTCGTTCTTGACAATTAGCGATTATTTTAAAACGATAATTCTATTACTTATTTTGTTTGAAAAATACACTTTTCATTTTTGCCAAAATCTGTTTTATTTTATTTGTATTAGGCTTTATTAGAGTTAAAACTGTGGTTTCATTTCAGAGGTACATATATACAGGGTGTTTTTGTCACCTTTACTCTAGAATCCTAATATTATGCTCTCATAGAACTGTGTAGAAATGTCTACCGGAGCGGGGAAATGGAAATAATGTACTTCCCTTGAGTGGAGATCGGACTCACCACTGATATGTTTACACTGTACCACTGAACCAGGGAGGCCCCAGTTATGAATATACTTTTATAAATATTAATTTACATTTTATTTAACAAATCGTAGATCACAAAGGATTGCAATAAATAAAATACAAATGAGATAATCCAATTTATATTACAATAAACATAATTCACATAGATTCAATATTTACACAATACAATTATATTGTCATAAAACATTTAATAAAAATTGACTAGATTTTTTAATGATATCTACAAATTTATTTACAAATTTAAGCTCCATTTAAAAAAGTAATGTCTATTTACAATTTCTATACGGTTAATAATTAATGCACTGGCGAGTTATAGTTACGAGACATTTTAATATCGATATTTTATTTCACAACTAGCTGATAACTTGTTTTTTTATTATTATACAAACGTATAACAATTTATCCTGTAAATTCTAGTGACTTAATAAACAGACAGACCGCCAGACAGATGTGAAATATATAGATATTATTTATCTGTATCGATTTTTTGATACAAATGTCCAAGTGCAAAAGGGATAGCCTTAACTATTCTATGACAATTCACAACATGAGACAAATTCAAAAATCGATTAAACATGGCAACATTCTATTATTTAAATACGGATTAAAATACTGTATATAAATAAATCTTATGCTATTATCTTAAGTTATTGCAAAATGGCAGTAAACTGAAGCGTAATTATTATTAGACATAATAAGATTTCGATTAGCCTTACAACGTCTAGTCCAGAGTCGATAGTAGAGAAGTCTAGAATAATTTAGAGTTACTTAGTCTTTTATATGGCAATTGTTTCTGATCTAAAATATATATTACATACATACAATATTTTTTTCGATATGTTCTCGTATAACTTTGTTATTTAAGTATAAATGTTTTTGCAACGCGTCTACAATAACGTGAACGATAATAAAGGCCGTTAGCGAAGGAAAAGCTTTCCAAACAAATAATGTCTATTGACTTTATCTCTTTCCTTGTGATGGTAAACACGCTTTAAATTTCATCTTGATCCCAGGATTTAGGAGATAAATCAGTTCTGTTTAGCAATTTAAATGTATTGTTCTTACATTTACATATTGGCGTTGTAATTAGAATTATTTTTTTAATTCGTTTGTGTAATAGCTTGAAACATTTAATAGTATTATTATATAACAAAATTTGCACATTTTTTCACAGGCAATTTTTTTGTAAAAGGATCTTGATATTTATGCAATGACAACACAGTAAGTTCTTTATTCGAATTGTATCATTTTTTCTTTAATTTTGCGCTCAATAGATAAAGAGAGATAAATCTTAAACGCATTCTTATTTTGTCAGTACATGTAGAGGGTAGAGTATATTTTTATTCTAAAACAATTAAAAATGCTTAGAATTATAGTTAAAATACATACATATGAACTTAGTCACCGTTTTTAACACTTCCCTTTATATACTTACACTTATTGTTAAAGTAAGAACTATAATTAACAAGTATTATTTGGCACAATTAAAATAAAATTATTAAAAATAAAAATAAAAAAAAACATAAGCAGCAAAATTACAATTTATTTTAATATATTAACGTGTAATTTTTAAATGAATTAGCCCAACCCTTTACCAAGAATGTTAAATCATCGTTTGTAGGAAGTTTCAAATACTTCTCAAGCATCAGAAATAAGCTTTTGAGTTTTAAATTCTACAGGATCAAAAAAAAGGTTATATTATTAAAATGCGACAATGCCACTTAACAGGTAATCTTAAACTCTTGCAAATAGTGCAGAATGGAGTGTCTTGACACTAAATTCCCTAACTACTCAAAAAGCATAAAACCAACATATACAAATATTGATAACTATATAAAAAATTGATAATTTTTTAACATTTTGAAATAAAGAATAGAAAAAATATTTTTAGAAAACGTATAAATAAACTGATTGTAACGGGATTCAAACCCGCGTGTCTTCCTGCCTTCCAAGAGGAATCGAAACCTGCTACGTTTACATATTTTAAAAAATATAACAGAGATCATATTGCGCAATCGAAAATTTGGTAGTCGAGAGTAACAAAGTGCCTCAACACTACGTTCCCTCTCTGTTACATAGGACACAAACAAAGTAAAAACAACAATTAGCTCATTTCGGTGTAATGCGGTTCGGGGCTGGGCTTGCGGCGCTAGCTGTGGTCGTGGTGCGTGCGCGGCGACAGCGAGCCCGGCCCCGACTCGGCGCTGGAGTCGCCCGCGTACACCTCCGAGAACCCACCCTGGCTGCCACCGCCGGCGCCGCTGCCGCCACCTGCTCAATGGTTACGTTTTAAGGTTATGTTTCAAGGCATTGTGTGTTGGGTGGTGGAACTCAACGTCGCGCGTTGCCTTGTTACTGGAGCGAAGAAGTGAAAATTCGGTCCCTCTAGTGGGAAGCGATGTCACAACGGTCGCCATTATATTCAAACGCTGTACTGCACCTCTATGTCACAGTGGCATAGCGTGCGACCTTCAAAAGTATTTTAAATGTCACAGTTAACGATAATTTAAAACTAACTTTACTTGCAATTTTGCTAAATTACACTAAACTATAATATATTTAAAATCATAAAATATTTGATTTTAATAGAATTTTACTCCTATGAATTATCACAAAAAAATCATCAAATATCATTATAATATACGATCGTAGAAACTTCCACATTTTCTGTCCTACTTTTGTAGCATATCCATAAAAACGTCATCATAGAAAATCATTCAAACCCAAATTATTTATAATATTAACTTCAACACATTAAAATTTTTCATTGGTTTCAAATAAACACAAATATGAGCATTAGTAGGTTGGAGGCGCGTTCCGCGCAGTCATAAATCATTATTAGGTAGGAGCTCGTGATATATTGCAGGAATATGTTAACAAGTCGGTAGGTGAATGATAGATGAGATACCTAGGTGAGATATGAGATAGTTATATATATGTACTAGTGTGACCCGCCCGCGGCTTCGCCTGCGTGAATTACGTTATTATTAATTTCTGTCTCCATGCGTACCTACATCCTATAAGTGACGTCTATGCAAAATTTGAGACTCCTAGCATTTGTAGTAACGAACTTTCAACCCCAAAAATAATCCCTTAAGAGTCGAATATTGCAAATTGCTGTCTTAGCGAGTACCTACGTCCTATAAATAACTCCTATTCAAAATTTGAGATTCCTAGCACATGTAGTTTCTGAGATTTCGTGATGAGTGAGTGAGTGACCTTTCGATTTTATATATATAGATAGATAGATAGATGTATGTATTTCCCATTACGGAAATATCGGTTATTCGTGTAAGAAAACCATTATCTCTCTATGACGGTGCAAGTTGCCAATACTATATGTAGGTATGATACGAAACATGTCTGATTAATCGAGAGCATATTCGGTTCAAGTGTGTAATATAAAAATTACAAACATTATAAATACATACTCGTATCTCCTTTATTATACAGGTGGAAGTGTCAGCACCACTTTAAATGAAACCACAGTTTTACTACTCTATATAAGCCTAATATAATTCAGAAAAAATAATTCCCAAAAATGAAAAAGTTATTTTTCAAACAAAATAAATAATAAAATTATCGTTTTAAAATAAAACGCCATTTGTAAAGTATAACATAAACACGTACCTGTATAAGGTAATGAATTTTTAGATTATGAAACAATTGTTAATTATTTTAAACATCTACAGTTTATATAAATTATCAGAGTCACGCAGTTAAGGATCGTCAAAATGAGTTTATCTCTGCATATTTTTTTAAATTTTACATATAAATGACAATAATTCAATTCATTTAAATAATCACTATGAAAGTTTTAAACCGAAATAAGAATTATATTAAAAACATATTACGGCTCTAGATCCCCAGACTAGTAAGATAAGACTTGTGATCTTTGCTTAAGTCCACCGCCCGACAAACCAATTATCCCAGACATAAAGTTGAACTGATTGAAATAATACAACGAAACTCAACTTAATAATTGAAATTAATTTATTAAAACTACTAAATTAATACAATTCTGTAAAAACTATTTTTTAATTCTTATATGTACTTTTATTTGTTCTCTTATACATACATAAATAGTTATAGTAAAATATTGTATTAGCTACCAATTAGCATATACAATATAAATTTTAATAACATTCCCTTAAAATTTAAGTCTAGCAGATATCCAGTGGGGGGGAAATGAATTTTCATTTACTCGCTCTAGTAACAAGGCAAAGCGCGGCGCTGCTCTGACGTTGATTCTTCACCACTCAGTACGCAATATCTAGAAAATTTGACCAAAAGCGGGGAAAAGAGTGTCTTGACACTAGATTTTGATTTCTTTGACTCTGATATATGCGGGATATAGTGTAAAACTAAAAAAGGAGAAATAAAACAATAAATACCGTGATGTGACAGCGGCACGCAGTAAGAGGTTCCAGCGCAGTGTCGAGGCCGCACCTTCTCGTAGCGGCTGAGGTGCTGCAGCTCGCACTCAGAGTGGTGTTTCTCTACTATTGACAAGTAAATATTTAATTACGAGTATGTTATAAGAAGTAATTTTATGATAATATTGTTTTTTTTAATTTATTTAAATATTAAATTAGACTTTTATTATCTCTACAATTTTATCAATTGTTTATTATTGGAATTTTTCACAGTTCTAAGACAGTAATAGTTAGACTATATAACAAAAAAAAAACAATGCATATATACAATGGCTAAACTAAGTGTGAATCAAAATATCTATTTTATATAAATACAATACGAGAAAAGAACATTTGTTTTATTTAACAATAAAAGTAGAAATTTATTCAGGATTGATTTATGCACTTTGAGTATCAGCGGTTAGTTGAGGGAAGGGAGTTTGTGGATAAAAATACATTTCAAACAATAATTTCTAAAGATCGGCGGAAGTTACAGTTAGAAACTTTGATCAAACTTCAGCCTCGGAAGTTAAACGCTTCTTTTCATTGAATTGTTTACTTTACGTATATCTTTCATTATAGAATAATATTATTACACATATAATATGTAAGATTGAAATAGTAGCTCTTCTTCCTCCTGGCATTAATCCCGGCTATTGCCAGGGTCTGCCTTCCTACTCAACCTGCTCCACTTTGCACGATCTTTTGCGTCCTCGGTGGTTAGACCATTGGCTCTCATGTCCTGCATCACGACATCCAACCAGCGCTTCCTTGGGCGTCCGGGAGGTCGCGCCCCAGGAACTAGTATAGCAAGGCACTTGCGTCCGACATAGTTCTTAGGCCGGCGCGTAACGTGGCCAAACCATCTCAAGCGACGCTCTTGGAGCTTATCCGCTACGTCACGGACCCCAAGACTACCTCGAATGAATGTGTTGCGTATGCGGTCAGACCGCGTTACGCCGCACATCCACCTCAGCATCTTCATTTCCGTGACGTGAAGCTCCCGAGTGTGCCGAGATATTCGCTGCCGTATAAAAGAACCGGTCGGACGATGCTCTTGTATATCAGCCCCTTGAGCTTGGGCGGTATTCTGCGGTCGCAGACCACACCAGTGACCTCCCGCCATTTGGCCCAGGCAGCGCTTATCCGGCTATGGACATCGTGATCGATGCCTCCAGACTCGTGCATAACGGATCCAAGGTACCTGAACTTCTCCGACTTAACGGCTGGCTCAGGACCTATAAGGATGGTGCTCGAGTCCCGGCTCCCGCAGGCCATGTACTCTGTCTTCGACACATTTAGTTTAAGACCGCCGTTCTCAAGCGTACCCTTCCAGAGGTTCACTTTACGCTCCAGCGTCAGTCGGTTCTCGGCAATGAGTGCTATGTCGTCGGCATACATCATCAGCCATGGAGGCTGGTCCTTGATGTGAGCCGAGACAGTATCGAGCACTACATTGAATAAGAACGGACTAAGAGCCGAGCCCTGGTGAACCCCCACCTGGTAATCGGGAAGGGTCTAGTGTCGCCAACAGCAGTCCTAACCATAGAAGCGGAATCGTGGTACATGTCTCTGATAATCTCAATATAGGCCTCAGGGATCCCTTTGGATCGCAATGCCCACCAGATACACTGACGAGGCACACAGTCAAAGGCCTTCTGCAGATCTAAAAAGGCCACATGCAGAGCTCTCCTTTTTTCCCTGTATGCCTCCATCAAAGTTCTGAGGGCAAAAATGGCGTCCATGGTGCCCGATCCTGGCTGAAATCCATATTGAGACTCAGAGATAGTACATTCTTGGCGGAGCCTGAGGTCGATCATGCGCTCGAAGAGCTTCATGGTATGACTCATAAGCTTAATGCCCCTATAACTACCACAATCTTGAACACTGCCCCTTCCCTTGTAAATAGGGGTAATAAAGCTAAGCCGCCACTGATGCGGCATCTTACCAGTGTTCAAGATATGGTTAAAAAGGTCAGTAAGCATGAGCACACCAAGAGAGCCCAACGATTTCCACGCTTCGATCGGAATGTCGTCAGGTCCTACCGCTTTTCCGTTCTTCATGCGTCGAAGGCAATTACGTGTTTCGTCAAGGGTTATTGGGGCAATAAGTCCGAGGTTAGGCGGTGGGTCGTGATGAAGACTGCATGGGTGCTGAGTATTCAGCAACTCCTGGAAGTAGCTTCTCCACCTCTCCTTCACAGAGGCATGACTACAGAGCAGCGTGCCCTGGGAATCTCTGACGCAAAGACATTTTGCGATATCTTGCGTCACTTTATCCCGGGAACGTGCCAGTTTGTAAATGAGCTTCTGCCCCTCCACAGTTTCAAGTTTATCATACAATGGTGACAAACTCTCACTGCGGGCTCTGGCTACAGCTCTTTTACTGGCACGTTTAGCTACTGTGTACTCCAGTCTGTCTTCAGGAGAGTTGGATTCCTGCCACTTCTTAAAGGCAGCCTTCTTTTCACGAGTCACCTCCTGGACCTCGTCATTCCACCACCATGTCTCCTTGTCGATGACACGTCCTCCCCTAGAAACGCCAAGAACTCGCCTGCCTGCCGCAATGATTGCCGACTGAGCCCGATCCCAAGCATCCTGAGCAGTCTCGGTGTTAGTCGAAAGATTATGACTTTTCACCTCTGCCAGGAAGTCGGTCTGCATCGGTCCATTCAGTAACCACCACTTGATCCGAGGCCTACGTTTCTCGGCTACTTTCTTCTTCGGAGTGACGTTAAAGTCCATGACAAGAAGACGATGTTGGGCCGTTAGGCTTTCGCCTGGAATGACCTTACAGTTAGTTACCCTGCCCATATGACACCGTCTGGTCAATAAGTAGTCTATTTGAGTTGAGTGGGACCCGCACTTATACGTGATAAGGTGCTGAGAATTCTTTTGGAAGAACGTATTCACGACGGCCAGATCAGACGCAATACAGGTTCTCAGAATGTTTTCTCCCTCTGCATTGCGAAGACCGTGCCCAAAACCCCCGTGAACACGTTCATACGGCTCAGCAGCCCTACCGACGTGCCCGTTCAAGTCCCCCCCAACTAAGACCACTTCGGTAGACGGCACAGCAAGTAGCACCCCTTCATACTGCTCCCAGAATGTCTCCTTTTCGGCCGCGCTACATCCCGCCTGGGGAGCATAGGCACTGATTAAGTTTGTGATAACGCCCTCAATCAGTACCCTCACCCGCATCAAGCGGTCGGAGCGACGGTCAACTTCAAGGAGCCCATTCTGAAGCTCTTCAGAAAGCACTACTGCTACACCGTTTCTGCAATTTGAATTGAAATAGTAGCTCGTAGAAGGGTAAGCAAAGACAAAATAGCTAGTTTTAAGACATGCCGAATTCTGGAGGCATTGCATATTAAGATTCTTTCGTTTAGCTTTAATCTGTATTCCTCATTACAAAAGACCATACCTTGTTTTACAGTACTTAACCTAATTATTTTTATTTGTTATTTTTATAATTTTAATTTGTTATATTTCTTCATATTTTTTTTCTGCTTGGCTCCAACATTAATTCTGGTAGTTAGTTTAGTCTGGTGATGGTTTTGGAACCCCCTTGAAAATTGGGCGGCAAGTAGTGGTTCGAGTGTATTAACCCTGCTATATGCGTGATACAGCGTGAAACTAATATAAAACCAGAAATAACATACCATCAGCCCGCTCTCTATGTCGTTGGGGGTGTTTCCTGCAAGGGCGGTGAGGCGGCGCGTCGTTGTCGCGGTGCCCGAAGGTCCGGAACTGCAGCGTGTGGTCCAGGGTGGCGGCCGTCTCGCCGCCCACCGCGAACGTTGCGTACGGACTTATTTCGTATACATCTATTAGATTATATATTTTAGATATATTATTAGGAATTATTAATTATATTTTATTCGCTTGCAATAATTTAATATAGAATTTGTATTTTAAATTAATAAATGTGTACGAAAATTGCTTAGAAGCGAAACACGATTGGAGTGCACAACGTATTGGAAAAGAAATGATAAAGGCGATTACTAAAAAGTTCGATAAAAGAAATTGTAATTTTTTTATCAAGTAGTTTTATTAGAATTAAATGTTTTTACTGAAACAAAGGCAAAATTGAAGAAAAAACAAAACGAAAACTATTACACACATTACATACCATGCTTAAATCTATAATACTATAAAATAATAAAACACCCATCGTACATAAATTCTCACCGGAGGCCGGGGACAGCTTGTCGTGCTTGTAGTCGTGCTGGCAGTTCCTTAGGTTCTGCTGTTCAGGGCACACTGATTTGTCGGTGCTGGCCGCGGAGTGGCTGCAGCGGCGGTTGTCTTCTTCGATTTGTTCGCCGCATGATAGAAGTGTGCTAAAATATTGTTGAAATTAAAGGTGTGGTTTTGTAAAATTTATTAGAAATGTTAGCCTATGCCTTTTTTATGTACGGAGCGAACAGAGGAATCTTAATGAAAACGGAATGTCTTATCATTATGTCCCCAGATTCTCTCTGCCTACCCTTTTAGTTGCAGAAACTTGACGTTACGCTTTTTAACATAAAGAAGAATAGGCCGAAGGAACCAAGCAGTCTATTTGACATTCACACGTTTTATTTATATGTAAGAGTTTGTGAGGATGGATGTTTGTTCCACTTTGCACTCTTGTTTTTAAAGGTTATTAGAGAGGATATAAAAGGAAGTAGCTTTTGATTAATGAAAAAATCGGCCAAGTGCGAGTTGTACTCTCCCACCGAAACCTCGGAATCATTTTCAGGATAAGTTGGCGAGCATTTGCATATTTTGTATGAATACAATATAGTAAAGAACTACAAATATGAGTTTGGGATATTTCGTACTTGCTTGAGCAAGGGAAGCCGCGTTTGAGTCTCTAGTATATAATATTATGAGAAAAAAGCGGCCCATTTTGTATGTAATATTAAATTTTTAATATCATTTGTAGAAATTAGTTTTAAGAAATATAAATGTGAAAGCTAAAGTAGGTACTTGGCGAAATGTACGCTGCCATAATATTATAATAGATTGTACCGTTTAATACTTTACATAAAGACTTTAATGATATTACTTTATATAAATTAGTTTAGTTCATAATAATGTAAAGAGAGCCTGATTATTCAAATTAATGATATACATTTGAGACCGGTAGCGCGACGATCGTAGGTTCAATTGACAGTTTGGGGAATGAATGAATTTAATATTTTCATTTTCACGTTCTGGTAACGGGGGAAAACCCGTTAAGTTCCGATACTCAACATGCACTGTCTCGAGAAATTAGCGAATTGTATTGCACGGAAGTGTCTTAATAGGAACAGAGTACCTTAGCACTAGATTTCTACGTTCCCTCTACCAGGAAATATTAATACAAATTTGTTACAACATTAATAATTCATTCAAAACTAGTTTTCACTTTAAAATTTGTTACATGTTATAGCTGGGTAAGCGGAGAAAACTTAGTATTAAAACACTCTTTTCCGTTTTCCGCTCGAATTTTAAAAATTGGAATTAAACATCGATACGCATCGAACGCATAATATATAACATTACCTCCTTTTCGCCATAAGTACAAGAAGCAAGGCTGACACAGCAATGGCGGCGAGCGCGGCGAAGGCCAGAGACAGCGCACCGAGGACTCGGTCGGCGTTGTCGCCGTTACTCATGGTGGTGGTTTGGGTACCCTCAGATTGGAAGGCGACTGGACGACGGAGGCGTTCTAAACAATAAACATATTTTTAGTTTCACGCTTTATCCCGCATATAGCAGGATAAGCAGATGGAGGGTGAGTGAATGAACATGAAAGCTTGTTGTCACAAGTTTGTTTTAAATATAATTACCTCCAGAATGAGTTGTAGTTGCAGCATAAATGACGGCTTGATGTCGACCAGAGTCAGTAGACGTCCATAGTTTTAGAGCATACCAAGTACCCACTGTAAGTCCTCCAATCAAAACCTATTAAAAACACATTATTTGTTTCAGGGAAAATGATATAGTTAAAAGATAATATTAATAAAAATGTGGAGGCTTATTGTGGGAATTGTATACTCGAGGAAATCAAATATTTTATATTTAATTTCCCAGCTCTGGTAATGCAGCATAGCGCGGTGTTGAGTTTCGCCACTCAACACACAATGCTTCCAGAATCCGGCGAAAATGGGGGACTAAAGTGTCATAATGGGAATGGATGGAACAGTAGGTTCCTATGACCCCTCTGCCTACCCTGCTGTGTGTGGTGCGGGTACAGCATGAACTTGAAAAAAAACTAAAAAGTAGCGTCTCTAACTTATTTAAAACTACCAGTTTCTAACCTCCCTATGATGGTGTAGAGAAGTTAGATCAGCATCTCTCCAGGTGAGAGTGACGTCAGCTCTCCGCCACTGCAGGCGCACGAGGCGGGCGCCGCAGCGCACGGCTCTCCGTGCGTCCAGCGCCAGCGCGCTGCTATTACTCCATATAGCTGCTTCAGCGCCTTCCTCCTGGTTTTCCGAATTTCCTCCGCCTTCCCATACTAATACTACGAAAATATTAATGCCATGTCTTTGAAAAAGTGCTTAACGAATAAAATAACTATTTGACTTTTCATTTTCATTTAAAATAAACAGAAGAGATGTAATGAAAAGAGAAGCGATGACACGTTTTAATAATTATATAATATCAAAATCGAAAAGTTTTTGCTTTTGTGTAATTATTATCACTAAAAACAACCTAAAAACAACTAAAAACAACAAACAACAAAATATCACTTAATGATAAATATTTATTTATTCTGCAACTGTTATATCACTTTCTATGCCATTATTTGGAAAAAATACAAACAAAATCCAACATTTTAAGGGTAGCAACTTGCATTATTTACATTCTTGACATTCCATATCAGTCCAGAGCCAAACTGAACAACACTAGACATAAAAAGTTATCGATAGAATTGGTCGTAATAAGTTTTCCAATCTAGCCACGGTTGAGTTTCAAATCAGGCAGCAACTTTAATAGAGACGTAGAGAGACCTTCAACTATCGATACACAAGAGGGTTGGCTTTCAAAAGATAGGAATCTCGGTGTCGATATTCCCTTTGAAACGTCTTTTGGTGAAGCTAATCACGTGGCGGACGCATTCAATTTGGAATTATTGTTTTATCAGATTCATTGTTTTCTTAAGCAGCTTTTACTTTTACGAGTTTTAGATCAATTCCATAGACAAATGTATAAAAGGTGAAAATACGAATAATATTACGACTAACGGACTAAATTTAAAAATATGAGCAAAACATTTTACAGCAGATTAATTTATAAATAAATTAAATATATAATTAAAACTGTAACCCATAGCGGTTTGTACATGGAAGATATATAAAAATGATATTATTGGGAGAGTGTCCTTTAATAATGTTTTTCCTTTAATAATGAACTCTATACAACTTTTGTTTTTATTTTTTTTGTCTATATTTATGTTAGAAACGGATTAACCGATTAAAATACAGTTTTCACTATTGTATTTTGGTAAATTTTAAACATTTACCTACTTTTATTTCTTCTTGTTTTCCAATTGGTTCAGAAATAAAAAAGTTATATTAATATAGAGAATTGCATGCGTCAATATTGCTACAAAAAAAGTGTTTTATTGAATTGGCTGCAACTTTAACTATCAGTGTATAGATGTCTTTTAAATGATAATATTATTAGTTATTTAAATGTGAAAATAAATATTTATGTAATACAAGCGGACGAAGCCGCGGGTTATTAATATATTACATGAAAGTCACTTCAACGTAACGAATTTCTTAAATCCATCAATTATATGTATGTACAAAGCTTAGCACAACAATTGATCACCTGGAGGCTTAGTCCGTACGAGCAACGGTGCTGACGGCGGCGACGATCCAGCTCTAGAATGTGCGACGGCCTTCACTGAATACGTCGCACCACACGATAGGGCTCTCAGTATAACACTGGCCGCTTCACCACCAGCTTCTATTCTACGCTCTTCTTCCCCGCGAGACGCTGGTTCTGTGATGTCGCCGCTGTCGTCTCGGACTCGAACCCAGTATATTGTGAAACCTGTTTATGATTTGAATTTTTACTTATCTCCTAAAATGTTATTTTTAAGTTTTAATAATATTATTAATAAACAAAACAATATCAATGGGACCAAATGGGTAGCACCAACTTTCAAATAAAAAAAGGAATCGTTAAAATCACCGAGTAAAAAGATCTGAGGTAATAAACATTAAAAAATAAAAACGAATTGATAACCTAAAAGTGAATTCCTGTTAATAAAGTTTCACCAATATTTAAAAAATGTATGGACCAAATTACCTTACAATTTACGCTAATATTGCATTCCGTCCTTTCTTAATTTCTTTTAAACAATCTTGAAAATATTAAAGTTTTCCCGAGCGGGAATTGAACCCACAACCATTGCGTTTACAGCACGTCTTCGTTACAAAGTTCTCATTATATATTCATAAGTATTTGTTCCGTAATAAATAGATAATCCTGAACTCCGAATCCTGAATCCTGAATTGTGTATTGGAGATGTTTCAGGATTATCCAAATCCAAAATACGGGAGACATACTTCCATATTTGTATATGAATTTAAAGTAAATTGGTATTTAGGCTTTACAATAAATAAAAATAAGTGTTTATATGTTTATAATAAAGAAGGTCACAGCTATAACAAATTGAGAATATTTCTGAACAAGAATAACAAAAACAAAATTTATTGATATTCTATAAAATACAATTTAGTCCTCATATACATAAATGAACCGAAAATACCTGTAATGTATACTTAGGTAATATAAACCAAATGTTATAAAGTTTAAAACTAACAAGGTTTAACTTTATGCATTATAATAGGCTGGGCCTCAGGGAGTAGGAGCACGACAGTTTAAGAATATTAGGAGCTATTTTAGTTATTTCCATACCTATTTTAAAAGTTTCAGTAATAGGGTTAGATGCTTACGATACATTTTAATATTTATACGGTCAGTTTTAATAGGAAGAACAATAAGATTTCATATACGTATTTACTGCAGAAATTACATAATTCTGAAAAGCTCATGAATATTCACATAATATCTACTCACTTCTTATATAAGAATACACAAAATACGGCATTAAGTTCCACCACTCAACACGTAACATAGAATTCGGGATTCTATCTGCCTACCCCTCTATATATCCTAATATAACATTTTTGCTTTGTTTCCTTTATATTTCTAATACTTAATTTATTAACTGAGAGAAATAAATTATACATTTGAAAATATAAATTAATATAACAAATACATTTGAGAATATAGAAACACGCTTTTGCACTAGTGGGACAAGGGTCCATACTATCGGTGGCTAAGGCTCTAGAGAAAAGTATAAACGTGAACTTGAAATAAAATATAACTTACCATGAGGTGGTGCAGAAGTATGGTGGTTCGTCCGCCAGGTCAGCTTCGCGTCGTTGTGCGCCGCGCGTTCCAGCGCGAGGGCGGGCGCGGCGGGCGGCGATGCGCACTCCACGCGGTACGTCGCCTCCTCCGAGCCGAACGAGTTACGCGCAGAGCACGTGTAGTTGCCGCTGGTTGATGCGTCTACTTCTGTTGCGAATGGTAGTGGGTTCAATTTTGTGATGTGCTTATTTTGTTTATTGGTTTTTTTGTGTATACGCGAGGCATAATCTTAGAAAATAAAAAAAGCTAAATATAAAAAAAAGTCTTTTTATCAAAATAATCTTACCATGTATAGCAAGTGGTCCGTGAGGAGTAACGTGGGTTCTAGGGTCGTGGGTAATAGGCCGGTCGCCTCGCAGCCAGCGGGCTCTGGGTGCGGGTTCCCCGCGCGATGCACACGCTAGTCGAAGCGAATGCCCACACTGGACTCGAACCCACACTCCGAATGATAATAGCCTGACTGCAGCTAAAAGAATGTTTTAATTGTATGTATGTTTCCATTTAGATAGCTTTGGATTAAATATATTTGTTACAATAAAATTATGTTACTTGTTTATTTATTTTGCAATAGTTCGTTTATGTAAAAAATTTACAATAACAATCTAATAATATAACACCAATTACTATTAGAACCAACTGAATCGTTCAGTACATAGAATTGGTTTTAACATTTAGTGTGGTCTAATTGTTAATATCTGACACTCTATTTAACAATATATAAAAAGAATCATACACGAGATTTTCATTAACAAAACTATAAAACTGTATCCAATTTAGTGATATTATCTTACTTCATAGCTTAATTATACGCATAAAAAATAAAAATTATGAAAAAAGGATTTAAAATGTACAAAAGTGATTACTTTACATCACACATATAATATACATTCATCTATACTACTACTATTATTACCCCTGGAAGTAGTAGTAGCTGGTTGAGGTGCACAAGGCTCGCCCTCTCCAGCAGCTGAATGCGCCGCGACCCAGGCCTCGTACGTGGCGCTCTCAGACAGCGACCGCAGCTCGGTGTACCCGCCTAGTCCTACCGACATCTCCAGGTCTTCCGCTTGGACTGTCGTCGTTTGGGGGGGTCTGTCTCTAAAATATTGTTAATGATTATTATTTGTTCAGAATTTGTATATTTTAAGAAGTAGCTATTTATTTTACACAAATAAATATTTTATTTATTTATTTTTTCTTCTCACTTTTGTTTAGATATAAAGTAAATAGCCTAGTTATAGGTAAATAATGTTTAAAGACTAATTAATAAGGACCAGGCATATAGGGCCTAGGGCCATTCGTTTCCTAGTTTTTGCCGTCGGGATTCACGCCGTTACATCTTATTACCATCGAAAATTCCCGTCGTTCACAATGCCAACACACTACAACGGCAACTATAATATAAAATATTAAAAAGTAGATTAATATTTGCTTACCGTCCAAGTTCCTTATAAAATACGGTATAGTACAATATCGGTCCATTTGGTCGACTCGGCGGGAGCCAGCTGACCGCTAAAGAAGTAACAGAGGTGGCTATCACTTTCACAGCAGCTGGAGGACCTGGTGCTGTAAGAGATAGTAAAGTGATTTTGTCCTCTCGCATTTTTTGCATTTTCTATAAGAACTTTAACACATTTGACAATTTAGGATATTTTAGTTCAAAATATTAGTCATTGTTCAGAAAAAGATTCTTTCTGTATTTTTTAAAATCAGATCTAAATCCGTAGACCATTAACGTTATTTATATCATTAACATTATTTAAAAATAATGATGGAAAAGTGAGCGGTAAGAGAGAGGGAGAGACCTCGGTTGATCTTCGAAAACACAATATCAAAGATACTGGACTTCCTCCAGTATCTTTGATATTGTGTCACGTAAAAAGCATAAGGATCGCCCGGAGGGCATGTATGAAGAGGTTGATGACAGTGGACGAGGCGAAAGAGGTATGTGGACCGCGACCGTAGCACTCCGTTCTCTCTGACTACCCCGCTAGGGATAAAGCGTGAAGCTATATATGTATGTATAGTAAGAAAAGAAAAAACGAATATATGGTCAATACTAGAGTTGTAAAAACATTAAAAATAGTTAAAATGTTAAAGAAAATAATATAAATGAAACATTGTTTTCATTATAGAGTCATACAACCTCTACAATTTCCCTAACTCAACATAATAAACGGAATATTACGTATAATATTGCATATTTTACAGTATGGCTGCACTTTAACAATTAAATGTGTTTGTTATGCAAATAATGGCGGTTATCCTCCCGCGGCTAAACAGCGCATCTCGTTTTAAAAGCTCTATTAACTTACTGCTGTTATAATATATTCGTACTTTTTAGTATACTTTTGCGTGTTGTGAACACTCAGTCGCTTTACATCACGAACTATAAGCACGTAAGTGAAACAATTAATTTAATAGAACGACGGTACGTTTACTTGTATCGTCATATTCAAGTGGTAAATTAGGGGCTTTATGTCTGGTACTATTTAATTCATAATGTAAGTCAATTATTAAAATTTACATTTGAGTGTTAAAGTAAACATTTACAAAACCTATAACCTGGTAGGTCGGAAAAAGTGCGATGTCGAATTCTACAACTCAAATCAAAGAATAAAATCAAACACCTGCCTCGACACCAGAGCGAAGAAATTGAAATGGGAAGAGGAAATATTTCATTTCCTCGACTGGGGATCGAACCTACAACCAGTCCGTTTACAGTCACACTTTGTGCCCCTGCGCCACGAATATCAGAATAAATAAATAAACAAGAACAAAGACAATGAAAAAACATAAACGAATAAATAAATAATAACAATAACGAATACAGTAAAAGTCACGAACTCATCCGCGCACAAATAAAATCGTAGGGTGTTTAATAGTAACAAAGGATCCATAGCAGATTCTGCAATCATTCATTTTACACAAAGGTAGGTGAAACATCGAATTAAAATATCTATGAAAAATACTTCATTGATGATTGAAATTTATTGATAATTTATTAACTTGAGAAAATAAAAAAAATATATAAAAATATATAAAACTTACTATCCTGTTGTGTAATGCAATGTATAGGATGTGCAGGAACGCCGTCACCAGCAGCAGTGTAAGCCAAAGCTTGCACTGTATAATTCATATGAGGTCTTAGAGCCAGCAGCAAGGTTTCTACACCAGCGACTCTCTTGACTTCGGCCCCAGTGGTAATACTGGGAACATTGTTCCCTCGAATTTCCCATTCCAGCCAATCTGCCGCTGCCGACAAACAACTGCCTTCACTCAGCTAGGAGAGTTAAGCTTAGAAATTATTACAAATCTCCTTTATATTTTTTTAAAACGCTAGTTATATAGTTATTAATTAAAATATATATATTTTTTTTATTATAAATATTTTTGATAATTGGATTTCTAACATAAAAATCTAGAAGCAAATAGATTTCTCCTGGACATATACCATAATTTACTCACTGTGCTCCGGTCGGTAAAGCAATTTGTATCCTAATAAGGCGCCATGATGTGCGTGAGCTGGTGGCGGAGACCATTCCACCTTCAAGCTTTGTGGAGACACCGCCCTACATCGGACTGCTCGTGGACCTTCCGATGGCACTGGCAAATGATTATTAATTTAGCCAAGGATATAATGAAAACACATAGAAAGAAATTATTATCTATGGCTATCAGCAGATACCAATTAGAGGCAGGACAAATGTTTCAAATATATAGCTTAAATAACGGCTTCACCATCACAATTACTTTCCTTGAATCTTTATGTAATAAAACAAGTCTAAGATTATGTATTATAAAACTGCGTTACCATTATTAATATGTTAGAATTTAGTATGAACTTACCACTTTCTTGTGTAAGTGTGTTTACAGGAGCTGTAGCCGGTCCAGCGCCAGCACTGTTGAAAGCTCTTACGCTCACTGAATACCTAAGGGAAGAACATATTGTAAAAATGGTATTATAATACAACAATATTTTTCTCGCTTCTACGGTTTTTAGAATTTTAGTCTTCACAAGATAGCAAAAACAAGAAGCCCATTTTAAAATTATAAAATTATTAATATTTTAATATTATTTTCTGTCTATACACAAACGTACCTTGTATAATGTTCAAGTCCTTCTATAGTATACTTATTGATATGCCCTCTTACGGTAGCAAATTCCATTCCGACATTAGCGCCACCAGATAACGACCCGTCAGCTGATGGCCACCACCATACTGTGTAGCCTAAGAGCTCTCCATTCCACGCTGACGTCGGGGGCGCCTAAATTAAACATATGGACTTCATTTATTTGATATTTTCTTGAAAAAGTTGTTTGTTTACCGAAAATTATTTATTAAATTTAAGTAATTGGCTAACCTATATTATAAAAGAAACAATTTAAAAAAATAAAAAATGTTTATGATGAGGATTATTATAAATTATTATTATTAACTGTAATCACCTGCCAAGCAAGTTCTATAGTGGACGCGCGAGGCGCCGACGCCCGCAAGCCGACGGGCGCCCGCGCGGGCGGTTCGTGTAATGTTAGCGCGAGTAGGGCGCGCGTGTGCGCCGACGCAAACTGCGCGGTCACCGTGCGCGCGCGCACCAAGTACGCCGTAGCTGGTTCTAGACCTGATATCGTTGCGTCTTCCATCCTGGATGAGATTAGAAGTGAAGGTTTGTCCTTTATATTACTTTACAGATATGGAGATTTACTTTACTATAAGGGAGGCATATTTTTATTTTAATATTTTTTAATTTAAGCAAATAATTAAAATATAGCGACTGTTACATACATTAAGCATTCAGTCGCTGTTTCAAAATATAGTTAGCATACGGTATAAAAGAAATTAAAGTATGAAATATTCATGTGGATATGTATGTACTCGCATATCATATTATAAGTGATTTTTTGCTTCACATAAAAAAAAAGATAATAAAAGCTCAAAATTTAATTTAGAAATCTTACGATACTCCAGTATTATTGCTTATATTATTTTATTTTTACTTAATTTTTTTTATCAGCTTAATAAGAATCTTGCTGAATATATAATTTTAAACATAATTAATAAAAAAATTGTACTTACTCCGAATACGTGTCCATATTATGGGAATTAACAGACACATTATGTGTATCTGCATCCCTCCAAGCATCAGGATTCCCCGAGTCATGTTTTCTGTACTGCACTACGTAACCAAGCACCGGGGAATTCCCGTCGTACGGTCTACGCCATTGAAGACGGATCGACCGCGACGTAGCGTCCAATACTCGAAAGTTCGCCGGCGGTTCAGGTGGCTCTTAAAGATAATAAATTTAGATAGTAGATAAAGAGACTTTGTATTTAATTAGAATAATTAATTGATTTATAAATCTTAATTCTTAATATACTTCATAAATAATAAACCAATTTTTATAATTTGACAACAAAGTTGTCTGTTTTAATATAAACACAGCTCATATTCTTAAGTTGATTAAACCAGATACGAGTAACATGAGGGTAAGTGAGTAAGCTCGAAGACAAGTATAAAGCATTAACTAAAAACTCCTTGAATTATAAAAGAGTTTAAAAACATAGAAGTTTATTTGAGAGGTTTGCACTGTAAACAAGCTATGTTAAGCACTTTTACGCTTTGCTTGTTTAGCGCCGTTCGCTAGATGGCAAGAGAGAAAATACTGGCCGAGGATCTCAACAACTTGAGTTTATTAGTTTTCTGTGTGCATTTAGCGCGGCTACGGATGATTTTAAATGAGAATATATGAATTTAGGTTTTTTTAAATAAATTTTGTTAGTTAATTATATTTGTTAATTCAATAATATAAATTAAAAATGGTAATAATCTACCCTTCTTTTAAAAGAAAAGTAACTGCAATGTAATAATTCGATATAATAAAATTCACTATTATAATACTATCAAGTGTTTTTGAGTAATACTCAATTATAATTATTACTATAAATAAGTAACATTTTTTCTTTTTTAAAAATACATTATAAAAATCCACTTACCTTGAACCCCAAGGTGCACGAAGTGATCCGACCTGCCGTAGGGGTTGGACGCCTGACAACGATAAACCCCGGAATCCCGTCTATCAGCCCTCTCGATCACTAGCTCACTCCGCAATCCCTCCGCGCTACGAGTTTCTGATATACTCATTCTACAATACCAAATGAGTCCTTAGAGGTTTAGTCTTGTCCGTGTAAGTATAAAATACGAGAATTGGCGTAAGTAGTTTTATATAGCAGTTACTATATGAAAATTGCTCTATTTCGTTATTTTATTTCATCTTTACATTTATTTGAAATCATACAGAGAAGAAAGAGAGAGTATAATATAATCAGCTTCACGCTAGATCCCGCAAATAGCAGGATTGGCAGACACTCTTATCCCCAAGGCATTGCATGTTCAGTGGCGGACCTCAAAGCCGAGCTTTTGAATTCGTACCGGAGCGAAGAAATTAAAATATTAATAAATAATAATTTATTTCATCGAGTGGAGATCGAACTCACAACCGTCGCGCTACAGTCACACCGTTGTTAATTGTTAAAACAACTTATCTTTAAATATTTTGATGAACTTACTTATATAATAGTTACAAAGATATAAAATATAAAACTTAGCTATATAATATTTAACCGAGCCAGAGTTTATGTGTGGATAAAATACAAAGTAAAGTACTCTCTATCAACCCTCTCAATCACCAATTTACTACGCTGTCCCTCCGCGCTCCGGCCTCTCAAATATTCATTATAGAGGCCAATGCGAATGATGACCTCTTTCATTCTAGGTCATTGAGTTATTTGTTTTTATTTGATCAGTTTGAAATATTGTGAGAAATAATTGAAATATCGTGAAATATTTTAACGTATCTAAAGATGTTTTATAAAAAAAAAATCTCTGTAGCTACCAATTCTACACATAAAAATAATATGAACTCAAAGGCAATGCCTCAAGAATTCGGCGGAAAGTGGAGAACGGAAGTGTTTATTGGGAACAGAGTGTTACTTTACACTAAGTTCCCAGGTTTCCTCTGCCTACCCTGTTATGTGTGAGATAAAGCGTAAAGTTATAAAGTAATTATATTAATAAAAAAAATTAAATTTTGGAATAATTCTATTGATCAGCAAATCACGCTGTATTCCGCACACAGCAGGGTAAGCAGAGGAAACCTAGTGTTAAGACACTCCGTTCCCCACTTGCCGAATTCTGGAGGCATTGCGTGGCAGAACTCAACGCCGCGCTTTGCCTCGACACCAAAACAAAGAAATGAAAAAACGATATATTCTAATATATTCTATTGATAATGCTATTATAATAATAAAATTATGCATAATGACCCCAAATAAATACTTGATTTACCGTTGCCCAACAAAAGAGTAAAATTTACGAGACTTCCAATTCAATTAGCTCAATGCAGTTTTTCTACTAGATTACACTTTTGTTGTACCTACGACTACTTTCTTTGTCGTATTTAAACTTTCTTAAAGTTTTGTTTTAAAATTGAATTATCGAGAACTTCTGCATTTGAAGTTGAAGTGTGGACAGAATACTTTCGAAGTAAATTATCATACCTGTAATCAGAGTTGGGTAGAGCTCGTCCCGAGTGGCTCCAAGTCATGGATAGGGGGTTATCGCCTCTCGCGACGCACGCCAATCGAACTGTCTCCCCTAGTTTTGCTGTTACGTTCACTGATGGTGTTTCGAATCTTGCTGGTTCTGTTTTGATATTAATTATTATTTGTTTTAGGTTGTATGTGGAATTTAACGCCGCACGCTATCTTGTTACTACAGCAGAATTAGGAATGAAATAAATTCGTTGCTGCGAGTGAGAATCGAACCCACAGCCGTATATGTATGTATAAAAATATAAAATTTTATGTAATAAACTTTGGGTTAGTTGAGATACATATTAAATTTTCATGTAAATAAATAGCAAAAATTGAGTAAACTATTCGTAAATTGAGAATTAAGCCGCATCAGTGCAATCGTTTTAAAGAATCAACAAATTGAAATAGCTTACTTTATTCTGTGTATGGCATTTGTAAATAATATAACGAAGTTTCGTGTATCGTAGTTTTTATTTATGAAACGTAAGTGCTTTCGAAATATTTCAAGAAAAATATTTTTGTATATTCGAGCTTGAACTAAATAAAAATATTTTATAGGCACATTTCGACTGCGCCCGCGAAATAGGTCACTGACATTCTGTACCGACGTTCGAATGAAAAAAATATTTCAAGCGACATTAAAATGATATTTCATTACTAGAAATAAACTAAAAAAAAAATGCGAGGAAAAGTGGTGGAAAACGGTTAAGTGTCTCAAATCGTTTGCGCCATTATGTTTCCATTTAGTGCTTTAATGCAAACGTACGAGATATGAAAAGGGGTTATTTTTATAGCGAGCACATTATACTTGCCATTAACGTGTATCGTGAGGGTCTTGGATAGAGCTGGTGCCACGCCATTTTCAGCTCTGCAGCGATACTTTCCAGAATGTTCTGCACGAGCAGTCTCCAGCCGCAATGACCCGTTGCTGAGCACCACTGGATCAGACACTCCGCCCAGCGCTGTTTCTGTGCTACCTACGAATTTGAATTGCATCCTATATAAAATATTCGTTGCTTTTTCTCATTTTTTTTTACGTTTTGCAAGCGCTTTCGTTATGAAGGCGTCTGTATCCATGTAATGTTTTAATGATAACTTTTTATAATAAAAACTAAAGTGAATTAAGGATTTATATTATTTTAAATTATTATTAAATTATTTTACCTGCAAACTTAGTCCAGTAAATAGCTGGTGGTGGATGACCTTTCGCATCACAGCTGATTGTGAGGGAACCATTAAGTAATACTGCTCCATCTGATGGCTCCATTTGCCAATATGGTGGTACTACAGAAATTATGAAGATTATTTATTAACAAAGTTTAAATTGTTGCACTTTTCTAATTGTAAATGTAATTAAAAAAACTAATTAAAATTAAATTGCCTGATGAGTCTCGTACAGACTATTTTTAAGAATGATGCAACGCACACAGTAACAATTAACATACATTGCAATAAAATTTTAATATTTATTTATTTTTATTTTTTTCTTTTACTTTCTTCACAACAATAACTTAGATGATACAAGTTAAAATTTAATATTTTTAATTTGAACCAAATGTCATCAATGTCCCGCCAATAATCTCGACCACAGATAAGTAATATAATTAGCAATGCTGAAACACTAATTATATTTATAGTCTTTCTCACTCAAAGTTAAACGAACATATCTTTCTTTTTACTGTAGGTACGCTCTAAATTAACTTATGTTATCAAAATATTTTTATTCAATAAACACGAATTATAACAAAATACATGAAATAAATATTAAAATATACCTTTAATAGCTAACTCGGCAGACATATTGGCTTTCCCAGCGATATTTGTTACAACGCAACTGTAAATTCCGCTGTGGGCAGCTGTCAGACTTTTAAACAGAAGCATACTGTAGAATTCCGCCCCCCGCTCGTCCACCTAAAGTTTAGAACGTTACTAATGAGCCATTTCTGACATTTCTGGTCTGACAGTCTGGTCAGTGCCTAGGACCTAAATTATTCATAAGTTAATAATTAAAATGTTTTTAATTAACATACTTAATGGCGAAAAAACATATTTCTATGACAATGAGATCTCTACCAAAATTTACAAAATGTAGACTATACATTATTTTTCTCTTTTTTCTATTTTCTGCTGAGTTAAAAAATCCGTGTCTAAATAGTAGTAAAAATCAATACAGTATCGGAGAAACAAAATGATTTGAAATATTCTCCTAACTTGAAATCAATACCTTTGTTTGCATACAGTCTTTTCGAAGGCGACGCCATGGTGTTGAAAAATACGAATGAGGCCAAGAAGGCCAAGTAGAGGTAAAACCAACTGGTTGGTTGTTTGGTTGTGGATTCGATCTCCACTCGAGGAAATTAAATATTTAATTAAATTTATATTTCCATTTCTTTTAAAAGCGCGGCGTTGAGGTCTGCCACTTAACATGCAATGCCTCTAGATATAGCGTGATTTTATAACTACGTAAAGCCAGAGTTACTTTATTGTTTGTACATATTTTTGTAAATTTATTTCTTCATTATTTTATACAAAACCAGCGACTGCAGCTTTTACAAAAGCATTTTTTATTCATCATTTATCTGTACTTCATTTTTTTAATTAGCGCATTGTACACGACCTCGCTAAGAAGTAGTGGTTTAAAAAATAAAAATATATCCCATCATAATCATAGAAAAATGAAATAAGAGAATATGTTTATATTATTTATATACACTCCGGTGGAACGACGGCCTGCCAGATGGACCGACGACATAAAGAGGTTGGCGGGAAGCGGATGGGTCCGAAGAGCTGAGGATCGAATGTGGTGGCGAGAATTGGGGAAGGCCTATATCTAGCAGTGGACAAAAGATGGCTGTTGATGATGATTTATATATACAGAGTTGATCACTACCGAACTAGTCCAAACGTTAAATACAGAAAGAAATATTTGTAATTTTTGTATAGTCCCTTTCTTTAATTCATTCCTAACTTAAAAACTAATGGAGCACAGTGCGTACCTTACAAAGAGAACAAATGCATTAGATATTTACTTTGATATAAAACACTGCAATAAATATAATTACTTCTTCATTACATTTTTGTACGAAAAGCATGGGATATGAAAATGCGGGGTTTCAACTAAAACTTTTGTAGCTTTTTGGAGCGGATACTTCACTTATTCTGTGTTTCCGTTTGTTCGTAAAAAATTGCATTATACATATTTCGTTGGAAATTTATTATCTAAGTAAGTATAATATGCAATAGTAGTACAATTTTATTATAGTCAACTCTATCTTAAGTGAATGCATTTCGCTTTAAAATTTCATGAAAAATTGAGGTTTTCCACGAGGAGTATTGTTTTTAAAATATTCTGTTTATATATATAAGACGTTTCTATATATTTTTTTCTATTTATTGTCTATATAATTAAAGAATTAAATATATCAAAAAAATAATATACTGTATAGAAGTGTATTAAATTGAAATTAAATCTATCCTTCTTTTTCCTGGCATTAATCCCGGCTATTGCCAGGGTCTGCCCTCCTACTCAACCTACTCCACTTTGCACGGTCTTTTGCGTCCTCGGTGGTTATACCAACGGTGGTGGTGGTTGTTTGGTTATATTAAAATTAAAGCTATCTATTTATGAAATTAAACAAAAGTAGTAAAATATATATAAACATACACGTATTTACAAATGTACATACTAAATATACAATATTATACATTATCTTCTGGCTCTCGTAAATTTTCAGAAAGATTAAATATTATGTTGAAACAGTGTCTACTTTACTTATAAAGAGAATATTTAACCATCAAAGATAATATTTTGTATGAATTCGATGCCTAGCATATACCAGATATCTCTGTACATCATAAATTGCCAAGCCTGATTGAAATTGGATTCTTTTTTTAAATGTAATATATAAAAGTACGAGATTTAAAAAAAATAAATATAATCTGATTGCCGATATCGGTGGTCGTTTCCCCTTCCATCTTTAAATTTTACAGGAAATTGTACTTAAAGTAAGTATAACAATAAAATTTTTGAACTATTGAAATATTTCAGTAGAATTAATTTAAAAAAAAAGTTAATAAAATTTAATATAATAATATTTATTATTTATTGCACAGATAATAATAATAAATTCTCACCTGCAACACACTAGATATCGGCATCTGGTCCTTCAGCCAGGAGAAGTAAACGGGCATGTCCCCTGACGTCACAGTGCACGTAATCTGAGCGCGGTCACCCGCCCGCAGCCCTGGGGGGAACACGATCGGCGAGAGCACCGGCGGTGACACCACATTGATTTGAACCTATATACGAGTACGTACAAAGCTTAATGAATGCTGTTGGGTTGGATTGGGTTTTATTTATGAGGTGGTGGTGAATTGGTCGTGGGAGTTTGGGTTCGGTGCAGTTAAATGGGTTTTATTTTAAAGTGCTATATGGAGAGCGGGATCATCTTTTGCGATGTTAACATTTAATAAACTAGAAGAAATTTATATATCAATATTGAATATAGTACGATTGTGTAGCGTACCTCGAACGTATGAACCTACGTCGATCGAAGTCATATTCTATTTAAATATTATAATTTTATACGGAGAAGCAGAGAACTGCCAACCTTCACTAGTTGGAGAGCACTTGGAGTTGGACATTAAGAAGAAGTAGAAGATACGGAGAAAAAATAAAAATATATATCATTATATTGTCGACAGACAATGCAAAATATTATGTAATTTCATTAGAATAAAATAATTACTATGTGGTCGTTTTCTAAGCAGTTGTGACTAATAAATAAATAGGAATTCTATGAATACGTTTCATTTTTTGGCCAAGTTCTAAATAGCTAGCAATATCAATTCCAAATAGAACCAAATGCTATTTTGGCAATGATTCGTATCACGTAAACTACTTATGTTTATGGGAAACATTCTTTTATGAATATCAAAGAATTTAAGAAAGAAAAAGTATTTTATATATATATATTGTATATGAGAGGGAACCTCGGAACCTACTGTTAAGATATTCCATTCCCATTAAAACACTTCCGTTCCCAATTTAATGGAACATTGATTTTTCATCAAATTGGAAATAGAGAAAGAAAAGAAAGAAAAAATCTATAATAAATCAATTAATACCTCTCTCCTAGCAAGTTCTCCAGTGGACGTGAGCACAGAACATATCCAGCCGCCTCTGTCTCGAGTGTAGTCCACGTTGCTAATGCTGAGCTGTCCATCTGATTGTCGATATCGAGGGTCGTTCCCCGCTCCACCTTCCCATTTTACTGAACTTTATAGGAAACGAAAATGTAGTTTTAGTAAATATATATCGATCAATTGGTGCTACGAAACGTTAGAGTAGACGCAGTTAAAATTTCTTTTAAAAAAGTGCAATTACTTTTTTTTTTAAATTATTTTTGTACCAAATACGCGACTTTTAAGAATATAACATAAAATAACTACATGTAGCTTAATAATTAAATTAAAAAAAATATCTTGTTACTTAATATCGCTCCATTATAACGAAAATATTACATTTTTTAATAAATATAAAAATAATAGTTTGTAATAAAATTAAATCTATATTTAATCTATATTTTTAAAAATATATGTAAATATATTTCAAGTTGACATATAAAGCTTCAATAAGACAATTTAACATACTTACTCTATAGGGTATCCGTAATATGGACACCAAATTGTCACGTCGGACCCAGCAACTGCTTTTACCGGATTCATCGAACGAATATATGGAGGACCTGTAAGTGTGCTATTGTTAGATTGTGAATAGCAATTGATAAAGTACTGTGCAAAGGTATGGACCACCAGTAAGGTAGGAAGACCAAATCGATTATACATATTTTAATATTTTGATGTGTTAAAATTATATCTAACATAGTTATTAAATAACGTGACGGTTGTGGGTTCGATTTCCACTTGGGAGAATGAATTATTTTATTAATATTTTCATTTCTTTGCTCTGACACCAAGACAAAGACCCTGGATTGAGTTCCACAACTTAACACGCAATGCCCCGAAAATTTGGGCGAAAAGTGAAATTGGGAAACGGAATTAACACCAGGTTCCCTCTACCTACCCAGCTACATATACGGGATATATGAAAAAATATATAATAATAAGAAATAAATATACCATAAACGTTGAGTCTGGCCGAATGGGCGATAGAACCGTGGCTATTGGTCGCTCTACATTCGTATCGGCCGCCGTGTTCAACCCTCGCACTGCTTAGCGAGAGAGTCGATAGTATATAGTTGTTACTAGATCCAATACTGCTCGGTCCTGTTTCACGTCCTTCTGTTATTATTACCCTGATAAATAATTATTAATAATTAGGGAAACAAAAGAATATGTTAATGTTGTTGAAAAACTGAATACTGAGACCAGTCGTGGGGTAAGGGCACTCAACACGCGATGCTTCCAGAATTCGGCGGAATATACGAAATGGTTGGAAGCTGTTTTTTTATTTTTTTCACGCTGTATCCCGCACACAGCAGGGTAGGCTAGAGAACCTAGTGTTAAGTACACTCCGTTCCTTATTTTCCGCAGAATTCTGAAGACATTCTGGAGGCAACAAATTACATAAAAACTGGAATCAATCAATATAATTATAAAGACTTACCCTTGATGTGACGGTATGGTCTGACCATCCAAACTCCATCGAAATCTAGGAGGTGGTTCGCCGACCGCAGAACATTTCAGGGCTACTTGAGCTCCTGGCTGCACTGCCTGTTCAATAAACGTATATACTAATTCCGGTCGGGAATCTAGAAACAAAGAAGTTAGTTTAAAAGTATCACTATCTCTAAAATAAAAGGTACATTTTAGTAGCATCAAGCTGAAGCATGTGATTGTAACCGCGATAGGTTATGGGTTCGATATCCATTAGAAGAAATGAAATTTCTAATATTTTCATTTCTTCGCTCTGGTATCGAGACAAAGCGCGGCGTCAAGTTTCGTCACTGAACACGCATTGCCTCCATAATTCTGCGGAAAGTGGCGAGCGAGTGCCTTAGCACTGTTCTCCCTCTGCCTACCCTGATATATGGGGGATACAGCATGAAGCTGAAAAAAAAAGATTAAAAATAGATATATATACATACTATAACATAAATATAGCTAATAATATAATTATAATATCTTAAAAGCGTCGTTAAATTATCTTACCTGAGGACCGTTTAAGTCGTCTTCGTTTGACTTGAACGCCGACAGTTTTCTCTACTAATGAACACCATATTACTGAAAAATAAGTGTTGGTGAAATATATTTTTATTAAGAAAATTCACTTCAGTTTTTTTTAATATGAGAAGGATTTTGGAACAATAGCCCGGGGCTTCGAAAGGTTTCTTTTATCTCTTTATACTTCAAATTTTACATATGAAAAGACATTGATTGCTCTCTTTATTCTGCTATTATTTATTATATAACATTTATGTGGAGTTATCCTGTACTTTTATAAGAGATTTCGATTGGCCTTCGAAAATAAGAGCGGGCCTCGTTCAAAGCTCCGGAAGCACATACAAATATTTATGAAAAGGTTGTAGCTTAAAAAATATGCTGTTATTGAAGATTATATTTCGCAAATTATATATATGAAAACACCGAAAACCGTTGAACAATAATAAAAAAACATTAATTTTACATGAAAATAGCATAAAGAATAACAGCTATCATTGAAACACATCTATAACAAATTTTTACATTTATTATAAAATTTCATATTGAGCTTGAAAAATGGTAAAATTTATAAAATTACAAGGAATAGTTATAAATAAAATATCTTATAGTATGCAACGCCATTAACCATGCATAAGAAGTCTAGCTCGGATATATTTTTACGAGTAGAAAGGTAATAAAACTTCGGTGTCACCAACAGTATCCTACAAAGGTTATGCAGAATTTAGGTCTCACTGTGAAATTCACTTTTTCGTTTTACGATCCGCATTCGTCCAGAATTTATATCGCCGTAAATCGTGAACCGCGCAAAAAATTTACAACTGTAGTAGTATGGACGTTTCGGGATAAACGGAATTTTCGATAGCCTTGCTTTATCTTATTGTGGCGAATGTCCACACTGAAAATTTTAGGAAATCCTCCAAAAATACTATATAGGTACTACTTTCTAGTTTTAAGAAAATAGCTATAATATTTGACATTTTGTATTTATAATTAAGCTAATAAAATTAAGATAATAAGAGCCAATTTTGTAAAGAATAAAGATCAGAAGCATTATCTGAGTGTATGTTAGTAAATTATTGCAAAATTTTTACTTCGTGAAGCAAACTGTGCAGAAACGAGTTTAGATGTATGAAAATAAAAAAAAAACATGTTCTGCCTCCCCGTCGCGACGCCCGCCCCCACAAAGATGGATGCTAGTTGAAAATATCCGGAGAACTATTCCAATTTGGAAAGTTTCCTCTTAGTAAAGTAACTACCAGTGGTACAGAATGGACACGAAAAATTGATCTCGTCAACGTCATATATGCCTATGTTTTTGTTTGTAATTCTAAACTAGCGGCCCGCTCGCGGTTTCACCCGCGTCAACTATGTTATTATTAATTTCTGTCTCCATGACTACGTCCTACTAACGTCTATGCAAAATTTGAGACTCCTAGCATTTGTAGTAACGAAGTTTCATACAAACTTTCGACCCCGAAAAACAACCCCTTAGAAGTCGAATATTGTAAATTCCCGTCTTAGCGAGCCCCTACGTTCTATAAGTAACTCCTATGCAAAATTTGAGATTCCTAGCACTTGTAGTTTCTTAGATTTCATGATGAGTGAGTGACCTTTCGATTTTATGTATATAGATAAGAAAAATAAAAGCATTTGTGAGAAATATTCGAGTTCAATATTCGCTATGTCTGAAAATATTCAGGCCAAAAGGACTGTTCTCAAACATTTCTATGCAGCACGACCGGCTCTGCATAAAAAATTAGGCAACCGATACTCAATGTTTGTAGGTCAGCTTTTGGGCCAATCCTAATATATTCCAATACAAAACCACTGAAAAGCGTCTCCTGGTTTAGTTCAATAAAAAATAAATAAGAAATAAGGTCTAGTAAACTTAAAAGTTTATTTACGATTAAAAACACAAAAAATAAAAGAAAGGTGAAATAAAATTTTCAATTTCGAATTGAACCTTTAAAAATGTAAAATTTGTTGCCAAGAAATCCGATTTAAGGAATTTGACCGTTGGATTCTCTTTGAAGTAAAAGTAAGTATAATATTTGAAAATGTATTCAAAGATGTTAGCAAATGATTACAGCTTAGTAATAAGATTTTTTCCGCAACAATTTGCGACGAGCCGAGGCCTTATTTTTCTCTCTGAGTGAGTACGGAATTTATGAGAGACCCCAAAGCAATAAAATACCTTGCGAGAAAATGAAGGAGCAAATCGCAATATATTTGTTCCTTGGTGGCTAGAAGAAACCCATTTTGGCCATTCGCGCGTGTGGAAATATTATTTCTTGCTAACAATGGACGCAGGCGAATCCTTTTATTTATACTTTTATTTTCTGAGATGTACCTTTTATTACGGTATAATATCTTGGATTTCTCAACAATATAATAAAGTACGGTGTGAATGTTGCTATATAATTGGCATCATCCCATTCTCTTGCAAGTCGAGGTTCGAATCCCGCAGGGGACCCCCTTACCGTCGGCATCATCTCAAGCACCCACGTAATGCTTGCAAATTTTTCAGGAATAGAGTACCCTCTTCCTTACCTACTCGGTATCGCTGTAAAGGTCAGTAGACTAACAGCACTAGCCTAGAGTTCGAAAAAAATATCTTTTTACACATAGCCTGAGAATAAAATTTTATAACAAAATCGTATGAATACTGAAAAATATAGTTAAATAAATGTTTAATATTCATTCCACACTACTAGTTTTTGGGTACTGAAATATTTAATACGATTTTCAATTACGTATAAAAAATAGCCGCGTCCACTCTATGCTACGCTTGTGTGGTTATAAAAAAATAATTGGGTCCCGTTGTTATTCTATTATGATTGACGTTTTATCATAGAAATGGTCTACTTTAATTTTACAAACGAGGTCAGTTAGTACAGGCTTTCATGTTATATATTTTTTTAAAAGAAATAAAATTCGGATTGGTGAAATACTAAAATAATCTACATCGAAAAATAACAAATATTTTCACGGTAAAATATTGTGAGCTTACCAAATTATCAAAACACATAGTAGAAACGTTTTAAGCTCTCGGTGGCGAGTATAGGAAAACATCAATATCCCTAGACTTACTTTCATACTATAATATTGTTTAACATAATTACAATGAGGCCAGTCGTAGCACAGGGGTTGAACAGGAGACAAGGTTGTGGGTTCGATTCCCACTCAATGAAAATCAAATATCTAATATTTTCATTTTTTCGCTCTGGTGTCAACCAAACAGGGGTATTTCAATTTTCTCTAGCTAACCTTTAAAGAAAACTTACCGTCTAATCTGTCTACCATATTTTAACGTTACGTAACGAGAAGCCTCATCGCTTCAAATATTTCTTTTATAAATGCCATTTCATTGGCCTCGTTTCAATTTATGTTAAAACGTTTATTATATTATTTGTTCCTTTCATAAAATAATATGACTTTCATATTGTTTATGAATAATTATATTGTAGGTACTTATTTTTATTTTATTTTATTATTTTATTACTACCATTTAACAATACAAAAACTTAAGCTGTGTCCTGCGCGAGTTTGACTGCTGGATCTCTATACATATGATTTAAATTACATTTATATTAGATCAAAATTAAACTAAGAAGTATTTTCTGTCAACTGTTCAATTAACAGTTGACAAAAAATACTCCCTAAGTTTAATTTTAAACCTCTTTAAGTTTGGCTCGCGGCGGCACTTATTTTTTTATTTCAGCTTTACGCTGTATCCCTGCTACATGAGGGTAGAAAGAGGAAGCCTATTATTACGACTCCCCATTGAATTCTGAATTCCGGAAATTTTCGTGTTGAGTGGCGCAACTCAACGCCGCGCTTACCTTCGACACCGGAGCGAAGTGTAATGTACAATATTTCTTTTTTTTTAAGTGGGAATCGAAGCCGCAACCGTCACGGTTATACCCACTTCGCAACGACTGGCCTTGTTTCATAAAATAATATGATTCATATAATGTTTGTGAATAATTATATTGTTCATATGTTCCCTGAAAATGAACAAAAGCTAACAAGCTATTAAAATATTATTAGCTTCATTTATCATTTAAGTATATAAATATATATTTGTGTTACTAATTTGACCGAGATGCTATCGTCGCACTGGGGCACAAGTGGGGCGTGTGATCACACTTATATGACGGTTGTGGGTTCGATTCTCACTCGGGGGAATTAATTATTATTAATTAATATTTTCATTTCTTCACCAAGGCAAAGCGCGCAGTTGAGATCCGCTACTCAACACGCAATGCCTCAGAAATACGAAAGAAATTGGAGAACGGAGCGTTTATGACGATAATTATGATCTAGAAGTAAAAAAAAAGTATTATGAATATTTTTATAATAAAATAGTACTTACAAATATCCATGTATTTTCTAAACGTCCTTATTAAATTCTTAATAATGTCACAGTGGTACTTCTCGGCGTCTAACTCCACACAATTATTCCTGTTAACAAATATAATAATTAATTAATATATAAACATGGCCTGTCGTAGCATAAGCGCGCGACTGTAAGCGACAGGTTGTGAGTTCGATTCCTACTTAAGAAAATTAAATATTTAATATTTTCATTTCTTTTCTCTGGTTACTCAATGCGCAATGCCTTCAGAATTCGACAAAGCGAATGTGTAAGTGCTTTGCAATAGGCTCCCAGGATCCGTCTGTCTATCTACATTTTTTTCCCGCTATGTGCGGGATACAGCGTGAAACTAAAAAAAAAACAATATAAAATGATTATTAATAACCATTGTAATACTGCAGTAGTTATTAAAAACCACTGTACAGTTGCTATTATCTTCTTAAAGTAAAGACATCGTTTTTCTAAGTTTCTTAGATATAAATCTCCACGCTTGATCCGCATAGTAAGCTACAAAATAATTAATTTCTCTGGAAATTGAACCCACAACCACCGCGATCTTAAGATCCTAAACTTATAATTTATGATCAGGATTACAGAAGTGATGTAGGAAGTAAAGTTTTTTTTATTTGTCACAAACATTTCTAGAGCGAAATTAAAAACGGGTCAAGTGCAGTTCGGACTCACCTACCGAGAGTTCCGTACTAATTTTATAATTGTAGGTCAACAGGAAATACAACTTATAAAGTTGACGAATTAAAATTTGCATTCATTTTATACGAAATAAACTACAATATAAACTTCCATATTTTGGATTTTTGCTTGTATTAGTACTGCAAGTTTTCACTTCTTGTTAATTATTTTAAGTTTTGGCCCACGAGAAATAAAACGAAAACGCTCGTATCTATTAGGTTAACTTAGAAGCTTAATTTTTTTCTGTGTTCTAAGGAACTGAACCCTGGACCTTCGAATTTAAGTTCAGCTCGATACCTCCCCACAATCCTGAGAAAAACGATCTTGACAGACGGACAGACATACCGATAGACACACAGCAAATAATCCTATAAGATATAAGCGTTCCATTTTTTCAGAGACACGGAAACTTTTTCACAAAATAAACTATATATTTTATAATTAAATTACTTGCATTAACTGAAGCAGCATTTTTAGTTTAAGTAAGTTAGTTCACGTTATCTTTGTTCAAATAATCTAATTATACTTGAGCAATAGCACACTTATACAAGTACTGTGTATTCATATCTCCCACAATAACCTACTCCGTACTGTTGATTACATAGTTATTAATTCCAAATGGCCATTTACAATGAAAGGATCTACATCAATGAGCTCTCCCTACAACTCAACCCCCCAGTGCACTATTACTCTCTTATATGCATAGAAAAAGGAAAGGAAAAGGAAAAGAAAAAGGATTATAACACAATTGCCTGTAATTAGAGAATAATATATGTATTACAGAGGCCCCAAGCGTGTGGTTGTTGGTTCGATTTCCATTCGAGAAAATGAAATTATTTTAAGTAACGAGACTAAGTGAAGCGTTGAGTTCCACTACTCAACACGGAACACCTCCATCCAGATTTCAAGGGCAACTGAAGCGCGAAAAGTGTCTTAATCGCAATTGAGTGTCTTAACACTAGGTTCCCAGGTTCCCTCAGCCTACACTGATGCTAAAAAGTTATATATTTAAGTTTCATTACATATTTCAACAGTTTTAAACAAATAAAAGCACGTAATAGTTGAGCTACATTAGAATATCAACGAAACGACGAGTATACCCAACGCTAATACCGTTATAAAGTTGTTAAACGTAAACGTTATTATTTACAAAGTCCACGCGAATGAGATATTGTTGACGTAAACTGTTTGCGAATGCGAAAAGTTGGTACAACACTTGAATATGACAAAGTTGGGAACAACGGTGGAGTAGAGTGGAGTGGAGTGGAGTGAGGCTTTTATAAAAACTGTTACAAGTGTCGATTTTTAATAAAACATCGAGCTGGGATATTATGTGCTTACATTTTAGTTTTTATTTAGATTGGCTTTGAAGTGGAAAATTGTAAAAAAGTGAAAACTACAAAAATAGTGATTATATATGCGGGTATAATAGTTTGTTTTCAACGATATGTAGCTGAAATTCTCCCAATATATAGGTCAATAATAATTTGTTCATTTACTTATACTTTAATTAGATTTATAACTGTAGCGACAACTTGGGAACCTAGTGTTAAGACACTCCGTTACCATTAAGACACTTCCGGCACAATGTATTGAGTTGCGGATCTCAAGACCGCAATTATATGCAATCAGTGAACGTTCTCTTCCGAGACCTAAGAGAAAGTCACATGAAAGGAACTTAGCATTATGTATTCGCAACAAGCAGAAGTTATATTTCCTGTAAATGATACGAGACGTGAACAAAACACTCGTCGTATAACTTTACAATTTCACTATTTCTTGTTTATTTTACTTTGTAAGACATTGTAAACAAAAATATTTGATAATAATATAATTTTTGCGGACGTCATGACGCAGGGATACAAGCGGTTGTGGGTTCGATGCCCAATCGATAGAATAAATTATTGTTTATTAATATTTCATTTTCGCTTTGGTACCAAAGGTGAAGAGATCAAAAGGTGAAAAGATAAAAATTCAGCAGAAAGCGGGGAACGGAGTGTCTTAACACTAGGTTATGTTTGCCTACCCAGCTATATGGGAATACAGCGAAACGCAATAGAAACAATATAATTTTCAATACTTATAAGCATAACCTGTATAACATGTATAACCTGGCCCTCTTTAAAGAACGAGTGAATAGGCACTACATAGGCAAGCATGCTCCACCTTCGTTCGCGTCGTCACTTACCACCAGATGAGATAGCAGACAAATGCTTGCCTATCTACAATAAAAAAAATAAAAAATAAACTAAGTAATAACAAATAACTTAATTCAAAACAAAATTAACGTAACAACATAGCCAATACACTAAATCCCACTATTTACAAAAACGTCCACAACTCATGAGTTTACTAGACACTTTACTAGATATTATTATCTACGCCACGAGATGGGGAAATTAGAGGAAGTGGGTCAAAGTCGCGCGAGGTCGACGCTCCGTCTGAAGTAATTATGGAAGGTCGGCACTGTCGCTACAATATAATTCTAAAACAATACTAAACTATGTAATGAATATATTTGTAGGTTTAATGTTTTTATTGTAACTTATTTTAATATATAAATTAAATATATATTATATTTTAATTATTATATAGATAATATTTATAAACAATGCCTAATTATAAAGTTGGCGTTAAGTTCTGTAAGTTAACATGCAATGGATTCGGAATTCAGTGGAAAATGGAGAATGGAAGTGTCTTTACGGGAACAGTGTCTTAATACTAGGTTCCCAGGTTCCCGTTGCCTACGCCTATATTTTATTTCTTATTTTACTTAGAATATAAAAATAATATTATATTTTTTCAAATTATAGAGCTGACATCTTAAGCTATGTTTACTTACTCCTTGTCGGATCGACTTAGTTCGTAGTTTAAGAAGTTCTCCAGAACAACTTTGTGATCTCCATCTCTTTCGGTGAAACCTGTGAAATAGAATTACTGATGAATTTTTGCGTTTATTTGATAAAGTTTTGTTGGTGGATGGAGTTTGTTTAGTATTGGATATATTTTTATATTTATTTATGTATACTGGCTTTATAATAAACTAGCGGACGCGCGCTGCTTCGCTTGCTTATTTAGGGGTGAATTCTAATAAACCATGAAACATGTGTTCAATGAAATATTTTTAAGAGTCTAAATTTCAAATTTTATAAAAATCGGTGGCCATTGAAAGATTTTCCATACAACCTTTCAACTCCTATTTCACCCCTTTAGAGTTAAAATTTTTCAAAATCTCTTCTTAGTGGATGTCCAGATTACGAAGGTAAACACCTGTCCAAATTTGACGTTTCTACGCACAGCGGTTACGGCTGTGCGTGCGTCTTACCTCAGTCAGTGAGGACAAGTCCTTTTATATATATAGATTATGTGTTTTATATAATAGTTAGCTAAGTTATAAGGGAGTCATATACATATATAATAGCTATGTTAATGCTTGTTCATATAAAATATAACCAGCCGAGGCCGAGAGCCTCCCTTTTTTAACGAAGTCGGCACATGCAGCTCTCGTCCGCGTCACTGGCCACTTCCATACCAGTAGCCCCATTTATATTTTCGGGCGTGCGCAATAAAATCAATACTGTGAACTTTCCCATAGTGCAGTGACCCAGTCACCAAAATAGGGCCACATATTGCATAAAGCCTTCGCTATTAAATTTCGCGACATTCAAACAAGGTTTTGTTTGTTCGATATAATCAAAATTCGAGGGGTTAGGTATGTTTCATAATGTGGTTATATCAAAAACGTATATGCAAGGTTTTATATATATTATTGTTCTTTAGCTTCATCCTGTAGCAGGACAGACAGGGAAACCTAGTGTTAAGGCACTCCGCTCGACACTTTCCTGCGAATTCTGGAGGCATTGCATGTTGGCGGGACTTAACGCCGCGCTTTGCCACACCAAAGCGAAACGAAAATATGAAATATTTCATTTCTTCTAGGGGGGATCGAACTCACAACCAGTCGCGTTTACACACGCTTATGCCCGTATGCCACGACTAGCTTCATTATTATTTAATAATATGTTTTTTTAATATTAATAATAGAAAATATACACGAAGATTTCCACTAAGCAATCCATTTACACATTACGCATATCCATTTAAATAAATCCACAAAGTTGACGATGGCAACTAAAGCGAACCACTTGAAAAAAAGGAGGGATGAGAAAAAAAACCCCATTTGGAATGCGCATATTTCCGTAGGAGTCGAGCCCACGGTCTGAGACAAAGGCCTGTGAAATTACAGTCTCGCTTTTAAATGCGAGAATGAATCGCAATGTCTCCCCCTCAAAGCTTTACGGATCCGCAACGGCATGTTGCGTTTCTGTTCTTGAATACACAGATGGGTTCACCGCTTGTATCTGCTTACATTTGATGATCCCTATAATAAAATATTCTGGAGCAACGTTTAGCTTTCTAAACTGTGGTAGAATGGGTTTTTAAAAAAATCTATTATAAATATAGTAAATTTTATGACTTATTATTGTCAGTCTTGGCCCAGAGGCACAAGGTGTGCTGCAAAATCGACTGGTTGTGGGTTCGATCCCCACTAGAAGAAATGAAATATTTATTTAAAATTTATAGTTTCATTTCTACGCTCTGATGTCGACGCGAAACCCGGCGTTGAGTTCAGCGATTCAACACGCAATACCTCCAGAACTTGTGGAAAGTGAGGAACGGAATGTCTTAACACCAGGTTCCCTCTTCCTACTCTGCTGTGTGCGAGATACAGCGTGAGGCTGATTTGATTTATTTTATTATTATTTTTTTCAGCTTTATCCCGCTTATATACGCATGCCATATCCCGCTTATAGACAAGTATGCAGAGGGAATCTAGTGTTAAGACACTCCGTTCCCCACTTGGTTTGTGTGTTATATGATTGTTTGTAAAAGTATTGATGCTCTTCATCAAACTGGAACTGGATAGTATTGTCTTAGTAATAGATAGTTTTCATTGCTCTAACAATTATAGGTCTACATAATTTTAGTTTATGCCTAATATCACTAGTACGTAGGTATGTAGGATATTTAAATTTACTGTGTTTATTAAAACAATTTCGAGTACCTGCATATTTAAACTAGGAAATTTATGAGTTTCTAAAGAAATACGAACCCGATATCGACTTTTTGTACAAGAGTGAAAATTTAAAAGTAGAAAGAGTCAGACTGTTATCAGAAAAGTTACGAGCCGAACTCCCAACGCTGCATAATATTAGTTCTTCCTTTGCGTGAGAAACTTTTAAAAAATATATTTTTTAATATTATGGTATAGGTAATATTTTCAGTTAATTTAGAAAATGAAAGGAAACAGATACTAAATACTTCAGAACATCTCGCTTAAAGCTTTGTTGCAGAAAAATATGAGAAATGGCTTTTCCCAATTGAAAATATGCCTTGTTCTGAGTTCCCAGAGACTGACCCGCTGGTGACAATTTAAAAATGCATAGCTCTCTTTGAATACTGGCTGGCATCTTTTCATTTGTCGGGACTTGCCGCAAGACAACTAGCGGAGTCACACTCGTCCTCAAATACGAGCTGAACGCAATCTCCCTTTGAAGCTGATATGCAGGTGGAATGGGAATAGGGCGTTGTTTTTGTATCACGTGGGCAAAATTACTGTCGACGCCAAATTAAACGACTGTTTCCGCTTTCTGTTTTACACTGGAGTTTTGGTAAAGAATTTCCTTTTTTTTTTTTTTTGATAAGCAACCTATTTTGGTGTAGATTACATTTTTAAGGCTCAGATTACTTTAGTTGTAGATATATATTTTTTTAATATAGTAATCAACCTATGTCAATGAAAACCGATATACAGCGACTGATATAAAATAAAGACTTAAATTTAAAAATATTTTTAAATTAATATTCAGCTTAGTAATATTTATATAAATAAAATAAGTAGAAAATGTTTTAATTTATACAGTTTTATAATAATACCATAAATATAATAAAAGCTAATAAATCAGCGACCGCCATCTTGCATTTTTTTTATTCTGTTCTGTGCTCTACTAGCCAAGACTATTTTATAACCATGACTGACCTGACCTGCCGCATCTTGGATTTGTAAAAAATAGACTATATATCGTTATACTATCATCAAAACTAAACTAAAGGCCATATTCCAACAGAAATGGCTAAAATTTCAATTTTTCATTTAATAAGAAAAAATTGGCCACAAATGACACAGTATGTGGAATTCACAATTCAACGACTCCATTAACACTATAACCATCCTAAGCAGAGTATAATAGAAACAAAGTAGCCTGATATTGTCGAGGCCGGGGTCGTGGTCGAGGCAGACGAGACATTATGCCTGATGCCTGGAACCAACATGTTTTATGAACCCGCATTACAGAGCAATGAACGAATTAAGCCTATGACATGGCGGTCTTTGTTGCCAGAATGTGGAAGTTTAGTACCAATTTGTTTATTACATGTATAAGTAAAGGAATATTATTAATAGAGGCCAGTCGTGGGTCGGGGTACAAAGTGTGATGTGGATTTGATCCCCACTCGAGGAAATTAAATATATATTTAAATTATTTTTTTAATTTCTTCGCCGATGTCGAAACAAAGCACGGCGTTGAGTTCCGATACTCAACACGCAATGCTTCCAGAATTAGGCGGAAAGTGGGGGACGGAGTGTTTTATTGACATTAGGTTCCCTCTGCTTACCCTGCTGTGCAGGATACAGCGTGCAGTTGATTTAATTTTGATTAATTATGTAAAGGAATTTTATTAATAAAGCCCAAGCATTAAAGAATCAATTATATTAATATTATTTATTTAATTTATTTCTTGTGTAGATTTTGAATACATGAATTTGCTGTACAGCCTTGATGACATTTAATTGCTACGTTCCCTCAGGCTCACCTAGTTTCGCGACGCACTTCTACAGTGTATTTCTCTTCGTAACTTAAATAATAAAGCGTGAATACTTACGTATTTTTCATATTGTGGTGATTGATTAATAAATAATTGTTCTTACAATACAGCTTCACGCTGTATCCCGCACACAGCAGGGTAGTCAGAGGGAACACTATGTTCCCAGTGTTTAACACACTCCGTTCCCCAATTTCCACCGAATTCTGGGGGCATTGCGTGTTGACTGGCTGAACTCAACGCCGCGCTTTTGTCTCAATACCGCCTTCTTACAATACGTTGAAAATCATATAAATTATTTATAAAATGAAATACGTAACCCCTACAATGATATTCCATAAAATAACACAATCTACGATATTATTATTCATTCATCAATTCCCCTATAAACATAAACGTCGAGAGGAATACAAAGTGCCTCGATGTGTATCTAAGCGTTTTTAGTATCTTAACAATTTGTGAAAAACTTCACTTACTTAAAAATCGAGGTTCCCTCGCCGATGCTTCGTTGTTGACTTTAACAGGAAAACTTGTACTGTAAATAACGAGTGTTTACGTCTCATTAAAAATATTTTCAAGCAAAAATAGTTAGGGAGGAAGGTGAAAACAACTTAATTACTGTAAAATTGTGTAAAATTGTGAAAGAACTGCTTTACCTCGCGACTTCAGAGCTCTCCGTAATGGCAGTTTTTATGAAACAGACTCTGACTAAGTGTCTTTTTCTTGAATCCTGTGGACTTGGTTGCAAGCGCTCTCCAAATAAATCTAGATATAGCAAATAAATAAAAAGATATTAATATAGGTAAATGCGTAATAAATTATTATATGTAGATCCTGTCGTAGCGTTGAGGTACAAGGGTTGGACTGTAACGCGACGATTGTGGGTTCGATTAAATATATATATTTTTTAATATTTTAATTTTTTCGCTCTGGAACAGAATGTCTTAACACTAGTTTTTCTCTGCCTACCTTACTTTGTCCAGAATAAAGGAAGCTGATTTTTTCATTAAACATAATTGCAATCAAAGTTGAAGCCCATCATGATGAAAATACCAGAAAAAAATACAACATTTAAACAACAAAAAATAATTAAAACGGCCTAAATCAAAATCAATATACGATATTGAAATGATAACTGCCATTTCGAAAATTATGATAACTTCTATACTTCTCATCTGTCACGTCGATTTCCAATTTCGGCGCTTCACTGAGCCCTCGTCAGCTGTGACAGCTGCCGCCATATCTCATGCTGATCTACTGACCTATCTATTTGTATACTCGTATAAATATATATCTGATTTGGATTTTCAATTAGGGACTTTTCAATTATAACTGATAAAATAAAATGGTGTTATTTTTTAAATTATATTAAATAATTCTTGTTTTCAGTCTATTTTAAACAAAAGACTACTAGGCGTTGAATACAAAGCCGTGCTTAAGTTAGGTTATATTATATTTTAATATGATATAAACAGTCTCAATTGTACCGATTTAATTATCTAATAATATTAATATATCTATGTATTAGTGGCAAGCGGAGTGTCTTAACACTAGGCTCCCTCTACCAATCCTGCTACATGCGGGATACAGAGTTAAGCTAAAAAAAAACAATTTTTAAAAAGTGCATGAAAGTCTTTCAAAGAGATATTAAATTTATAAAATATAACTGACTGTATGTAGCAGTTGCAGTTATAAATGAAAATTCATTTCACGCAGCATCATATTCATAGGTGCTTGACCGTATTTTTTATAGTAACGACACCGCAAAAAAAATCAACTTGACTTTTGAAATATAATTTTCAACATACCCCCCACACTCCCCCCCAAAAAAGATAATTTTACAATCTTTTATTTCAACCACCCGAATTCGATTTCAATTAAATTCGCGCAAATTGAATCGAAACGGATCGGGACGCCGCCAAGTGTTTGACAAATAGTCTGTTCCAATTTATTCCGTCACATAATGAGATACGTTTTCCCAACGAGTACGCGAATAAAACACCCTGTATATATCCATCCATGTTGCTGTGTAATTTTGCTATCGAATGATAAAACCCGTTGGCAGTAATATAAACGAGCCACGCGAATTGTCGACTTTCGAATTCACATTTTACGTAATCTTGACAATATAGTGGGATAAATTGTATGGGATACATTCAAAGTAAATTTTAACGTTTATTTAACTTTTTATATTTTGGTTTTACTCCTATGTTCCTTATAAATGTGTTGAAAAAATTTAAATTGATGATGAAGAATGAAGATGTGTCGCTGACGTCCTCATCATATTACGCACGTCTCACTACGTACCGCGATGGTTGTGGGTTTGATTCCCACTAGGGGAAATGCAATATTACTTTCTAATATTTTTATTTTCTCGCTTTGGTAACAAGGCAAAGAGCGGCATTGAATTCCACTACTTAACACGCAATACCTTGAGAATTCGGAAAGTATCTTAACACTAAGTTCCCTCTGCCTGCCAAGTCCAAGCTAAAAAAGCCACTATTACAATAAAACCTATAAGGTAAATATTTCTCACCCAAAAACTAATATTGAAAATAATAATGTTCTTAAAATATAATATTATTACATATATTCAATTCTTAAATAAATCTTTAAGAGAAAACTCACCTAGATCTCGTCCAACAAATTGCGGCTCCTTTAGCTGTCCTCTGCACCCGGGAAAAAGAAATTATTTTCACATAAGTATTCATATTCAAAGGCGGCGTATATAGTAATAGCTTTTGTGTCGACAGGTAAGGAAAAATTATCCTTTTATATTTACAATGATATTAGGTTAAAAAATGTTCTTGTATTTAATTTAAATGTATTTTCATATGAAAACTCGCTCTAATTAAAAAATAAAAATAATATCTTCTTATCATAGTTATTAATTGTATATATTATGTATGAATTATAATGTAATTATTATATTTAATAAAACAATTGGATATACTAAGAAAATTGAAAATAGTACGGTCAGTAGTATAGGATTAAAAAAAGTCTAGTGTATGCTTAGAGGTGGGATCTGTTAGTAATAATCTACATAACAAATAATAAAAACATTTATAAATATATAATATAGATATTTGAAAACTTAAAAAAAAATTTGGAATAATTTTGGATTTTTAAAAAAAAATCTTTGCATACAAGTTGTAAAAATAATTCCAAATGAAAAATCTTCAATTGTTATAAAATAAAATTAATTACTCGAATATTATGGAAGAGGACAAAGGTCTCCATCACGATTGAAAGTGCTCGGACCTTCATCCCCATACAACCCTAGATATATATCAATTTTAGCATTAATTAAATTGAAACATCCCTTTTGTCACAGTCATAAAAATTTTAAATATCGTTCTACCAAAAGGCGATGTTTTCAAACGTAACAATTATCGAGTTTCATTTTAAGTGTAATTAATTACTTTTTACCCTTTTATAAAAAAAACCTTTATGGAAATTAAAATTAATTACAATTAAGCAAAGGGTTAATGTGTGACCATATTATAAATGGCCAGGCAGAGGATGTACACATGATTTAATCGTAATTAAATGGTAATTGTATGGAATTAAATAATAAATTTTATGTCAAATGGAAATGAAAAGCTTATTTTTTTTTTCTTCAAGCTTCATGCTAGTATTAAGACAATCCGTTGACCAGTTTCTGCCGAGTACTAGATTAGGCATTATGCGTTGAGCGGCGGAAATCAACGCCGCGCTTTGCTTCAAAAGCGAGGAAATGAAAATATTATATTTGTTCGAAGGGAAATCGATCCCACAACCAGTCATGTCACACATATTTTTAAAATAATATTTTAGAAACGAAATATATATTTTTTTTATTTCTTCGCTCCGATATCGAGACAAGCGCGGCGTTCAGTTCCGCCACTCAACACACAATGTCTCCAGAATTCGGCGGAAAGTGAGGAGTGCAGAGACTTAATACTACTTCTTTTGTTGAAAAAAATTATCTTTTGTTTAAATACCTCTCTCTTAATAAACCTCTAAAAACACTACACTATTCACTTCTTTAAGCAAATACCACTTCCCACACCATACACTAGGGAGCCAAATTCACTTATGACTCAATCTAAATAATTGGAAAATCTCTTTATCAAACGCAGTCGACAGCCACTCGACGAACGAAACCACTAATTAGAAACGAACGCGTATCCTTTTAAGTTTTCGCGAGTGAAAGAGTGACGTAACTCTACCCTACCTTCGAATACCTTCCAGCATCTTATATTAAGAGAGTTGAATTACCCTCGAAACACAATGGATCATCACTAGCGGACAATATGCATACACTTGTCCCATTCCACTCGAGCCCCGATAGAGACACCGTGCCATAAAAAGACATTGTTGTCATGAGTACCTTCAAAATGCCCCCTACTCTTCTCTTTTAACAATGTAAAGGGGTATCTTTTATATCTAGATTTATTTTGTTGTCTTGATTTTTTCTTGGAGTCTTCGCTGAAGAACTCTTGTATTCTAATGTTATTCTATTTTATAAAAAGAAACTCTCTATGGCTTTCAAGAGGGCTTGCATATTCGTGAAGATTGTTTCTAACGTTCACTAGTTTTTATTTGTTTATTAATTTTAAAAATATATTTTAGGCCAGTCGCCACTGGTTGTGAGTTCGATCCCCACTCGAGGAAATATTTAATATTTTCATATCTTTGCTTTTATTTGATGTCGGAATTCGGCGGAAAATGGGGTACGAAGTATCTTAATATTAGGTTCCCTCTACTTAAACTAAAATATCCTATTCCTATTATTATTATTAAAAAATACAATTACTTTATTATTTTAAATACAAAAGGTTAAAGGTGAGTTAAATATACACATATACTTTCAACCCCCACAGAATAATCCATCTTGTTCGTAATTTCAACCGCCGGAGTCAGAGAGTACGCAATACGAGTATTGTTCGAGGCGTCTAACCGCAAGCAACAGTCAGTTTGACGGTTGATCGATGAACCAGATGGGATTACTTCACATAATACCATAAATAAAGACTTCATCTTTTTGTTTAATATTAATAATAGAAGAATAAAAGAATGAGGTTACTGGTAGCGCAGGGGCACCAAGAATGACTGTAAAATTGACTGGTTATGGGTTCGATCCCCACTCAAGAAAATGAAATATTTATTTTTTCTTTCTTTCTCTCTGGTGCCGAGCAACAATGCCACCAGAATTCGGTGCAAAATGGGGAACGGAGTGCTTTAACACTAGGCATTGTCTGCCTACCCTGCTGTGTGCGGGAATGATGTGAAAATTATGATATTAAGTATTATTTTTTTATTTATGTACGTATTACGTATTAATAATAAAAAAAATATCAATTAAAGCCGTATATGTATACGAGTATATATAAGTACTAAATACTTACTCTACCAGATAAATGTGGTACAATTTGATTGACATATGATAGATGAGGCAGATAGAATTTCTTGGGATTATCCTACGCTCATCGCTCATTGGGCTAAACTACTACATCTTACTTGAAATATATATTAATTTACTATTTTTGTGTCTAAATAACACGGTATAAATAAGTGTGTTATATTAAATATAATAAAGTAAATGTAATTCTCATTTACTTTTGATTATATAGCTCCAAAATAATAAGTTCCTTTTATTAGATGTTCTACCAATAAAAATAATTGTGTCTAAAATATTTGATCAATATTTAAGTGGGTCTTCTTTTAGTAAATTTTATATACTTTTCAGATAACGTAACGGGATTTGAACCTGCATCTCTTTGAAACCGTTCAAAAGGGGCAGTTTCAAATTCTGCTATGTTCTTTCTTAAGTTGCATAACACTTTAAAAATGTAAAAAGTCTTAAAAAGTGTATTTATTGAAACTTATGTTTTCTTCACAGCGCGCTATGATGGATGGGCGTAACGTTTACCAATATCACAAACGACTTACTACTTACATCATTAAAATATAAATATATATTTAGAATACGAATTATATATAATTATATATACATGTATATAAAACAAAAAATAAATATATAGCCATTCATGTTTTTTATATAAGTAAGGATTCACACTTCACAGTGATAAAGCGTTTGGCTGCAAACGTGGAAAGTTTTGGACGGAGTGTCTTACACTAAGTTTTCCCTGTTTACCTTCCTAGATGCGGGATAACGATAAAACTTAAAAAAATTAAGCTGTCAATATACATATGTTTAAAGAAAAATAATAAGCTATTAATGAGATTAAATATATTTAAATGAATTATTTACTATATCCAATTAGAGTTCGAGCATCGTATCAACAAATTCCAATACTCGCCACCACAATCAGTATTTAATAAATCCTTTAAAAATATGGTAATAACTCAGCATTTTCATTACTGAAAGCAATTAACGCGAAATTCATTGAATTACGTAATCAGGTAACATTAATTATTTAAAATAAATAAACCAGCTTCACGCTATATCCCGCACATAGCAGTGTAGACAGAGGGTACTTAGTGTTAAGACATTCATTTTCCCACTTTCCGCCAAATTCTGAAGGCATTCCGTATTGAGCTGCGGAACTCAACGCCGCGCTTTGAATAACACCAAAGCCAAGAACTAAAAGTATAATTTATAATAATATTTAAATAAATATTTCATTTCCTCGAGTGGGGATTGAACCCACAACCAGTCACTTTTACAGGTACATTCTGTGCCCCTACGCCACGATTAGCCCCAAATTGTACCAGGTAATAACATTAATTATTTATATAATAATTATTCACGTATATTCATTTTTTATTTTCATTCATCTTCCGTATTATGTGAGAAAGGCCGGAAGATTCTAAGAAGTAATACATCACTGTACTCTGCCCTTTAGATGAAATTACATAATTACGGATGAGACGTTAGGGTAAAAATATATAGATATATGTATAAGAAAAAATGCTAATATAAAATACTAGCGGTCCGCCCGCGGCTACGCCCGCATGAACTACGTTATTATTAATTTCTGTCTCCATGAGTACCTACGTCCTATAAGTGACGTCAATGCAAAATTTGAGACTCCTAGCATTTGTAGTAACGAAGTTTCATACAAACTTTCAACCCCAAAAACAACCCCTTAGAAGTCGAATATTGCAAATTCCCGTCTTAGCGAGCACCTACGGCCTATAAGTAACCTCTGTGCAAAATTTGAAACTCCTAGATCTGGTAGTTTTTGAGATTTCGCGATGAGTGAGTGAGTGACCTTTCGATTTTACATATATAGATAATCTACATATATTTCCGTCTGCAAGGTAGGCATAATTATTATGACATAAAATTAAAAAATATATTAATATGACAAAAGATGAAAATTATATTTAATTTTATGCCTAGTAGAATGTTGTTAATATTTTTATTTTTAATATGACTTGCTTATGTTCATTCGACGATTCAAAAGCGTTTGCAAAAGTCTACTTGAATAAATATTTCAAATTTAAGTATTTGCTTCAAATTATTTTATTACTAGTAACACTAACAAACTCTATACTACTATATACTAGGTTAATTAAATTCTAGTATGTAAGAAAGAAAATTAAAGTCTAATCTTTTCTCTCCGCTTTTCTCCTGAGAATTTTTTTGAAATTCTCCTTATTGGATTAATTGTTTTAAAAAATATTGTCTTTTTTTCAAAGTTTAATTTAATCAAGTCTGTTGACGGCGGTTTTCAATATATTGTCACCGCAGTTTGTACATTTTGCGGTTGTGGTTCCAAGAAACAAATGTAATATCGATATCAAAATACATTATTTAAATAATCTTCTATGATATTAATTATTCTAATTAAATCTGATTCACACTATCACCCATACAGCAGGGTAGACACGCCGTTCCCCATTTTCCACCGAATTCTGGAGACATTACGTGTTGAGTGGCGGAAGTGAACGCCGGGCTTCTGCCTCTACACCAGAGCGAAGATATGAAAATATATTATAATTCCATATAATTTGCTTCACAAAATTGTGTAAATCAATGAATAAATATTTTGGATATTTATTTTAACTTTACCTGACGTAAAAGCTTCTAAATGTATATATACATTAATTAAAAAAATATTAAAAAAAAAAATTCTAATTTGGTTAATTAAAATGATCTCTTTCCTTATATATACTTATACATTATAAATTAAACAACAATATACGATAACTATTAATTTATATAGCCACTACTAAAAAAGAATTTCAAAATGGTCCAATAAATTAGAAATCTTAAAAAAATATATTTAATTCATTTGTAAAAGTATACCGAGGTCGAGGACTACTAGACTGACCTAAAAGCGTGATCACGGCTAGTCATGCAAATAGAATTCGGTTCGATGGATAAAAGTACCCTTTTAAACTTTCACGAGATTAATAAGTATTTAATTTTGATTGTAAAGTTGGAAAAACATTATTTAAGTAGCGTTGGAAATATTTAATTGGAGTTGTGAACTTAAGTTTTATACGTAAAATGGTCTCATATTACAATTTTTTTTATAAATTTCTAAATAATATTAAAAAATTGCTTATAGTTCAAACGGGTAAAGCCGTGCGGGCGCCTCTTGTGGTTAATATAATATAGGGACATTAACAAAATAAAATATATTGTAGTATTTTTTTTATAATTAAGCAACCTGCGAGTTTCGTTTAGTTATTTATAATGGTATAATTTGTCTAAATGTCTGTGCCAACTTTCATTTTAATTAAAAATTTTATAATTTTTAAATTGCAATTTTAATTGATTTATTTCAATTGCGCTAAAGCATTATAAACATAATTATCATATTTTGGAAAATCCATCATGGCGCGGAAAAACCGTTGTAGCCCAGGGGCACAAACTTATGATTGTAACGCAACGATTATGGGTTCGATTTCTCGGGAGAGTGGATAGCAAAAGCGCGTTTCATAAGTAGGAAGATCAGTATCTTAACACTAGACTCTCCTATCCCGCTAAACGCGAGATACAGCGTGCAACAAAAAGCAAAAAAAAATAAAGGCATTAGGTTATTAAAATCCAAGCTTTATTTCCACGATATTCCTAGCGTTGCACTTTTATACTTACCCATCATCTCTATGGTGCTTACGCCCCAATACCCCATATTACATTGTTTGTATCCGTTGCTACTCACAATTGATTGAGTACTGAACGAACGGTAATAAGGATGAGTTTTCTCTTTATAACGAGTCTACTCTTGTATTATGTTACTTTTTTTTCTTTTTTTTTAGTTAGAACTTTTTTTTTAATAAGCTTTTTTTTCTGTATAAACTTTACTTATATATGGTCTAAAACTGTAAGTCATAGAAGTCTGTACATAGAAAATTTATTATTGTGATATAACCCAAAACAACGGATTTGTTTTTATTTTCGTCGGATTTTCAGTTTGTAAGTTTGTGCACACTAATATTAGAAATGACTCAACTAATTAAATGCAGTTTTCACTATTACATTTTGACATATCTTTTTTTGACATTGTTGCTACAAAATAAATGTTTTATGGAATTTACTAAAAATTTTGCGTTCAATGTATGGATATTAATTTTAAAATAATAATATTATCAGATCACGAAAGTAATTCAAATAAGAAAATAAATTAAAAATTAAAATTGCCTACAAGCAGGCGAAGCCGCGATCGGGTCCCTAGTAAAAGTAAAGAAATAACAAAGTTAACTTAATTTATAGAATTTTTATGTAACTTATGGAAGAGATGTATATCTAACCTATAAAGTAACTATTTAGAAAATGGATAAATTTTACGCTATTGTAATTTAATTCGATATCTATTGAACAAATATTAATATTAACAACAAATAAAAGGTTACTATACCACAAATTAATATTATAAAAGTATTGTATTTAATTGAAAGTTATTAATGAAAGGACCGTGTATGGAAAATATATTCATTTAACTACAATGGAATCGCATTAATTTGCCTCTCGCTGTAGCCTTTGTCGAGAGAGTTTACCATGTAATTTAAAAAGCAATTATCACGTTCACGATCGTTATACGCAAATAAAACGTGATAATATTTTTCTTTTATTTTCAGCTTCCCGCTGTATCCCGCATGTAGCAGGATAGGCAGAGGAAGCCTAGTGTCAAAACACTCTGCTGCCCATTTTCCACCAAATTCTGAAGGCACTCAACCCCACAGCGAAGAAATAAACATATTAGGGTCATAATCAGAAAAGTGGACATTTTCGAATTCGTAACGTAACTGATAAGTAACAATACTGATAATGTTTGTTACGAAACTGATGTTATAAGGCATTATACACAACAAAATAAGAATATTATATGAATAAAACTATTGGTTTTTTTTATTTAATGAGACACAAATTAAAATTTTAAAGATTCAATCGTTGAATTAATAGATTATAAATGTAAGAAAACATAACAAAGTGACAATATTAACTATATAATAATGCTAGTTCGTAATAAACTTATATTTCTAGTTAGAGATCACAAAGTTAATGATAAAATTATTAATATTTTAAAGTGGGTTTCACTTTAAAATATATCAAAATTTGAGTCGTTATCACGGGAATTAAGTTGAATTCTTTGTAAGTGTTTATTTCGCATATCTTCATTAATAGGATTGGTCTGTTTAAGACGTTCTCTATATCTTTTATGACATAGGAGTCATGACGCTTACTGAAAATAAAAAAATAGTTATCAATAGGTATTTAATAATATTTCATGTATATTGTCTAGTACAGAACCTATTTGTTTTTAAATAAAAGCCTCACCCGCTTGAGCTACATATTTATTAATGCACTATCTCCAGAGAAAAAAAAATTTACAAAATCACAACTAATTTCAGGAAGAATAAAACATTTTTTTTAACTAAATCGGTTAAGCCGTTCTGAGATAAGCGTGCACAAACACATTAAACAAACAAGCAAACAGACAAAAAACTTAAAAATCATTATTTTTGGTTACTTCACGTTATCAAAAGTCACTAATTATTTTTTTCATATGCCAGCATTTTTTTTTATATACATAATCTTCCGATAGTAACGTAATTATGAACTAGGCTTCATATTTTCTCAGTTTCGTTACGTAACGAAATATAACAAAATTGAGAATAAAATCTGAGAAAATCTAACCTTTTTAAATATTTGCTCATAAGCCACGTGTTGCATGTGCAAGCACTGAAGTTCTTTTTTGAGATTTTGTAAAAAGACGCAAATAACATAAACAAGAAAAGGAAATTATAGAATACTTACCAAAATAAAAGCCGTTTATAACCCTGAGATGTAATTTCACGCATTCCCTCTAAAACATTTGAACCCCTCAACTGCTGCGAGAACACTACTGGTTGTAGCTACGACAGCATTGACTTTAAGAATTATGGTGCCACAATAAAAAATAATATTAAATATCATTCAAAATAATTGCGTTCATAATTTAATTGTACGTTACTAGCCCTGAGTAACAAAAAGACAATATTTTGGGACAAATTTACTTAACTTATATATATTATTTACTAAATTATGTATCAATAAAAGTAGTTCTATTTAATATTATGCATAATGTAAAGTAATATAAACACATCTGAAATCAAATAAAACCATAAATATTCGTAACAAATCTATTTTTAAAAAGTAAAGTGGTGAATGGGACACGAAAAATTGTATGGAAGCATTTTGAAAGGATTTTTGCAACTAACAAAAAATACTATTATTAGCCATAATACATTTAAAATATTACAAAAATCTTTAAGTTAATAAGTAAATTTATCTTAAATGGCAAAATATTTAAGCTATCTTTAAAATTGTATTTTTAAAACGCATTCAAAGTAGCGGGACAAGAAAAGACACAAAATGTACACTTTTTCTGATTATGACCCATTAAATATTTCATTTTCTCGAATGGGAATCGAATCCACAACCTATTACCATTACAGTCAAACTCTTGTACCCCTACGCCACCACGAGCAACTTTTATATAAAATATATCTATATTTTAATAATTCAAATACGCTGTGCGCCATTAAATTGTACGTTTCAAAATCATTAGAATCGCGCGTCGGTCAGCGCATTCAGGAAAAAAGCGGGCACGTTCTAGCAATTTATAGCTGGCGATTGATATTCGTTGTTCTAATTGGGGATGAAAAGTCTGAAACTTTTCTCATTTTTAATATGTCGATCTTTTTGAAACTTGCATTAATTGAAATTACAACGTTTAAACAGTTAACTTTAAGCATGTATGGAATTTTTATCAATTCTGTTTTCCCTCGAGGAAAAACTTATTTGAAATTTATTGCAAAAAATATGGAAGGGAATAAAATTATACGTAAATATATTTAATATATAATAATAATAAAGCAAATCAATTTTATTTTGGTATTATTCTTGGGGTTCCGTATATCAAAAGGTAAAAGTGAAACCTTTATAGGTCAATTTGTTGTCCGTCTGTCAAGACCATATGGAGATCGCGTAGAGGTATCATGCTGAACTTAATATCGAATATTAGATCTATGGTTCCTTGAAGCACAGAAGAAAAAAGCTTTTAAAGATACTTAAAAGCATTTATGCATTAATTTTGCTGGGATTTGTATGAAATATGTCGCATAATCCAAAACCTAGAAGGAAGTATACTTCCCGTGGATCTACAGTTATAAAAATTATTACGAAATGAGAACTACAATACAAGTATAGAAAAAAATGGAGAAACAAAAATTTATAGGTTTTTTAATAAAATTAATAAAAAATAAAATATCAAGAAGATATATTAAACAGATACAAAACACAAACATTTGTATTGTAATTAATACGTTTGTTGGCAACGTAAAGCTGTCAACAGACAGCCGCGATTAGCAGGCTAAATATGCGTGTAAACATTACGTGGATTCTACTTACTACAATTGTATAATTATAACAGATTTTATTATTATATTTGAAATTAAAAACTGTTTTTATTTAAAATATAATAACAAAATCTGTTATATTTCATTAAATATTTGATTTTTTATTATACGCTTTTTCTCACATAAAGAAACGACGAGTGTCTTAATACTATCCCTCTCTCTACTTCTCTCTACTTCACTCTAGCTTCACGCTGTATCCCGCATATGCTATATGCGGGATACAGCGTGAAGCTGATTATGAATTTTCAAGAAACAATTTAACTTAATACTCTACCCAACAACAAGCTTAACTATTTAACTATCAAAAACAGAACATCGGCTTCCAGGCATTTATCTTGTATGGAAAGATATAAAGGGCATAAATAAAGCAAAACCTATAAAGCTTTAAAGCAACAATGAAAAATACGAACCGTTTTACGTTGGGTGGTGGTGGCGGGGGGGGCGGGCGGTCCAGCGCGCCTTGCGAGCCCCAGCCCCAGCACAGCCCCCTCGACGAGAGTACCGCTGCAGAAACAAAAAACATATGAACAACCGCTCCAATTATTGACGTGGGCACGAGATGAGAGCCTCGAGTTACATGCCAGCTTGTGCCTACCCAGCACCCGTGGCGTACTGGCTCCCTTTAGCACAATATGAGATTTTTCGATATCAAATTCTGGTTTTAATTACTAAAGTTAGCTTTTTTCACCAATATTTAAAATTGTGAATTTTATCCCCGAATTTATATTATATTTAAAATATTATCATTTCCACGTTCTGGTGAGTCATAACACACCAATGAGTTTCGACTTTCACTACTTAAAACGCCGTCTTGAATTTGGATAGAAAATGGAAAACGAAGTGTATTGACATTAGGCTCTCTATCTACAGCGCTATGAGAGACAAAGCATCAATTGTCTCTATGTAAGTGACATGTCACTACAAATTATTTTCCTGTCTAAAGGATTTTTTTAATATTTATATAACATTTTTCATATGTGAAGATTAAAAGGTCATGATTTCGCTAGAGAGAGAAGTAGAATGGACCAAATAAAGAAATGGTAAATTGATTCGCATTCAGCATTCAATAGGTCCCTTTTCGTATGCAACCTTAAATGAATGGTTTTCCGACTGAGGGAAATGTTTCCCAAAGATTGTAATAAAGGAGCCCTCGCTAAATATATAGGTATCGACAATTCTCGTAAAATTAAATGTACCATAAATCGCCACATCGTTAAATTGAGGTGCTTTTTTATAGGACCATTAAAATTAAATAATAAAAAGAAAAAGCGCCCTGCCGAGGCTGCCTATCCCGCAGCGTGCGGGATACAGCGTGAAGCTAACCGAAAGTATAATATTTATTCACGTATAAAATATTCGTATTCTTATTTTCGTTCTTCAAAGTTCCACTCAATCAATCCGAAGCTCGCTGATCCGTAAGAAGTATTTATAAAACAAATTGTATTACAAGTGTATTCCTACGTAATGTGTTTCGCATGAGTTGGGATAAGGAGCGAAAAAACGAATGGATTCCATTGGAAATCGTGTAGGCGGGGAGGCTGGGGCCGGGTGGAACATCCGCCGGATGTGGAACTCCAGCCGTGACGGTTACTTTGTAAATGTTTCTATCTAATATGTAGAGTCCATACATTATTGCATATTAAAAATATATTAATTGTGAACTAAGGCCAATAGTAGCTCAGGTGCGTGCGATTGTAAGCGCGACAGGTAGTGGGTTCGATTTTCTCTCGAGGATATGAAATATTTAATATTTTAATTAGACAAAGATAAAATTCGTCGAAAAGTCCGAAACCTAATTAATTTATTTAAATACATGGCATAGCAAGTTAAAATAAAATTAAACAACGCTTATTATTTTAACCAAAATAGTTAAGAACTAACTTTCATAAAAATATTTCCATAGAACACAACTAACTTTGTTCTTAACTACGAAACATTAATTGGCACGAACATAAAGCCATACATACATTTGTTATTAGAGAAGTGAAAATATAATAGTACCAACATATATTCTACGGCTTTCTATATTCTCTAGGGATGTATTTAAAAATAAAGGCATATTTAAACGACATTTCCCTATGCGGCTGCAGTTTTACACGATAATATTAAAATTGTTCTCAGACGTTTATGGCCTCTTTATTGCCTGTTAAATATTTTATTTCTCATCTAAGTAAGTAAAAATATAATTTTATATAGGATCTTAAAAAGATGTATGGTTTCTTGGTATCGGTAAATTTTCCTATTCGACATAAAGTAACAAAACAATTTGGTTTTCTTTACTTTAATAGATAACATTTAGATTTGAAAATCATTCTAATATTTTTTAGCTTCATACAATATTAAGCTAACTCCGCATGTAGCAGGGTAGGCAAAGGGAGCCTAAACCCTCCTCAATTTCTGCCGTATTCTAAATTTCTCACTTCCTCGAATAGGAATCGAACCCGCAACCTGTCGCACTTACAGTCAAACCATTGTGCCCTACCCCGTGCGGCACGACTAACTTCAAATAAATTAAATATTAACAAATTTTATTTAACACAAATGAACGCTAATTGTATTTACAAATCGAGAACGTTATCATTTAATTAACTCGGTTTCTTACCAAACAGAAAGCTAATCAAGATACGAAATAAAAAAAAAAACATTCTCAACGCCGCAGGATCCTTACTAATGTGAGGCGAATGGTACGATTTGATAAGGAAAAACGGGTAAATAAGGAATCATGAGAATGGGCCGGAAAGGGTCAGGAGGGGGGGGGGGGGTATACATCCGCCGGATGTAGAGCCGTCCGCCCGGTTATGAAATATACCGGTATTTTATATTCTCCATCGCTAACGGCTTTCGTGGAATATTGTAAATATTGAAGTATTATAGTTTATGATGTGATTATAATAATATTTAAGGAGAATTTAAGACATATTACGAAATTAAATAATATCAGCTTCACGCTGTAACACGCACACAGCAGGGTAAAGGGAGGGAACTTAGTGTTAAGACAATCCGTTTTCCACTTTCTGCCGAATTGTGGAGGCATGGCGTGTTCACTGGCAGAACTCAACGCCGCGCTTTGCCTCGACATCATAGCGAAGAAATGGAAATATAAATGAAAATAAATTAATGAATGATATTAATGAGTGTATTTTAGAATATAGAACGCTTTTAACATAAAAGTCCTACAAACGTCACGACGTGATCTTAGCAAACAAGGTTTGATTTCCTCCAGTCAACGTCAAAGGGGCTTACGGGGAATAAGAAGAAAAAGCATAAAGAATGAAGGGAAAAGAAATAAAAAATTCACAGAAACACGGAGGTCGCAGTTTTTCCTGTCACCGGGCACAAACAATGCGTCTATTGTACACAACCCCCCATCCCCACCACCTCTGGCGGAACAGGCGAGGAAACGAGCATCTTTTGTTACCGAAACCCCCTCCCCGCGCGGATGAGAGCTTTGAACCCGCGGTCATCTGTTTACATCACCGCGAAAAAAGACGTGCGATTGTGTGGCGTAAATTTGTTAATGTTAAAATTATATTTCTATTTATTTTTCACCTTTCTCCATTTCTCCTTTCTTTCTTCTCTAGTTACAAGATAAAGCGCAGCGTTGACTTTTGCCATTCATCATTCAATATTTAAAAAATTGGACAGAAAGCGAGGGACGGAGTGTCTTAACACTTGGTTCGCTCTCCTACCTACTTTTTACAAACGGGATACAGCGTGAAGCTTCTCTCGTTCTTTTGTAATGACAATTAAGTTACTATAACATACAAATACAAATAACAGATTTTAGTCCTCTTATATTTTCTTATAAAATAATTCCCATACAATTCATATATGTCAACGTTCATTCAGCTACCATGTGGTGTAGAATAATTTAGTTTTTTGCTCGCACTGCAATTGTTTAGATATGAAAAAATAACGGTAGCGAGGCCACAAGTTTGTTTTTTTCTTTTCACTCACCTACATTGCTTATTCATATTAAACACCAAGCGCTTTAGTAGGTCCTCTAAATAATAGACTTGTACAATGGTTTTTATAAGGGAAATGGGAAAAAAAGGGAGCGGGCGGAACGTAACTAGAATATTTAGATCTACTATATATATAATAAATATATAAACTAGCATTTTGGTTTTTTTTTGTTAAATAAAAGCTAAGACTTTTATATTTTTTTTTATTCTTAAGCTAAAATAAAATAAATAAAAGCAAAAATAAAATTTTAATACTAAAATAAAATTTGCAAGTAATCTACATGTATGAAGTAATAAAAATTAAATTAACATTTCGGTTTTTTTTTGTTACATAAAGACATATATATATTTTTTATTTTTAAGCTAAATATAATTTAAATTTGCTAGTAATGCATATGCTATTACTTAAAATTAAATTCTCATATTATACTTGCATAAAACTAAAGTATCTAGTGTATTGGTGCCAAAAGAAGTAAATAAAAACCATTTATTTATATGAACCCAAATTGTACCACAGATGTCTGGCAAAGGACGAAATTTTTGTGAGCAGCTAAGCTTTGAGACTCTTTTATTGCACAGGCAAATTGGATTTCTCGACAAGATATACGTACATAGTCTACTCAAGCTTCACTCTGAATATTGGGAGAAATAGCATGAGATACAAGCGTGTGACTGTATAGGCGTCAGGTTGTGGGTTCGATTCCCACTCGAGGAAATGAAATATTTACTATTTTAATTTTACTAGCCGAAACTGTGTTGAGTTTGCCTCCAGAATTCAGCGGAAAGTGGTGAGTGAAATGTGCTCTAGGTTCCCTCTGCTTACCCTGCTATACGGGATACACCGTGAAATTGAAAAAAAACGGGATTCACCGTGAAAATAAAAATAACTCAATGTCAAGTAAGAGCGAATGCGATATAATAAAAAACAAAACCAGGTCGACTGTCATCGCATCGCTAACTAAAATAAGAGAAATTTCAAAAAATATAAAATCGCTTTTATTTTGATACTGAGTCGAGTCGCGAAACTTCTGTGGAATACTAAAAGTCATGATAAATATTGAACATTGCTCAGTGAGATGAAAATAAACTGCAGTGAAAATGTAAAAGAGGGGTGCATTACAGGAAGTATGCTTCCAGTTCACGCTATTATATCAGTAAATGAAGGAAGAGGGGACGAGTCGTTTAATGACAAGAAAAATAACACTAAATATAATATAATAATGCAAGAAATGCATGGTTGTGACCACTAGTTTAGTTAATTACAATTGCAATATTGTATACAATGTTATATATAAAACGCTTCACGCTGTATCCCGCGCACAGCAGGGTAAACGGAGGAAACCTAGCGTTAAGACACTCCGTTCCCCATTTTCTGTCGAATTTTGGAGGCATTGCGTGTTGAGTGGCAGAACTCAACGCCGCGCCTTGCCTCGACACCAGAGCGATGAAATGGAAATATCAACGTAATTAAATATATCACTTCCTCGAGTGGGAATCGAACCCACAACCGTCGCGTTACAGTCACACCCTTGTACCGCTGCGCTACGACGGCCTACTACAATAACTCGGCAATGTATAATGTATAAAATGTCTGTGGTTAGAAATTATCTAACCTAATCTGCACTTTAAGTTTGTTAAAGCTGTAGCTACGGTGGCGTTAGTACATATGTATTTAAGTACCAATAGAAATTTACATGAAATGCAAGAAAGTAAACAAGTCGCAACAAGTTTATTGCATGCCTGACCCCACCTCCCCCCTCCCCCCTTCCTTGATCTCGTCTTTACATATATAACAAAGTATTTATTTTATATAAATAATATTTCAAACATTACCTGCATGTTTTTGGTATTTTAAACATTGTCGAGGCTTATTGTATAGAAGAAAGTATTATACAGATTGGCGGTAATATGTTCTTTGCGTCCTAATTAAGTTTTTTTTTAAGATTTTCTAATTAAGTGCTTAGTTATTATTAATAGACAACCTATATTTAATAACAATTATATTTTAATTAATTATGTGAAACAGGTCATATAGAAAATTCATTATAGATTAACATTGTAAACTAATATCTTTTATCTATATGGCAGGAAAGACAGATAACAGAAAACTTATATCAATATTTCCCCACATCCCCACCTAAATATATAAACATTGAAAATTAAGTGGCGAAACTTAACGCCGCGATTTATTGTTTTGTCCAACTAATGCCTCAATTAAAAATAAAATTTATTTTCATATATTTTTGAATATTGTAAAACAAATTCATAGGTCAGTCGGTCGTTGCTTATATAGAGAAGGTAAATGTATGTAGTATATGGTATTACCTACGCTTGGGACGTCTTGTGATAGAAGTACATAAAAAGAAATTGTTATGTATCCATTCGAGTAAATTGGAAAGGGATTTTTTAGATTAAACGAAAGTTGTTGATTCGTGTACTAAGAGGATTTTAAATATATTATAATATGATATTTATATTGGGTTTATTAAACTTATTTTCACCTCTGACACGAAGAAGCGAAGAAATAAAAATATTTCCTCGAGTGGGAATACAACCTACAACTTGTCGTGTTAACAGTCCTCAGTAATTATAATTAATATGTTAAATATATAAAAAATAATAAAATAAAATATTTACTATTTTTCCTAAAAATAAAATAAAGAAAACCTAATCTCACAATCATTGTTTTCTTTACGTTTTCCCAAGTGAAATTTAGTATTATTAATACGTAGGAGTAAGCCGTGTCTATTTGAGTTGAGGTCACAGCCTAATGAAGCGATTTACCCAAAGGCAAGGAATTGTTCATTCCTATTTTTATTTGACTAAATATATATAATTGTAGCTGCTTCGGAAAATTTTGATAATAATCGATTTAATTTTTTGTATTATAATAAATAATTTGCTAAGTTATAGATAATTGTCAAAACCAAAATATTACAATAATTTATTTTTATTATTTCATTTCATTATTTTTTCAGTTACCTTCACCAATCCACATCTTGTATAACTTTTTAAAACTTACTAAAGACTAACTTTTAACTAGACTTTTATCTTTTTTTATCTTACTAGACTTTTATCTTTATCTTTAGAGTTCTTGCGATTATTAACATAAATAAAAAAGTATATGCGAAGGGTGCTTAATATTTGAACATAGCGAAGCTTCTAAACAGCTATTATCTTTTCATTAGGACCGAACGACGGACCGAAACGAGCCATCATCTCAAAATAGGATAGATAAGCGATGTTTCACAGCCTTATTTATATACTGGAAGAGCAATATATGTTTTATCTACATATATAAAACCTGTATAGTGCGTATGTTTACGCACAAGTTTATGTTATATTGGATAATAATATTGATATAACATAAACATACTCATATAGGTAAACATACTCACTCTCTGCTATTCTCCAGTGTGCGCCTGTCTTGGTGCATGACATGAAAATGATAAATATTTTCACTCAATTTAATGAAATATTTAATATTTTCAATTTTTTGCTCTAGTAAAGAGGAAAAAAGTAACGAAGTAAGAGGTAAGTAACAGAACGAAGTAACTTAACGTTAGATTCCTAGGTTCCTCTGCTTACCCTTCTATACGCAGAATAAGCGCGGAGCTAAAAAAAATAATAGGTATTTATATTTGTATATTTTCAAATACCTAAAATTAATTTACTGGTTAAATTAATTAGATTAATTTAATTATAACACCAAATTCCAAATGGCATGTAATTGTAGCGAGTCAGAAAAACCTGCACGTTTTGATAAATTCTAATCCTCTATAATCTAAAAATAAAAATATCAACTTCACGATGTATAGTAGGCAGAAGGAACCTAGTGTTAGAACACTCTGTTCCCGATTATCCGATATATTCCTTTAATTCATTTAATTTCCTCGAGTGGGGATCGAACCCACAACAAGTCGCGTTTACGTCACACATTTGTGCCCCTGAGCCATAACTAGCTTTAAATAACGATCTAAATTATATAAAACAATAGAAATATAATCATCTACTGTTCTTTGCAATGAAAAATTAGAAGTATAAAAATAGATGTTATAACCAAATTATATTCTTCACATCAGTCAAATTTAACCAGATAGCAATTAAACAAATTAGTTTCTACCACATCCAAATAGACTTTCCGAATACACTGGCGAGATGCGAGTGAGTTTTCAAATTTGTTCAACTCACTTGTATGTACATGTTACATTAGATATGCCTTTTAACAATACATTAGGATAATTAAAAAATTTTGTTGTTAAAAAATTAAAAAAACAATTTGGCAAATTTATTAAAGCGTTTTATTATATTAAAAATGTTTTCACTTCCACACTGTATGCCTAATATAGCAGGGTAGGCTGAGGGAATCTAGTGTTAAAACCCTCCTGCTGAATTAATTTTAAAGTAATAAAAAAAATATAATTTTTCAGGCTAGATATTAATAAGAATATAGTAAATTAATTTGTTGAAACTAGATATTAGATTTGTATAAACTGACTTACTTATAAAGCTAAATACACATACAACCCGCTTGTATTACAATAATAAGATGTGTAGCGCTACGAAGCTACGATGCTACGATGGCATGGCTACGACACACGCAAGTGTGCTACACGCCAGAATAATTACTAATTGCCACATAATATTTTCTATTATTAGTCTCTAATTTATAAAGAAATTAAAAAGCAATTAACTGCGAGTTAGACTCGCGTACCTAAGGTTCCGTACCAATTTCATAGTAGTAGGTCAATGGAAAATATTACTTACTAACGTTGAAAAGCTTAAATTTAAGCCAGACTAGACTTATTTTATATGAAGTGAACTACAAATATACGTTTGTATTATATAGATTTATTCCTAGATATATCTATAAAAAGTTTCTTTTGTTCTTTTGAGGTACGGACGTACTAAAAGAATTATATGTTTTTCATATCTAATATGGCTATATTATATTAATAGAAAGTTTTATATACAGATAAAAACGGCTCTACATCACTCAAAAACTACTGACAACTATAACGAATGAGCAATTTTCTCAGAACTTAGTGAAATAACTTAATTCATCATAAGTCACAAATCTCTTTGGCTTTTATATTATTAGTTCAGTTTTGCTGTTTTTATTCATGAAACATATAAGTTAATTTAGAAATAAGACATATATTATCGTAATATATGTAAGTATTATTATAAATGCTAATTTTACTTGCCATATTTATATGATATTCTTTTATATTATATATTTTGTATTATTATATATTCTTTACATTTTGGATTTAGATGATAAGCCTGTATAGTGTATAGTGCCTTATTAATTGTTCCTAATATGGATTATATTACGCCAATGTCATGTCACTTCTTACGATGAAGTTGGTCTTAATTATAAGCTTTTTTTTCAGCTTTATACGTCAGCAGAGGGAACTTAGTGTTAAGGAACCACTTTCTACCTAATTTTTGAGGCATTGCATGTTGAGTGCTGGAACTCAACGCCACGCTTTGCTTTGGTATCTGAACGAGAAAATAAAAATATTACGAAATAATAATACTTTCCCCCAAGTGGGAATTCCCCCCAAAATAAAAAAAAGTAAAGATCTAAATCGCTAGAACGATAACCACACACAGTACTGCGTTCGCAAAAATTTTTCAACATATAAAATAAATTTTCGTCATCCAATTAAGGCGAATATGCAAATATACACACGGATAGCTCAATTTTAAATTGACCCGAAGCGATATACGAATTTTCACCAGGATAAACTAATTATCGTAGCCATTTAATTACAATTTTTTATTATATTATATTAATTAGCGTTTATTTTTTACATATAGTTGCATTCCTAGTATATATGTGTAAAGCCTATGCACGGATTCATAATAGTATATTTAAAAAATATTTTGATTTGATTGGGGAGGGGATTTTGATTTTGGGGAACGGAGTGTCTTAACACTAGGTTCCCTTTGCACGGGATATATCGTAATTTGGTCTGTTTTTACTTTGTACAAATATATTAAAAATAAAACATTAATTTCTTCAGAAATTCGATAATCGAAAAGGTAGAATCACTAAAAGCTATAGCCAAATTCTAAGATTCAACACAGCTTTTAGGTGCTAAGTTAAATTAAACTTGCTGGATACGTGTCAGCTGGTCGCCAAAAGTTCAGAATGAAGTGAATTTATTTGGGCTCAAAAGTATGCTAACTCAACCTAAAGTGATTTCTTGGATACGTTATAAAACTTGCTTGAAGTTTTAGTAACTGAAAACGAGTACATTTATATATTTCAACTGGTTTATTTGTCATTTTACCTTTATACGTTGGGTACTACAGTCCTAGCCACATAGAAAATAGTGTTATGACACTTGCATCCACTCTTGTTTACTCCATTCCTTTTCTAATTTAGAATATTACATACATGGAAATAAAATGAAATTATGCACTTTGTATGACTGGATCTCGCAAATTGAATACAGAAGAAACCTATTGTTAAGACATTGTTAAGTTAAAACTATTATTAAGACACTCCGTTCTCCACTTTCCACTGAATTCTGAAGAAATTGCTCTTTGAGCGGCGGAACTCAACGCCGCGCTTTACCTCGTTACCACAGCGAAAAAAAGAAAGTATTAAATTTTTCATTCCCCCGAGTGAGAATCGAACCAGCAATCGTCGCACAATATTAATATTAACAATTTAAACTTGCAAGCGTATCTATAATAAAAAACAACAATAACATTATAAAACATTAACAGTAATTCTGAAGTTTAAACTAGTTTAACGCTCAAGTGTCTCGTTAAGTAAATTGAATAAAATTGTAAGAACAGTGTAATGTGTACAGAGCAAACACTCCACAGCGCGACATGTGTTGCTCTCGCAATAATGGCGACGACGTTATTATAAACATAATTTTACTTTGCTTCGCGATAGTACAACTCTAATGATTTTTCTAGTGGATTTGAACTTTTTTGTTTTTTTTAATTAAGCCAGTTTGTTTTTAAACAATGACTTAATCATGCGAGTTAATAAGTAAGTTAGAGGATTTAGTTCCGCCACTCAACACACAATATCTCCGGAATTCGGTGGAAAGTGGAAAACGGAGTTTTTTAACACTAGGCTCTCTCTACCTAACCAATTCAACACAACAACAAAAATCACATTTCAATATTTATTTAAATAAGCGGCTGGTATTTCTACTCATTAGGTCATAAGGTCTTTATTGTAAAATGGAGAACGAAGTTATTTATTTACAAAAGTACATATATAACGTTTCTACCCCAAAATTTAAATAAAAATTGTAAAAATTAAGAATTTTTAACGATATACTCAAACATAAAATACTAAACCCTAATTAAATTTTCACATCAAAAATATCTACATAATCCCATACGTCTTTGTAAGGAAGCATCTTCAAAAACTCAGTCAATACCCAACGACCTATACAAACAAACATATCTTACACACGAGTAGAGTACAATGTACGCCATATACTTAATAGGATCGACTTCCCTATAGTACAACGTACGCTACACTTAATAGGGTAGGGTAGGAACTTCCCAAGGCACTGGTTAAAACTCCCATTGCCGAAGCTTTGATTGAATCGTACAAAGCGTTCCACCTTTGCGCCCATGTTTGCCCGGCGTCTCGTTAAATCAACTAAAGAACCTACGGCGGGAGTGAGAAATATCTGGAAAGGACAGCTTGGAATCGGGAAAATATATCAAAGCTGTAGTTTCCTGGAAATGGGTAATGGAAATAGTTTTTTCGATAGGAATGGTAATTTATATGTTAAATTAATATAATATATATAATATATGGAATAGTAATACCGTATTTATTAGTTAATTATATTATAAATTATATTAGATTTTATTCAAGGTAAACAGAGAGAACTTATTGTTAAGACACTACGTTTTCCACTTTAAGGCATGAAAATATTATTATGTGGGAATTCAACCACCAACTAACGCGTTACAGTCACACACTATTGCCCCTGCACTTGCGACGACTTTAGAGTTTTTACAAAATAATCAAAAACCTTAAATATATTACTAGACTTATGTAGTAAAGGTATGCCATGTATAATCGATATAAAAAATATTATAACAAGAAATAAAACAAGTTTACTAAACTTAACTGTATCATAATATAACAGTTCATAATTTAAAATAATTAAACGTCTAACAACATTAACACACGAAGCGACGTAATTGCGTCAGTAATTTCATATCCAGCCTCTACGGCCTCTACGGCCTCTACGCCTCTACGGCCTCTACGCCTCTACGGCCTCTACGCCTCTACGGGCGGGTTTGTTAGGGAGACAGCAAACAATTAGCCCGTGCGCTCGGGACCGAGGTGACTCGATCAACATCGCCTTTGGCTAACTGATGAAGGATTATTCCGTTTTTAGTCCAGTTCTAATTGGTTTTGGTTGTTTTTTTCTTGTTTTTTTTTTCTTATATATGCATTTTAGGATATAGGTATATGTTATTTATACAAGTTAAAACGCGTATACCTTAATTCAGTGTTGTTTTTGTAAGATAGTTAAAATTAAATAAATATTGATTGAAGCAATTGAATTAATAATTATTAGGATTTATACAAAAAAGCGTGGCGTTAAGTTGTGCTACTCAACACGTAATTCCTACAGAATTCAACAAAATGTGAAAAGCAGAGTGTCTTAACATTAGGCTCCCTTTGCCAACCTTGCTACACTCCGTTCCACACGCCACGCTTCCTTATGTTACCAGAGCGAGCGAGACATTAAAAATAATACAATCTCAATGTGGAATCGAACCAACGACCGTTGCGTTTACAGTCACGTTGTGTCGCTGCGCCACGACGGCCTCGGTTTCTACTGAAGTCCAAAAATTAAAATATATTTGTTGAATTCGTTACTTATGTTTTTAAATTATAAGTACTTACCAATTAATGCCACGATTGCTGCAGAAACCATACTGTTTCCTGAAATAAAAATAATAATATATTAGAGATAAAAATAAAAAAATAATTTATTATAACTATAATCAATACTTTGTTTTTTACCTTTATTGCTATATTTAACTTTATACTTCTATACTTTATTTGGATTTATTTGGAGTGGACCCGAACGCGGCTACACCCGCTTGAACTATACGAATATTTATTAAATATATTTATGAAATTATTTTCAGTTTTCAATAGAGAGATGCCTTAAGCAAGCTTATTTTGAGTGACGTTTTCTAACAACAAACTTTGCAAATCGTTGCTTAGCAACGGTCGCTTAGCGACGGTTGTTATAAACATGACAGAATGAAGTACATGTCAAATTAATAAGTATTTTAATATATTGGTACATATCGAAAATATGACAAATATGAAAAAAAAGTACCTATGATCATCCCGAGACCCTCGAGTATCTCTATATGAGTATTTTATCACAATAGAATTAGCGGTTTGGCCCTGATTGCGTAAAAGACAGACAGACAGACAGAGTTACTTACGAATTTATAATATAGGTGTGGATGGATAATACGTTACATTACGATATAAATAAATATTTTCTAATACTGAAAGTAAGCAATTATTCTCGACAGCACAATAAATATAAGCGAATCAAATATTAAATAATGAAAATAAATAATTTTATTATTCTCCAAATCTAAAAAAACCGGACCAAGCGTTAAAAACAGTGGCGTATTTTATATAGACCAATTAAATACTGTTAAATTAATTCCCCTCTAAACGTCGTCCCAATAAAAGACTGAGTAAATTTCGAAATGTAAAGCAATAGAAGATATAATTACGAGAAACGCTTTAACGAACTTGACTTCAATACTTTTTTAATATAAGCCCGAAGACTAGTAATTTTCAATCAAAAAAATTGTATTTTGTTTTAGAAAACGCAAAATTTATGTTTTGTTGAAATTTAGTTTTGTGGATATTTAAATTAGAAATAAAATCCCAACTAGAAAAAAATATAATATTTACGTGTAAAAAAATACTAATAATTTGCATGTATTTATATAATTATTCTTCTTCAATTAGCCACTCGTGTATAACAAGGCATAGCGCGGTGCTGGGTTCCGACATAGAATAGGCAACTCTTGGTTCCATACAGAGTGAAGTTATTTTTTTTCTTTGAATCTAAAGTAATAAAATTATAAAGTAAATGCCTTTTTAATATGGTCATCGTCTTAATATGGTCTTTATAGCTAAGGAAGCGAGTTTAAGTAAATTCGAACTTAACTTAAACTTTTACCTTACCTTATTTATTCATAATAATTACAAGAAATAAACTAAAAATCGTTCATTTTATCGTTTTTTCAAGCATATTTCGTAAACAAAATAATTAATGTATACGCTTCATATATAAGGGTATTTGTTAAGAAATTACATTGATTGTTCGTGAAAAGCAATTCAATGTTCAGCAATCCACCAAATTATATGATAATTATTATACAATTGGGTCACACAATCACCGGCCTTTGTGAACGTTATTTTACATACATATATTAAAGAGAAATATATATATAATAATTTATGTATAATTAAATTTTATTATCGTTAATTTTTATCTACTTTTGTTATTTTATGGTAATTATGTTAAGATATCCCGCATACAGCAGGGTAGGCAGAGGGAACCTAGTGATAAAACACTCCGTTCCCCAATTTTCACCGAATTTTCGAGGCAATGCGGAAAGAATTGGAAATATTCAAAAATAAAAATTGTGATTCAATGGAATCGATCTCACAACCGTCCGTCCGTTTACAAGCTTGTGTCATTGTTTTAATTTATTTCCAAATATGCATATTTTCATTTATGTCTAATAAATTTGGCACTAGTACATTTTTGGATATAATTATAGATGTCTTTACTTAGACTCTTAAATTGTCTGAAGCAGATAAATTGATAAGATATCGTATTTGTTAATTAAGCGATCCATGATCAAAGCTTTAGTTTTACACACAAATATTTATTTATAAAGATCGTTTTAGATTAGAAAACAAAAAACTCAAAAATTAAGCGTAAAGCATAAGCGTGTGACTGTGGGCGCGACATGTTGTGGGTTCGATTCCCACTCGAGGAAATAAAATAATTAATATTCTATTTTTTTTCATTCTGGCGTCGAGGCAAAGCGTGGCGTTGAGTTCCACCACTTAACAGGCAATTCCTCCAGAAATTGGGGGACAATTGGAACTAACCACTAGGTTCCCTCCGCCTACTCTGCTGTATACGAGATACAGCGTGAAGCTTAAAAAAAAATAGAAACAAGCATTTAGCGAAGTAAAACATTTCGATTACAAATAATTTTCCATATCAATAATTATTTTATGTATTATGAAATTTTCATATAGGATATTTTGAAATGACATTGTTATTATGAATGTAATTAAAGTTAGTGAGGCCAGTCATCACGTACAGGGCACAGACTGTAAAAGCGACCGATTGCGGGTTCGATTCCCACTCTAAGAATAATGCCTACTATTGTTTGCGGGATACAGCGTGAAGCGCGTGAAAAAAAATACAATTACGATAATCTTCTAATTCTTCAAATTTTCGATATAAAATGGAGTATAGCTATATAAAAATAGGTTCTAGCTAGTGAACATCTGAGTAAAGTAGAGCTTTCTTCTTAAAAGCAGTATTCGATCAAGTAAAGTGGTTGCTCACAATGGCCCTTATGAAACGAGCATCGGGCCTATTATTCGCGACTACCGACGTTTCATTTATTTGCGGACTTTGTACTAATTTAGCTGTCAGGCGAAAATTGCGCTCGACGAAACAAATTGCACCGTTATACATATTACGCGAGATATTATAGCTTTTTGTGTGTAACAAGACTAAGCTGTTAGGAGTAATTTGGTGGAAGTTTTAACCAATTTAATGTTTCTGTTTAAATTTAAGTATTATTGTTCTATTAATGTGCTGAGACACTACGCTCTCCATTTTCCGCTGAATTCTGAAGGCATTTTGTGTTGAGTGACGGAATCCTACGTCACGCTTTGCCTCGACACCAGAGTGGAGAAATGTAAATTTTAAATATAGCATTTCCTCGAGTGAGAATTGAACCCATAATCTGTCGGCCTCGTGGCCTCTAATATGTGTATAGATATATTTATATTTAAGAAAATTGTATAGAACCAAAATAGCAAGGAAATTTCGTATGCCACACGTGTCATTCAAAAGCTGCTAAGGAGATTCTTATGTGAATTTTATGTCAACTATTTTGCATTAACCGTTGTAGAACGAAGCCGATTTGGGGAGCTAACGATAAACGCTTTTAATGGGAGTTGCATCGTTTCACACAATCAGGTCAATACGATATACAGGGTGGAAGTGTCAGCGCCACTTTAAATTAAACTACAGTTTCAACTACTCTACAAAAGCCTAATATAATTCGGAAAAAAAATAATTCTCAAAAATGAAAAAGTTATTTTTTCAAACAAAATAAATAATAAAATTATCGTTTTAAAATAAAACGCCATTTGTAAAGTATAACATAGGCACGCACACACTTACCTGTCAAAGCGGCAACGTCGCATACGTATGTGTGCGTGACACGAAATACAGGTATGGATAAAAATCGTGAAATGAAAAAAAAATCCTACGTCTAAACCGTTGAGGTACCTTAATTATTTTTTTTAATTCTGGGTTTGAAATATTTTACCCTATATGCAGTTTCAGTAAAAGAAGCGCTGCCTCTTCCACCCTGTATATAGGTAAGGCATAAAAAAGCAATAGAATTTGTAAATAAAATAAAAAAAAATCAGCTTCACGCTGAATCCCGCACTTTGCAGGATAGGCAGAGTGATCCTAGTGCTAAGACACTCCGTTCCTACTTTCTGCCGAATTCTGGAGGGATTAAATATTTCATTTCTTCGAGTGGCGATCGAACCCACATCCAGTCGCGTTAACACTTACACGCTGCGCCATAATTACACTCTAAAAAGCAACAGAATTTCTAAATATACAAAAAATATAAGTAATCTATTTTCTTACAACAGTACAAAATAAATTCAATTTATTTATTACGATAAAGTATGGGTTAGTACTCCCAGGCTGATATATTAGAGTCCGACGCAGCCTTACTTCTATATTTTTGTAACAATCGATAGCAACTCCAGTCTAGGAAGTTTAAGTACACTTTAGGAATTGTTCATTATTAATTTTTGAAATGTTCGTTGTTCACTCATTTATTATGCAATGCTATAAGTCAGTTACTAGATTTCAGTTTCACGCTGTATCCCGCACACAGCAAGGTAGGCAGAGGGAACCTAGTGTTAAGACACTCCGTTCCCCACTATTATAGTAGTTGTAGTTATTGGATTTAATATTTATAATGAGTTTTGAAATAAAAAAATATATATTTATACTGTACATGTATCTATTTTCTAATATAATAAAATTAAAATTCAGTAATATTTTTTTCAGCTGCACCCTGTATCTCGCATATAGTAGGGTAGGCAGAGATAACGTAATGTTAACTCTCCGTCTCCCATTTTCCGCCCAATTTTCAAGGCATTGCGTGTAGAATGGCGGAGCTCAACGCCGCGCTTTGCCTCGACACCAGAGCGAAGAAATGGAAATATAAACGTAAATAAATATTTCACTTCCTCGAATGGGGATCGAACCCACAACCGTCGCATTACAATCACACCCTTGTGCCGCTGCGCCACAACGGCCTCAATAATCAAAGTCATATACAAAATTTCCAAAAGAAATTATCTTTTTAAATTTCACCAAACAAATTTACATTTATAAAAATTTTTTTTTACATAAAATAACACACAACAACTAAATGTTTACAAATCCTAATTTACACATTATTACATACATATATAATTTTATTCAATATTTCAAAAGTCACATTGACATGTGAAACAAAGCTTTAAGCCTTGTTTAATACCGCGATGATTGCATTCTATCCCGGTTTGACGTGGGACGGAAGCTGTGTAATTTATATCTTTATTAGTGACCAATATTACTAAAAACTAATAATATATACAAATAAATAATATTTGCAATATTGATTACTTTTTAAAACTTTATAATGAATTATTTTTTATAATTTTTTTGTTTTATAACAATTATTTATTAATTTATTACAATATAAGACACAGTGTTTTTACATTTTATCGTAACAAATATAAATTATATTGAAATAAACTTTAAGTAAACTAGAAAGTTTTTTTTTAATATATAATCAATTTTAATAATTTATATTTAAGAATATTAAATTTAATTGTTAATATTTAAAAAAAACACACACACAAAGAAATTTTAACAATATATTTAATAATATAAAATGAATTATAATAATAAACGAAAAAAAACACACCAAATATGACACCTGTCTAACTATTCCAGTAGTTCAACAACACCTTAATTAGTTCGAAGAAAGTTTTGTCACTCACCAACTTCCCGCAACTTTTCTCAACTTTTTTCAGCGATAGCGGCAAAAGTCATAACACTGAATCACAACTATATAAAAAAAAGTCCAAAAAAAAGTTTACAAACTTATCATTAGTTCCAAAAAACAATATTTAAGTTGGAGAAAAAAAAGTCGGTGTACTAAACTGGCGCACGTCAGCCGGGTTCGGAGGCTGCGGACGATGCGAGGCTGAGGCTGGGCGGATCGCGCGCGACTGAGCCCATCTCCGTCCTCCCGCGCTCTCCTGCCTATTTTATATATAAATACCCACTATATACCGATTTATATATTTACACACACTCATACATATTTAACTTTTTTCCCATTTCACATCGTTTATTCCCGTACGTACGAGTATGTGTGAGTGTGTGTGTGTGTGTGTGCCGCCATTCGAACCGAACGGAACGAACGCTCCACTCTAGTATTTACGTGTTTTTAGAAAGGGTGAAGGCTTTTATACCTTTCCTTTCTGTTCGTTCTGTAGTTGAACGCAGCGGTCTGAATACCGGACCGTGAAATATTTCTTTTCGATTTATGAGTTACATTTTTTTCCTACATTTTCTATATATATTATTATTTGGGTTTTAGCTTTGTGAATTTATTATTTACGAATATTTATTAAATATATTTATGAAATTATTTTCAGTTTCCAATAGAGAGATGGGTTAAGCAAGCTCATTTTGGGTGACGTTTTCTAACTAACAACAAACTTGGCAAATCGTTGCTTAGCAACGGTCGCATAGCGACAGTTGTTATTGACATGGCGGAATAAATTGCATGTCAAATTAATAAGTATTTTAATATATTGGTATATATAAAAAATATTACAAATATGAGAAAAAAAAATATCGAGTATCTCTATATGAGTATTTTATCACAATTAAATTAGCGGTTTGGCCCTGATTGCGTAAAAGACAGACAGACAGACAGAGTTACTTTCGAATTTATAATATAGGTATGGATATAATTAATTTGTTAAAGCCTAAACCTATAGGAAAACCATGTTGATTTCAGATTCAGTTTCAGAGTTTCAAGTCCATGTCGCTGGCGAGTATGTAAACAGCTGATGTCGCGGACAGATAATGAAATTTATGTTTAGCGGTTGCCATCGAATAACAGGCCGTCATTTCAAATTTACGACGGTTGCGGCCAACGCGGCGCGGCAACCGGACCGTTCCATCACTATTTATTACTTTCGTTCCAACGATACCTTGCACATCGCCTCACCTGGGAATCGATTACCAAACGATATTTATTGGCTCCATATCGCTTATTTATTGACTATCTCGCACCTTCGCTTTTCGTAGACGTTCGCGCAAAATTTTAGAGAAAACACGTTGTTTGGAGGTGAGCAAATTGAATTTTGACGAAACTTTATTACGTGCTCATGTGAGGGCGTCGCGTGTAGGGGGAATAAATAAAAATTGTAAGTGTATTGACATAAATATGTCACAGATCAATAGAGATAGAAGGGAAGATGTGTAAAACTTATTTAGATCAAATTATTATAATTAATAAGATATATAGAATATAATTGCATTTTTCATAAAAAAATCAGCCTAAGGACAGTGGTGGGGCAGAGGCACCAGTGTGTAAACGCGGCAGGTTGTGGGTTCTATCCCTTTCGAGGAAATCTAATAGTTAATATTTTCATTTTTTCGCTCTGGTGTCTAGGCGGGAGCGGAAGCACACTAACACTAGGCTTTTTCTGAAAAACGACGACGACGGCCTCATTTATATAAATAAACTAGCGGCCCCCTTGCGGCTTCGCCCGCTTTTACTACTGGATTATTCATATAATGTATGTTTGCAAAGCACTTAAGATAATGTGAAAATTAATTAAACCCTAATGCAACCCGCATTTTCGTAGTTTCAATAAGGATATCAATCAATAAGGATTCAATAAGGATTGTTTTACACAGCAAGGATTTTTTAGTAGGTACCGTAATTTTAAATCTGTGCTACTAATCTTTTCAAGTACTTGTTAAAATATATTTAAATGACTATTTTTAGATAGTTAAATGACTATTTTTAAACGGAAGAAATTATAAGCAAAAACCTACCTACTAATAACTACTACAAAAAATATGAAACCAAATATATCGCGCTGAAATAATACATTTAACTCCAATTATCCAATACGTGCAAACGCATCTAAATCTTCGTTGCTATAGAGGCAGGCGGGTTTTTTTTTCGAGCTTGTGGTTAACGCTGAAGAGGGTATTCTGTCCCTGATGAAAAGCAATCACTACGTGGCTGCCTGTGAGGAAAATTAAATAGAATGCATCGGCCGGGAATCGAACCTGGGCCGCCCGCGTGGCAGGCGAGCATTCTACCACTGAACCACCGATGACTGCTCATGACGCGCTTGTATAAATAAGCAAAACGTCGCGGGGCGCGTTTCGCAGCAAGGATGTTTTAGTATTTTAATAACTTCTAAAGTACTTATTAAAATGAAAAAACAGTAAAAGACAGTTCATCTACATTAAATGACCAACGTAACTAACATACTTATTTATATACTGAGAGTAAGGGATAAGTAAAACTTGAGTCCGTACAGCTGATAAGTCAACGGCGTGATGTGTCAACAATTAAATGCGTTTTTCTCTAAAACTATTCGCAATTTCGAAATTGTGTAAAAAGTAAATTTTATCTTCGTTTAACGTAGAAAATTAATAAAGTATTTTAAAGGATAAGGATTAATACCATTATGGAAAAATATCCCTCACAATAAAAAATATATTGAAATTACTATTTTTAGACAGAAATATGATCACTACACGTTATCCTTAATAGATAAAAATATGCTCTCGCGGACTTTTTTGTAGATCTTATTAAGAGTAACAATACTCCAGTACATTTTTTTCATGTAGTACTTACCATTAAAGCAGCGCATGCGCGAAAGTGTCTCAACGGGTAGGACTTTAGACACATTTATCGTATTTATGTTAATTTACATAAGAATGTACAAATAAAAAACTATATATAAACCTTCTACGAAAAATACTCGACCTAATGGTGAAAACCGCATTATAATCCGTTGGGTGGTTTAGAAGAAGAAGAGTTAGAAAGTTCAGACAGACACGAAAAGCGACTTTGTTTTATAAGATATAGGATGACAAATTTCTCGGATTCATGACATTTTACTCACAGAATGTATACGGTATGTTACTTTAGTACCAGAAAGGAATCAGGAGAGATAATCCTGCTCAAAGATCAGGAATCCATAGGCGATGCTACTCATTTATGTTCAGTATAATTTAGTTCTGGTGAAGGAATTTCAGCTCGAGTTTTGTAAGGTTATCAAAAGATAAGCTACAAGTTCGTTTTATTGTGTTCGTTAACGTCTGACCGACAAAGGTATTCTAATTTTTTTTCAGTTTTACGCTATATCCCGCATATAGCAGGGTAGACAGAGGGAACACAATGTTAGGATTAAGATACCCCGTTCCCCATATTCCATATATAAAAATACAAAATTAAAATTATTAATAAAATTAATAGTCTTTATATAATTTATAACATTAAAATATTTAGTCATTTTATCCGAGATAAAAAACCCAATTAACCTTATTTTCAGTACAGTTACAACATTTATTACTATAACAAATACTTGCAATAAAAATTCAATAGATATAAGCAAACAAACACTGTTAAAATACATTTACAGGAAGCATCGTTTAATTTATTTATAGATTGTATCTACAAAAGCCGTTTTAACATCGATCAACCTCTGAAAAAGGAAATTGAAGTATTATATACAGGGTGTATACGTATATACATACGGCTTTATATACGCGCTAAGTACTGCCCGTACTTTCATATTGGAATTTATTTCGCTTAAAAATACCAAAAAAACGTTTCGCTTCGAACAAAATGCGTTCGTTAAATAAACTGCAATACAGTGAGATAAATTAACCAGTAAATTGTAACTCTCCATTACGAGTGATATTGCGATAGTGCTGACTAGGTTATGCTTGTGTTTCAATTAATATACATAAATCTAATAAATTTTTGTCAAATAGACAAAAAGTAAGAGGTACAAGCGTGCGATAGGATGTGAGTTCAATTTCAGGTCAAGAAAATAAAATATTTAGTATTTTCATTTGGTGTCAAGGTAAAGCACGGCTTTGAGTTTCGCTATGCCTCCAGAATACTTCGGAAAGTGGAGAACAGACATTTGTTAATTGTAATGGAGTGTCTTAATACAAGGTTCCCAGGTTCCCCGTGTCTGCCCTGCTATATGCGGAGTACAGCGTGAAGCTGAGAGAGAATAAGTCTTCTCAAATATTCCACGTTCGCGACAGTATAAAATTAAGAACAGGAAAACTAAAATATATTTCCTAATAAATTTTATTTATACAAAAAAAAAACTTCATTAACAATAAAGAGAACCGTTTTCAAGGCATATTTGTGTGGTCAACAAACACAATATCTGGAGATCCACCGCAAGAGCCCTATTCGAATTTCATTTTATTGTCCTGTAAGCCAGTACTATTATTAAGCTACGTTCTTATAGAAATAACGAATGAAACTATGAAACGTGCTACGAGACTTGCTACGAAATCTGCTACGAAATATCAATGATTATGAATTGCCTACAGAATTCAGCGGAAAATGGGGAACGGAGTATCTTAACACTAAGTTCTCTCTGTCTACCAAGCTGTAATAATAATTCTATGTGTAAAAACCACTAAAGTGTCACAACTGATCGCATAGATCTTGCTAGCCAAGCGGAGCGAGCTAGTCTGTTTTACTTTAAAACAGTTTTTGTTTTTTTATCGTCCTTTACAGGAAAACTTCTAAGAAGCTACAAGTGCTTAAAAATAATTACTAATAATAAGTGTCTTTTTACTTATATTTTTTGAAATGTGTTTAAGCATAAGAGACCATTTGTTCGTCTATGAAGTACCCAATCGAACTTTAATATTATTTGTTTTTATAAAAAAAAACCTTTACTAATATTTCAACCAAAAAATGTATTGTTTTATTTTTGTGGCTATTTTTATGTTACTTAATTGAGGCAGAGGGAAGAACGTCATCAGATTCCTCAACCACAAGTGCGGCCTCGCTCCAAACAACGGTTTTTGTTCATTCGTATGAGTTGCCTGGTTCTAGTGGTTGCATTCTTTTCATTCAAAACAAAAATAATTTTCGGTGGACGTAATTGCAGTTGGATTTTATAATAAAAATTTCAATCTTAACAATAATTTTGAAATTATAATATAGGTTAAATAATAAAACACATTAACTTACTAATCTATATTATTTTCCTGTTAGTAACCAAATCATTAGTGATACAGTACTGTAGTTAGGCCAAATGTGACGAAACTTCATTAAATTATAGAATTCTAAAATTGGTACGGAACCTTCGGTATGCGAGTCCAACTTACATTGGACCGGTTTTTTATTGCAAAATAAAAAAACTTCTCAGAAAGCATACATATACGTGTTTTAAAAGTTAAAGTAAAAAAAAGTAAATTAGAATCGGCAGCATCCGAATATAGAGCCCAATATAAAGAACTGGCCAGAATTGGCTTCTGCCGCTTAGATATTTTGTAACACTAGATACTCTTGCAGTTTTAATTAAAACCTCGCTTCACTGTACTACATTTTCCCCTGAATTGCTAAAGCCTAAGTATGTGCTTGAGCTGTAATAAAATCATGGCTGTTCTCTAAAATTCACATTAATTAGATGTTCAAATTGGTTCATTATTTATGTTAAAATATTTAAGTCTAATTTTTTTTAGAGTTAATCTTGTTATTTTATTAGCAAACTTATATACGCCCTTTTTGTTTTTATAAAATAAAAAAAAATTGCTTCACGATGTCTCTTCCACATAACCCTAGTAGGCAGAGGAAGGCTAGTGTTAAAACATTCCCCCCGCTCCATTTTCTGCCAAATTTTCGAGGCATTGCCTGTTGAGTGGCGAAACTCAACGTCAGGCTTTCTGGTGCGATGCTAAGAAATGAAAATATTAATAACTAATAAAAAACAAAATACTCTTTATTGTACCATAGAAAAGACACATATACATGTATTAATACAAAGAACAGTACAATAGGCGGCCTTATCACTAAGGGAGCGATCATATAATAAGTCATACCCTCGAGTGAGAATCGAACCCTCAACTGCCGTGTAACAGCCACACCCTTGCACCTGCGCTACGACCGCCTTAATTTAAATTAACAACATAAAAATAATATATACCTACATTCATACAAATTATTCACCATTTTCGAATCGGTATTTCATCGTGTATAAAATACGAAATTCGAGCCCGCCTCTCCATAATCCATTGACCCTTTTAAGAGGCAGGATTAAAATCGCAATGAAATAGACCTTAATCGGAAACCACATACAAAGTACCGGAATATTGAACAAAATTGATATCGGAATGTTTCAATAATTTTAATTATATTTTAATACTTTTGTACTAGTACAAATTTTTAATGAAGTTAACGTAAGCGTTAATTAATTTCACATTATGGGGATATTGAGACAGGATTGAATGAAATAATCGCATATTTTTGAAGTTCCGTATATTAAAACGATAAAAAGGAAATCTTATAGAATAATTTTATTGTCCGTCTGTCTAGACTAATTATCTTGAGATTATGTATAGGTATTAACCTGAAATTTACATGAAATTCAATAGAAAGATAAAATACTTTTTAAAAAACATAAAAAGATTTGAGTGTAGCGGGATTTGAACCTGCGCCACTTGGAAATCGTATAGCTTAGTTGGTCAGAGTGCGTGGACAGTTTCCAAGAGGCGCGGGTTCAAATCCCGCTACGTAAATTTTTACATGTAAGTTTTCTAGAAAGTACAAAGAAATTGATTAAAATCAAAATTCTTCCATCGTCTTCCAACGCAGTACCATTTAGTATTTAACAAAACGAGAAATACCTCTCCATGCTCGTAACTAGTAGGTATGTTCTAGGAAAACTTGTTCATTTGAGTCGGTGCAACTATTTTAGTACATTGTTTGAATTACGATGCGCTGTTAGAAATGTTTTCAAGCCACTTAATCTACTTTAGCTAATTGTATAATATGTGTGTGGGTATAGTGTATAAATACAATTTATTCGTACATATATGTTTACCTATATAAGTGGGGAACGGAGTGTCTTAACACTAGGTTCCCTCTGCCTACCCTGATGTGTGCGGGATACAGCTAGAAGCTGATTCTTTTTATATGCTTACAACATCGATAATTATAATCGTAATTTATATTTTTTTATTTAGGTTCACGCAATATCTTTCATAAAGCAGGGTGTACAGAGGGAACCTTGTATTAAGACACTCTATTCCCCACTTGTCGCTTAAATTTCAAGATATTCCGTATTAAATATCGGATCTCAACGCCGCGTTTTGCCTCGTTGCAGAGCGATAAATAAACAACAAAACCAATGAGAAAAATAAACATTTAAGTAAGCTTTTAACTTAACGTTAACCTCTTACAAAGTCTGTCTCAAATAAAATAGTTTAATAGTAATCTCATAGACTTCTGAATTTCGTTTCCCGAGAGTGCAGAGAGTCGAGTTCTTTCTATTGACTTATTGAATTTAAACTCAAACTGGGATGGTTCTTACAATCGCGTGTAGAACCTAGAATATGATCTAGAAAAGCTTTTGCTATATAACAAATTTAATGCATTATGTTTTCGTAACTATGTTTCCCATAAAATTATTTAGCTCGTTTAGTTAAAAATAATATGTAATGGAGACATTTCGAATATACTGTTGTATATATTTAAATCTTGTATATTATGCTAATATAATCTGAATCTTGGAAGGCATTTGGATATCTTCAGTTCGATTATATTTTTCCCTTGTTTTTTTCATATACCGTCTTTTACCGCAAAACTTTAATAGCTTAAACCTACTCAGAAAATTTACTTCTAATATTCCATTACGTGAAGTTCTAAAAATGTTAGAAGTAATTGAGAAATAACTGTAGAATACTGTAATGAATAGATTATTTTAAATCAATAATCACAAACAGTCTATTTATCTTACGTTACTCATTATCGCGACGGTTGTGGATTCGATTTTCACTTAGAGGAATGGATTATTATTTATTAATGTTTAAATATTTTGGATCTGGTACCGACGAACGGAGTATTTTAACACTAGGTTCCCTCTGCCTACCTGAAACAAATGAATATAAGTATAATATACATAACATATACCTACAGCATAAGCTTTTAAATCATCCACTTACCTGCACATGCAGTAAATTTTATTCGACATCGCTGAAAAAAAAAATCGTAGCGAACTAAAACACGCCATTACGACTGCAGCGACAAGTGCCCCGGCTTCAGGCAGCGCCTTTGTTAGAGCACGAGCCGGCCGCTTGCGTTTTGATTCTTTACAAAACAATGGGGGCTGTTCTGGTGCTGGTGTACCTGTGGGAGGTTTTAACATGCAAATAGGATTTGAAAATTAATAATATATCACATATATTATATATGTATATGCATAATTGTGAATTGGGAAACAAACGTTATTTTGGATATGTGATAAAAATAGGTTTATTTAAAGAAAACTTATTTTTCTTCTTACATATAGAAGGATAGGCAGTTGGAACCTAATGTTAAAACATTCCGTTTCTGTTGTCGTCGTAATTTTCGCGGCATTGCGTGTTGAGTGGTGCAACTCAACGCCGCGCTTTGCCGTGTAACCAGAGCGAAAGAATTAAATCAAAGAATAATAATCCTTTTACCAGAGTGGGTATCGAACCTACAATTGCGATTACAGCATGTTTGTGCTAAAAACTATAACTGAAATAAATAAAATACTAGCCAAGTAGTCTTCCATCCAATCCTATACTAGATACCAGTATTGCTACCTCCTATAAATCCAATAATATTCCATAAAAACGCTGTTCCAATATGAAAAAATTGCTGAAGCAACATTTCCAAAGGAGCAAAGTAAGCTACAATTACGGAATCTCATCGGATTGCCGAAGGTAAAGAACTCGCACGACTTCTTTTTACCATTTAGTTATTTTATAATAGTGCCTCTTTGCAGTTTTAATTAAAATGTCGCTTCAACTGCGTACGTACTCCCCTGAACCATTAAAGGCTAAGAGGCACTCGAGTTTTAACATAATCGTGCCTCGTTCTGTAGAATTGGTACGAGGACGTATAAAACCAGGCAGATAGTCGTTTTGTGCTGTTTTATGATCTCAGTCAGCCGTTATTTATAACAGAAATACAATTCTGTCGTGGTTAGTTTTTTTAGGGTTCCGCGCCTCTAAGTGAAAAACTGAACCTTTGTAGGATCACTTTTTTGTCCGTTTGTCAAGAGCATCTATCTCGAGGAAAGAAAAAATCAGGTTTTAAAATCGCTTCGCTTTTTCTGCATTTTGTAGTGAATTCAAAAACCTATAGGGTCCTGTGGACTTACAATTATGAAATTTAACAAGTCAAGTGAGAACTTGCAGTATAAAAAAAGGAAAATATCCAAAAATTTAAAGATTTTTCATAGGAAAAAGGCATTATAGTGTATGTAGAGTTATAATTGTAGTTTATTTCATACAATACTAATTTGCAGACGTATTCAACGCCCGCAAACTTAAGCTTATTTTGTAGCTTTTATAAGTTTCCGTTTCTTTTCGTTTCCATTGGCATACAACCCTTAAATTGATACGGAACCTTCGAAATGCGAGTCCTATTCGCATTTGGCTTGTTTTCACATACTTAAAGTGATGATAATCATTGTAATACTTAAGTAATATTTTAGTTCTAATAATTTTACCAAAGAATGCTTTAAATAGCGTAACTAACACAAATATTTTATACTTGAAAACATATCTATATAACAAAATAGATAATAAAAGATATAATTTCCATTACGTCATACATAGGAAAAAAGTAGAAAAAATATCTTTTATTTCCAGTCATACGTTCCCGTTACACCCACGTTCATTTTACATATTCCAACCAACGCGACGTAGAACTGATTAACCGAGAGAATTGTGTTCGACTGCTCTACGTGCACTCTATTACTGCATAGAGTTGGATAAAAAATACTACTTTAATTAAGGTAAACTGAGCTTGTTTAAAAAATGAATTTTTATATATGAATTTATTTTAAACAAATTCAGCTTTAGTATTTTTTTAACGTTCATATATTTTTTTTAGATTTCATAAATAAAAGGCCTCGCTTTTCATGTTTTATTGGTGGTGGATTGTAAAATGTAAACTAGTGTAAATAGAATGGTCTCTATCATGTGCTATTAGCAGTAACTAGAAGTAATTTCATTATTGTCATATTTAGAAATAATTCTCCTACTAATATAAAATAAAATCATATCCTTACAAGAATATAAATATACATATAAAGGATTTGAAACCATTACGGCCAGTCTGAAATATCAAAGCTCATTTCAGCTATTAAATATATTTAAGCAGTACTTAGACGTCCCACCAAAACTTTACACAATTTTATAATCTGTAAATTAAAAATTCCCTCAAATAACAAAAACCATTTTTATAATTTATATCAAAATTATAGTCTTAGTCATATTTGTTAAATAAAACTAAAATATGATATAACCCATTACGTACACCACGTGCATGATGACTAAATAAAACTAGGTTAATTAGTCCAGACGTATGAATGTATAACAAAATTGTAAAGAAATTAAACATTGAAAAATCCTACTGATATTCTAGTATCAACCATACGACCACGATGACTTTTTTAATATGAAAAAAAGGGGGAAAAATATCTGTAAAAGAAGATAAAAATATCTGTACTTAATACTGCTTTTAGACGTACAAATCGATTTCAAATAATAATGTAAGTTCTATGTCTAACTATTTAACAAAAAACTTATCTTGTACCTTTACATAACAAGTTGCAGTTTTGTCATCTTTATAGGGAACCTAGTGGTTACATTAAATCAAGAACCACCCCATTTTCCGTAGAGTTCTGGAAAAGCGCGTGTTGAAGGGCGGAACTCAACGCCACGCGTCGCCCCGACACCTACCGCCATAGACATAGTATATTCTCTGTAGTAATACTGCAGAAAAATAGTGTTAACCAAACAATACAATGTAATTAGAGAGAAAAACAAAAGTGAAGGTGTAATAAAGTGGAAATGAAATAGAGTTAGCGTCTTCAGAGAGAAATACGAACACTGAACAACGTCGTTAAGCCTCGTAATGCAATTTGAGGGCCAAAAGGCACAAGTAAATTAACTGTAAATACTAAATTTTATTTTTGTTTTCAGCTTCACGCTGTATCCCGCGTATAGCAGGGCTAGACTACTCAATGATCGAGACATTGTTTAGCGGAACTAAACGCCGCGCTTGTTGCTAGAGTGAGATATTTAAAATAAGTCATTTTCCCTAGTGGGAATCGAACCCACAATTATCGTCCTGAAATCCTGTTCCTGTGTATCACATGCAATTGCAATATCAATATTTTTTTTTGTGGTATTGTAATTTCTGTTACGTTTTTCAATATAATATTTAGTGAACTTATTTAAAAGATTTTTTCAATAATCAAGATCTATTTAAAAAACATAAATATATTTGTAAAAGTATATAATAATTTAAATTATTCCACTTTTTGAAATAAAAACTCTACTTGGCTTTCTGCAATAAACACTGTTTATTTAAAATTTTATTCCTATTTAAAAGATACATAAAGTAAAAAAAAAATAGCCTCACCTTCAATAAAAACAGAAAACAACATTAAAAGCTTTTTTGATTTGTTAGTTTAATTATTATTTTTATAATCATTTAATATTTAACATTTCAACTGACATTGCAGACATTGGGAAAGCGACATATTCAAATTTAAGAAAAATGACACTTCGAGTAAATGAGGATCGTTATCCATACCTATATTATAAATTCGAAAGTAACTCTGTCTGTCTGTCTGTCTGTCTGTCTTTTACGCAATCAGGCCCAAACCGCTAATTTAATTGTGATAAAATACTCACATAGAGATACTTGAGGGTCTCGGGATGAACATAGGATACTTCTTTTTCTCATATTTGTAATATTTTCGATATATACCAATATATTAAAATATTTTTTAATTTGACATGCAATTTATTCCGCCATGTTAATAACAACCGTCGTTGCTAAGCAACGATTTGCAAAGTTTGTTGTTAGAAAACGTCACCCAAAATGAGCTTGCTTAACTCATCTCTCTATTGAAAACTGAAAATAATTTCATAAATATATTTAATAAATATTCGTATAGTTCAAGCGGGCGTAGCCGCGTTCGGGTCCACTAGTTTTTCTTATAAGTATATTATTTTTTATCATATATCTACTATTAATATGTATTTAGATACTGTATTTACTTAGTTTTTTCTTTAGTTAAATAAATTTTATATCCGATAGTACACATGTTCTACAGCATGTAAGGGACAGTAGCTATTCCAAGAGAAGATTAAAGTTTGAGAAACCAGAGTGGTGTGGGATGGACGTCTTATAACATTAGTTACGTGACCAGGGGAGATGAGTTTTTAAATAAATTCAGTCGGTGTCGCCGTGTGCTGTCGATAACTAAATATAGCTAGCTCTAGACTCTGTTACATGTCTATGAACTATGGAGATTTTCTTCTAGATACGTATTTCTTTTGAAACTTGGGTCATTGTTAAGTATGAAATATTGATATTTTCGTATTTAAATATCATTTTTAGGGTTCCGTATTCCTTTTAAGAAAAAAATAACCCTTATATGTGACTTACAGTGTGACTGTTGACGACGGTCGTGGGTTCGATCCCCACTCGAGGAAGTGAAATATTTATTTACGTTTATATTTCCATTTCTTCGCTCTGGTGTCGAGGCAAAACGCGGCGTTGAGTTCTGCCACTCAACACGCCCTCGCCTCCAGAATTCGGCAGAAAGTGGGGAAAGGGGTGCATTAACACTAGGTTCACTCTGCTATACTGTGTGCGGGATATAGCGTGAAGTTGATAAAAAAATATACTTAATAATATAACGTATATTAATTGTCATTGCTCATTTTAGTTTACAAATAAATAGAATCAATATCCACTCGAGATTAAGAACGACATATGTATTTTATAGAGTTATACATTTATTTGTACTATTTCAAAGTATTAGAAAAAATATTTATCAAAGCTTTATGCCGTACTTTGACATTTATTTACATATGTATAATAAAAAAAAAGAAATAAAATTTAAAAATCAAACTAATTTATATAAAATTCTACAATATTAACGAGAAAAAGGCCAAAACTATAATAATACATCGTCATTATAGGCTTCATGAGCCGACAGCAAGAGATCCGTCCGTTTGACAGTAACAGATTCCATTTTCACAAATATCTATGTATGTTATATAAAGAAAAATCAGTTGCTCGAGGGCTCACACCGGCATTGATTGGGAACAGCATCCGAATCCCCAGGCACTGTATGAAATCCATTAGGAGGTATACACAATGACTCAGGTTTCACTTCTAACAGCCTAAAAAATATGTTTTATTAATGCAGTAGTTTCATATTTATTTAATAAGCTAGTGGACCCGATCGCGGCTACGCCCGCTTGAACTATACGAATATTTATTAAATATATTTATGAAATTATTATCAGTTTTCAAGAGAGAGGCGTTAAGCAAGCTCATTTTGGGTGACGTTTTCTAACAACAAACTTTGCAAATCGTTGCTTAGCAATCCGCATAGCGACGTATTTTAATAAATTGCATGTCAATTTAATAAGTATTTTAATATATTGATATATATCGAAAATATTACAAATATGAGAAAAAAAAGTATCCTATGTTCATCCCGAGACGCTCAAGTATCTCTATATGAGTATTTTATCACAATTAAATTAGCGGTTTGGCCCTGATTGCGTAAAAGACAGACAGACAGACAGAGTTATATAATACGATATACACGATACTAAAACGTAAAAAAGTTACTTTATTTGTTATTTCTCTATCTATCTTTCTATTTGTACTTATGTTGTTTGTTCTAATCTTCGGAACAGTATGATTGTTATGAGACTAACAACAGATGAATAGAGGGGGGATGTGTTAGATATTCGAATTACGTAACTAAACGCAATTTATATTCTAAATACAATAGTTTTGTATATAAAGTAGTATATTAAACGCCGCTTTACTTATTTCCAATATCCGCCGCGACAACACACACACTCGCCTACATTCTGGGTAATAAAATATACTTCTCAGCACAGCGAATCAAGAAACTAGCGTAAAGGTATATTTTCATCTTGTATAGTATTATCATACTGCTTTTGTTGTAATTTATCAAAAATAAAATACAAAGATTTTGGGCTACGGCCATAATAATAAAATAATATGTAGTTGGTAATAATTATATTAATTAAATTAATATTGCCTATCGGTTATTATAGGAATCCATATCGTATAGATATAAGTTTAAAGCTTCACGCTATAGGTATTCCACACATAGCACGATAGCCAAAAGGAAACTGGGGACCTAGTACTAAGACACTCCGTTCCCATTCAGACACTTGCGTTCTCGACTTTCCGTTGAATTCTGGAGGCGTGTTACCATACCAGAGCGAGCAAATGAAGATAGAGTATATCGAGTCAATTAAAATAATATGCCAGGACGATCACAAGCAACATTGCACAACCTGCATGTATATAGAGTGAGTTATTGACAAACTACCCACTATTGAACAAAGAGAAATTCTTTTCAATAATATATACGAGTATATATAATTGTTATTGTAGATACTACATACAAGTATTGTATTAATATTTGTTTTATTGTAAAGATATACGAGGTCGTACAGGTCAAGGTATCCATAGGTTCATTGGTAAATAAGTAATAGTAGAGGTAACTTCCAGCTGTTCTAGCCCATATAGCATAGTGATTATTCCGTTTCTCGTTTTCTTCATTAAATTTTATGTTCATTACCTGAAAAGTTTATTTTTAATTTTTAAAGTTTTTTCAAAATTAAAAACTAAATATATAGAATTGCTAAAATGCTGGAAATAACTTGTATCAGTTTATTTATCGATCTACCAATAAACCTGTAAATAAAACTAAGTGACTTCGCTCTATGCTCGCTTCCTCACTCGCCAAAACGACTCTTATACGACATTTTCAAACGATATAACATCGCATTATAAAGTCACTCACATATTTTTCTGTTTAATATTAATTCTTTTTATTAACATTAGAACCCACAACCACCTTATAATAAAAGCTTCTAAAAATAGGCATATTAGTTCGGTGTCATGGAGTTCTATTTAAATCAGTGATGTCACACGTCTCGTACTCTCGTTCGCAGTTTAACAATTTAGATTCAACCTATAACTGTTCTAACCTGGCATTTGATTTATCTTCTATGAATAGAATATATATGCAACTTCTCTGCAATGGTATGAAAATTTTATGAATATATTATTAGAAGCCGTCTTGACACGAGGTTCCGCATACGAGTTTCCTCCAGAATTCGGCGGAAAATAGAGAACAGAGTGTCTTAACATCAGGTTCTCTCATAATATGATCTATTTAAAATGTTATTAAAATTGTAAAATAAATTTAACATATTATTAAAATATTATATTATTTATAATATTTTTTTTAATATGAATTATGGAACAATTTAATTCTAATTTAGAAAATTTTTCTTAATTTTTTTTCTGTGTTCAGCTGCTGAAATATATTCGCTAAAAAAATCTACAAACATATATTATTTTATTTTATCTATAGGTTTTTATGACCTTATAATGGTAAATATTCAATATAAAATACATACGGATAGATTTGATTTAACCAAATTACCACGGATCGCTGGTTCCCCAACTAGGGAAGATAGGGTACGGAATACAAATTTGGGCAGCAAACCAACCAGCTTAACTTGGTCTCTGATATCATAGTCACGAAGAATTTTTGTTCATTGCTCTTCTAGGTGTAGAGATCATTGTAAACTGGTTCAAAGGATCGACCCAGAAGTCGACCACCTGAGATTTCAATTTCGCTATTCGGAATAAAATGGTTCAATATTCTTAGTTGCCTGCTGAATTAGTAGAGAAAAAATATTATTTCTATGTTATATTTATTGAAGAAACAATAAAAAAGGCTTCACCCTCGTGGACTAATACCTAATAAACTTTCAGCTTCAGGCTGTATATCCCAGATATAGTAAGGTAGGCAGAGAGAATATAGTAAAGGCACTCCGTAAGCCGCTTTCCGCCGAATATTTATCATACTTAAAACTTTCCATTCAACTCTTTCCATACTCTGTTTATAAGTGAAAACCGCATCAAAAATCGTTGTATTATTTCTATTTTATACGCTGATGGTAGAAATGTGAAATTTGGACATACGTTTATTTTCATAATTTGAATAACCACTAAGAAGAGATTTTGAATTAATTGAAGGAATTTTAGGGGTTGAAAGCTTGTATGGAAAAATCTTTTAATCAGTACCGATTTTTATAAAATTTGAGATTTAGAAAATATTATTATTAATTAAGATTTCAAAAGTATTGTAGGTAGTTATATAAATACAAATATAATAATATAGATTTTTAATTATTTTTTTGTATTCCGTTATTATCTATAGTTGCTAGCTGACTGAAAATTTATAATGGGACCAAAAATGTATTTTATTACAGTATCCAATTATTTTGTTTTAATTATATAACTGTATCGATACCAGTTTCATTCAATTACAGCTCTTGTTATTTTCAGATATTATAATTAAGTCGTATCTGAACCATGTTAGAGAAAATAGTACACAAAGTCGAAAAATGCTCGTAATTTTATTTAAAAGGCTTAACGAAGACTATTTTATTTTATGCATAGTTTTCGTACTTATAATTTTTTTAATTGTACCTACTTCTTTGTTTAGCATTAATTATTATATTTAGTTTATATGTCATATTTATAAGACAAAAGCCCGGCGTTAAGTTCCGACACTCAAAACGCAATGCCCCGAAAAACTTCGCAGAAAGTGGAGAACGGAATGAAGCTGATTTTTTTAATGTCTTAAATACAGAAGCTAAAACTTGAAAATATTAAATATTAAGTTAAAGTTTAAAATATATCAATAATATTAAATACAACAGCAAAAGGCAAAAAAAGGATAATACTAGAATCTACTAGCAACGATTCATTTGTAATAATGACGTCCTTCTCATTGTCATATCAATATAGATTGTACGAAACATGTTCAGTTTATTAGAAAAGCTAATAAATTCCGTACGTGAGGCGACGCGATGTCACGCCAGATCAATTGGAACGAAAACCTTTATTTTAGCCTACCGCCCCTCGGGCTAGAAGATTCGTTACGTTTTTCTTTTATGTCTACAAGATAATACGGAATCACATATTATTGTATTACTCTATATATGTATATAATTGTAAGCAAAAATTAAAACCAATATTTAAATCGAATTTCGCATTAATTTCTACTTATATTCATACCTATATTATAAATTCGAAAGTAACTCTGTCTGTCTGTCTGTCTGTCTTTTACGCAATCAGGGCCAAACCGCTAATTTAATTGTGATAAAATACTCATATAGAGATACATGAGGGTCTCGGGATGAACATAGGATACTTTTTTTTCTCATATTTGTAATATTTTCGATATATACCAATATATTAAAATACTTATTAATTTGACATTCAATTTATTCCGCCATGTTAATAACAACCCTCGTAGTAAAATATATATTTTTATATATATATTTGTATGGAGAAGCTTTTAAAAGGACATAATATATTTATTCGCATGGTGTACAAAGCACAGCACTGAGAGCAGAGTGTCTTAACACTAGGCTACCTCTGCCTACCCGGAAGCTCTCTCTGAAGCAGAAAAAACAATCGTACAGACAGTATAATAATACAAAAAAAAAACCAAAACAGCAAAAACCATTCGTTGTCTCAAACAATATTTTCCTGTAAAATTTAAATCAAATTGTAAAGGAACATGTTTCCAACGACTAAAAGACTGAAACCATTAAATCTGTCTGAAACGACAAACGTACTTAGCACAGCCTCCGTCCCGAGATTTTTACGCAAGCACCATTTACATTTAATTAAATTCTTACTCTTTAATTTGTCTCCGTTTCTCTGCAAGTTATTGCGGCCATTTGAAGGAGAGTTTAGCTCGTAAAACGGTGTAACATGACCAAAATTGTACGAAACAATTGCAATTACTTTTAATTTCTTTTTTCTTTAGCTTCACACTATATTCTGCACACAGTAGAATAGGCAGAGGGAACCTAGTGTTAAGACACTCTGTTCATGAACATTTGAGTATTAACTGGCCGGAACTCAATACCGCAAAGTTTGCATTGGTACCCGAGCAAAAAAAATCAAATATTAAGAAATAATTATTCCTTTCCTCGAGTGGAAATAGAACCAGCAACAGTCGCGTTACAGTCACTCGCTTGCGACACCACGGCCTCTATACCAATTAAATAATATTATTTAAGTTTTTTGAAACCAATTAAAAATATTAAAACGAAACACTCACGTGTTTCATTGAAAGATTTCATCCGTAGAATTCACAGACTCTGACAAAAGCACGACATTTTATTGATGAAATTGGCTTGGAACGTTCACTGTGACAGAGCGAGACTTTGTTCAAGTAATTGCATTGTATATGTTTTATTTTATGTTTAAGAATATTCAAATGTTGGAAAAGTTGTAGTATTTCGAATATTTATAATTTATTGCGGCGTTGAGTTCTGCATTCCGCAGAAAGTGGGGAACGGAGTGTCTTAACACTAAGTTCCCTCTGCCTACTATTCTGTACGCGGGATACAGCTGAAGCTGATTTATTTATTTTATTTATTTATTGATTGATTTGATTAGGTCAGCAGTTAGTAGGCCAGCCGTGACAGGTTGTGGGTTCGATCCCCACTCGAGGAAATTAATCATTTATTTTAATTTTTTCACTCAACACACAATGACTCTAGAAGTCGGTGTAAAATGGGGAACAGAGTGTCTTAACACTAAGTTGATCTCAAAGATAAAATGGTCGGAGGCGACTTTATTTTATTCTTTATTTAAATAAAGAAAAATATAACACGTGAATCTTTCTTGTATAATCCTCAATTACAGTGGATAAGAAGAAACTACGAATGTAAATTTTATTAATTTATAAAATAAATTTTAAGTTTCCAAATATATAAACTAACCAACGCTTCTTATATTAGTAATATAGCTAACGGTATATAAAAAGTAATAGTTTAGTAAATATTTTTATGCGAGCCGCGGTCAGTCTACGTTTTATTGCAAGCTATAGTTGCAATATCCACGGTAGCGTGAAACAAGCAGGGGGTAACAGGAAAACACCCGCCACCTTCCCTTTTTTAATATTTTACAGACTATAAATTAATAATTTATTAATTTTATATTTGAATTTTAATTATCTTTTAATTTCATTTCGTTTGTATTATGATGACAATTAAAAAAAGATTTATTTTATCTGTTCTTAATTTTGTTTCACTTTTACACTTCCCCTTAATTAAAACAGAAGAAGATTCTTAACACTATTAGTCACTTTTTAAATTTTTAAATATTACTAATTAATATAATTTTAATTAACTTCCAGTCATTTTGATTACAGAGTAGGCAGAAGATTACTTCTGCCTAATACAGTTAAGCCATTCCTTTCCCCACTTTTCACCGAATTTTTCGAGACATAGCGTTGAGTGGCAAAAGTTTTACCTTCGTGACAGAAGAAATAATAATAAACAATTTATTTATAAATAATGATTATTGAACTAAAATAAGAAAATTAAATTGTTTACGAACGAGATAAATAACGGGATTGAATTGTTTGTGCAACTCGTTAGCGAGCGCTGGCTGCGATGAAGCAATTTCCGACTTCTAAAACTGTGAGTGCGGTGTTTGTTGATCGCTCGCCGATATGGGATTTGCTCGCTACTTCAATACCATTATTATCCGCCTTTCGTGGGGTATGGCGTTTTAATTTTCATCTATGGTTGTCTACTTTTTATACCTTTTTTTAAAATTTAAATCTTTTTTCTTTATCTTTTTAAATTTGTTCTAGTTCATCCTGGTAAGCAAAGATATATTTCAATTGATTATAGAAACGTAATTTTTAAAATAATAAAAACACTATCGAGAATGCAACGAGCCAAATTTTAAACAGCTAGACATATATATATGTACATATGCTGATGAATTTTTATATGTTTTTTTTTTTATTTTAATTATAAATTTTGCCAGTTGTTATCATCGGTCGTCCTATTAATAATGTAGAATGTGGAAAATTTAATGGTTTTTTTTTATTTTAAGGTACGGGACCCTTAAAAACATAAGCGAAAAGTATTTCTAAATACTAAGTAATGTACCCATCTCTTCAAAACTTCCGGTTGTGTTCGACAGGCTTTGAAACCAACGAGGGTGTGTCTAGTAACAATTATCTATAACGATTTGCTTTAATGTAGGTAATTTATATTGACCTGGTGTAAGGACACTTCACGCCCCACTTTCCGTCTGAGATCATTGCTTATTAAACAGCGGAGCTTATCGCCGCGCTTCACTTCTATACCAGAGCAAAGAAAATTAAGATATTAAATATTTCATTTCCTCAAATGGGAATCGAACCCACAACCAGTTAAATTATTTGAAAATTATTTTTAACAATTCAAACGAATTTTTTGTCGTTTTGAGACTTCGAAATAACACGTCATATACAATGCATGCATATGTACGTGTACGACTGCACTCTTAAATATGCCGAGGACGTATAGTAATTGAAAAATGCTTTATCAAACAACAGAAATGAAAGGAAAAGAGGAAATTATTTCCATTTTTAATAATGTATAAGGTGGAAAATCTTGTTATATTATTAGGATTTTATTTAATAACATGAAATACGAATACGAAATATTGCCTTTATTTTTAGAAAAAAGAGAGACTTCGTGTAGAGTAGTGAAATCCAATATTTTAATTATATTGCATAATGGGGAACTATCGCAGTCAGGTTTAACAACTACCCCGCAACGAGAAGTAAACTATAATTTATATATAATAATAGAGAACTTGTATATTAATAAAGGAATCAGCTAGGGCTTAAAATTCACAGTGCTTCAGCATCAAATCTCCATTTTCCTGACTGCTAGCAACAAGCCGTCAAAAATTCAAATATGCCGACGCGACGGCCTCGAAATTCAAATATCATAAATATATACATATACTCGTATGAACGTAACTACTTGTCGATATCAGTCGCAATAACGTGGATATGAAAGTGTCTTGAAATGGAACGAACGCGTCAAGTTATACTAGACAATTTCTATCGTATTTCATTCTTGAATAACTGTCTATGCTAGTATATTTTTTTTATTTTTTACTATTTATAGACAAATTGCGTTGTTTTTCCAAGTGTATGTAGTTATTTACATGATACTAAAACATAGAAAACACACATATATTTAAACTAGCGACCTTCTTGCGGCTTCGCCCGCTTTTACTACTGGATTATTCATATAATGTATGTTTGCAAAGCACTTAAGATAATGTGAAAATTAATTAAACCCTAATGCGACCCGCATTTTCGTAGTTTCAATAAGGATTTTCCAATTGTTTTACACAGCAAGGATTTTTTAGTAGGTACCGTAATTTTAAATCTGTGCTACTAATCTTTTCAAGTACTTATTAAAATATATTTAAATGACTATTTTTAGATAGTTAAATGACTATTTTTAAACGGAAGAAATTATAAACAAAAACCTACCTACTAATAATTACTACCAAAAATATGAAACCAAATACATATATCGCGCTGAAATAATAGATTTCAATTATCCAATACGTGCAAACGCATCTAAAACGCGTTGCTATAGAGGCAGGCGGGTTTTTTTTTCGAGCTTGTGGTTAATGCTGAAGAGGGTATTCTGTCCCTGATGAAAAGCAAGCACTACATGGCTGCCTGTGAGGAAAATTAAATAGAATGCATCGGCCGGGAATCGAACCCGGGCCGCCCGCGTGGCAGGCGAGCATTCTACCACTGAACCACCGATGCGTGTAAGGCAGGCGGGCGCGGCGGACGCATGGCGAGTGGCGAGCCGTTTCGCAGCAAGGATTTTTTGATATTGTAACAACTTCTAAAGTACTTATTAAAATGAAAATCAGTAAAAGACAGTTTTTATCTACATTAAATGGCCAACGTAACTAATATACTTATTTATATGCTGAGAGTATGGGATAAGTGAAACATAGCTGATGTGTCAACGGCGTGGCAACAATTAAATGCGTTTTTCTCTAAAACTATTCGCAATTTCGAAATAGTGTAAAAAGCAAATTTTAGCTTCGTTTAACGTAGAAAATTAATAAAGTATTTTAAAGGATATGGATTAATACCATTATGGAAAAATATCCCTCACAATAAAAAATATATTGAAATTACAATTTTTAGACAGAAATATGATCACCACATGTTATTCTTAAAAGATATGAATATGCCATCGTGGACTTTTTTGTAGATTTTATTAAGAGGAACAATACTCTAGTACATTTTTTTCATGTAGTATTTACCATTAAAGCAGCGCATGCGCGAAAGTGTCTCAACGGGTAGGACTTTATACACATTTATCGTATTTATATTTATTTACATAAAAAATTACAAATAATAAACTATATATAAACCTTCCCTGAGAAATACTCGACCTAATGGTGAAAACCACATCAAAATCCGTTGGGTGGTTTAGAAGAAGAAGAGTTAGAAAGTTCAGACAGACACGAAAAGCGACTTTGTTTTATAAGATATAGGATAATATTCGTATTATAGTTCTAGCGGGCGAAGCCGCGTGGAGGCCTCTATTTCAAGGTATAAAAACAAAATTACTATACATAATTTGATGATATTAAACTTTTTACATATAGTACATATCAATCACTAACGAGATAAACCATTTTTTAGACATTGCTACTCAACGCCGCGCTTTGCCTCGGTACGAGAGCGAAAAAATGAAAATAACAGTAAATAATAATTAATTCTTCCTAGTAGGAATCGAACCCACAACCGTCGGGTTACAGTAACAGGCTTGAATCCTTGCACCACGACTTACTTCGAAAGATATGACGATCTGATAACCGTATGACGTAAACCATTATTTTCGTGAAAGCTGAAACATTTCCCAGCACATGAAACGTTCAAATGAATGCGACAACGTAAAAATATTTTAATGAACGAAATAAAGTTAAAATACAAAAAATATTTTACATCTAAAATTCTGGGTGCTTACATCTTTTATTACTGTTAACCTTTTAAAGTTTAATGTTTTCCGCGACCCAGCCTAAAAAGTAAAAAGACTGCAATACTACACGGAAACCTATGAACGTACACCTACTTTAATAATATTCATTTCTAAGGTGCATTTTAAATTAATTTAACAAGAAAAATATTTCGTCTACAACAATAATCAAAGATTTATTTATTTTCTTATTTTCACTCATCTTGTGAGTTACAGATAACGTATGTAGGCGATGAGAACCTACTCATATTTTGTAATTCAAGCGAGGTACGCTCTCCGCACTACTCTCTAAATCCTCCTCTCTCCTCCTCCACCGGAGTTACGGAAACCAAGGCGGACCATAACCCCGGCGGATATGTAGTTTAACTTAACCTAATCACGCCAATCTTAAATCAGGAAATAGTAATTCATATTAATATTTTCAGCCAGAATATTTGAAATGCCATTTATACTCAACCTCTGAGTAGCTATCAATAGACTCTTGCATAAACATTTTCAGTGTTTCAATTTGACAGGGCGTGCCGAGAGGCCAAAATTTTGGATAAAAATTGTAAATATATACAGACTCGGTGAAATTCCAGTTGATTTTGAAATAATAGAAGTCTCCGTACACTTAGAATATTATTAAGATAATGGAAATATAAACTACTAAATTCAAATTGATAATGCAAGTTTTGTTGCCTTTGATAATAAACGTTAAACGTTAGTTTTAAACTTATTCTGCATTATAATATGCATTAATGTAGAAAAATATTTATTCGTTTCACACATATTTGAAGCCGTCGTGGCGCAGCAGATGGCAAAAGTGATGGTTGCGGGTTCGATCCTCACACAAGAAAATTAATTTCAAGAAAATGAATTTCATTTAAGAGTCTCTGCTACGAAAGCAGAGAATTGAGTGTCTAATACTAGTATACCTTCTACTTATAAATATATATTTTAGTGCAAAAAAAATAGCAATTGTTGTAGACATTAAGGAGCCAATAAATAAAACAAATGAAGTAAAAATTCATTTATTTTTATCTAATATTCTGAACATATTGTGATAACTGTCCACAGAATATACATAAATAGTATTAAATATTTTATTTAAGTGTATAAAAAATGGTAATAAGCTCCTTGACCACATATTACGTTTTTTTGTAAACAAAGCGTTTGGAGATTCGCCAACGCCCTATCAGCGAGGCTTGTGACAACTCAGAGGATATTTTATTATAACAAATTGTAGTTAAGTTTTCAGTATAATACTTCTATTAAATTCCATGGACACTCGACGTTTTTTAACATTTAAAAATGTACTTTGCTCAGTACTTATTTGATTAAAACCATAAAATTAACAATTTTTAAACTTTTTATCTGTTTCTTCTTTATTGATAAAGGTAGTAATGTAATTTTGTTTTTGAGATCCAGTATGAAAAGTACTATGGAATATAAAAAATGTGACAGGATATTAAAAAAATGTATATTTCGAATATTAAACGCAAAATTTCCTAATTTCTAAAATCACATTAGGCGAGAAGAACTTAGCACTAGCAGATAAATCACTCCGTTTTCTTATCGCCTACAAAACGGAAAACAACAATGCACATTGCTAATAAAAAAAATAGAATCTATAATATAAACCGAAATAAGATAAACTTTTACTCTTGGAATATCCAATATCTGGCACAACGGTACTAGCGTTGGACAACAACCCTGAACGTAGCTAATTGCCCTAAAATTGCCGCCTGTTAACATGAACCTCACAAAGGGTTAGTAATTGCCGCCTAACAAATATTGTTAAATAGGTATCATATCTCTATTGAATATTATTGAAATATTTTTATGTAATATCTTAAATGTTATATTATCTACATTCGTATATAAAAAGGTCAGCGTTTGATTTTAAAATATGACTAGGTGGTTGTGGGTTCTATCCCTAATAGGGGGAATGATATATTCAAATTATTTTGTTTTCTCCGCTGTGGTGGACAAAGTTAGGCGTTAAGTACCACCAATCAACACTAAATATTACGAAAATTTCGCGGAAAGTGGGTAATTAAGTGTCTTAACAAAGGTTCCCTTGGTCCCAATACATATATCGCATTATAAAAATATGTTTTAAAGCGATGTAATTCTATCAAATTAAAAATATTAAAACTCTTATATGAAATTACATATTACAGAACATAAAAGCAAATTAAAGTTCACATTCGTACACAAATGTAAAACATATCGTTTCAAATTTCTTTGGCAACGTATAATTTAGCTTCAAACTCCCAGGGAGGCACTCGCTATACATCGACATGAAAGGGTTTTAATTTCGCTAATCTGATAAACCGAGTCCATCCCACACGTGCTCAGACAGTTTTTTAAATTATTCTCGTATGCCAAAAGGCGTTGCAACGCTATATGTAAACTGTATACTAGTTCAATGCGGCAAAGAGAATATAAGTATTTTTTGCGGGCAGTGACCGGTCGGCTTTCCATTTTATTGCAACTATTCCGCTGAATAAACGCGGTAGAGCCTAATGGAGCGGTGTTCGTCCATTGCTGGGGAATATTCAATATTTTTTACATCGCAATTGACCCCCCTGAAGCTAGGCTAACCATTTATTAGTGGTTAGTGGTGAGGGTTGATGGATAACCCCAATAACCGTTTAGTCGATAACTGTACTTGGGTACAGGTATTTTAAATTAATATTCACAAATCAACAAGAGATATGACGAGGTCAGTTGTGGCACAGGGGTATGTGACTTTAAGCGCAATAGGTTGTAGGTTCGATTTCCATTCGATTAAATCAAACATTTAATATTTTCATTTCTTCACTCTGAATGAAGCCACTAAATAGTTACAGAATCCGTTAGAATAATGATGAACGAAGTGTCTTAACACTACGCTCCCTCTGGCTATTCTGCTACATGCGCGATACAGGATAAAGCAGAAAAAAACAAAAGATATAATAATTAAATGCATTTGGTTTGCATTCAAAGACATTAATTACAGTCAACCTGATATGCATTCAGTAGGTACTGAAGTTCGTACGTGTCATATGGGCTCACTGTCATTTAAATGCTAATTATCTTCTCTGGGTATCTCTTAGCTTTAATAGTTTAGTCTAATATAAAATGAAAATGAAATAAAAGAAGTTACATAATTAACTGTCAAGGGAAATTGAAGATTTTTTGAATAAATTTATTTATTTTTCATTGTATAGAAAATATTGCTTTTGTTTTCATAAATTCCTTAACAAAAATATTCGAGAGACTTAATGAAACCCTCCCGCTCTTCAGGTGATCGTGTCAATCGGAAGGACCGAGATGTTTGAGCTCGTTACGAGAGCTGGCGCCGAAACAATTTCCGACTTCAAAAACTGTTACAGTTTACCAAATCGGAATTGCCTGACGTAGCTACGTATTTGCTAGCTGTAATTATCTTTTGAATTAGTGCGGAAAGAAAACAATAAAAATTAATTATTTAATTATAGAAGCCAGTCGTAGTTTCTTTCAACAAATTTACAAGCGTGTGACAGTAAATGCGACAGGGTGTGAGTTCGATTCTCAATCGAGGAAATGAAATATTTTATATTTTCTAGAAATGAAGCATCTAATCAATGAAGCTCTAGTATCGAGACAAAATAATAATAATGCCTCTAGAAATCGCCGGAAAGTGGGAAGCGAAATGTCTTTACACTGTGTAGCGGAGTGTCTGTACCCGCCCATGCTGCTACGAGATACCGCGTTAAGGAAAAGAAATTGTAATTATATATAACTGTAATTGTAATACAACAGAATTTTACTCAAAATTAATTTCCTATAAGATATTCCCACCTATAACACAAATGTGAATGTTAAGGTGTCTGCCTCATCTCCGCCCGGACTCCGCTAGTGAATATTATTATTCCCAAGATATCTGAACATCCACCTTGATGCGCCCTAAACGTTTACTCTGAGAATATTACATTTAATGTTTCTAAACGCGCATCGAATTTCAATTTATCTACAATTTACATAAACAAGGCTTTTTCCACTTCTTTTTTATATTTTATTCTTACTAGCGATAAAGCCTCAAATAATGTCTGGTACAGCGTACATCACTTATAAGTAAAATATAAAAAATAACCTTCTTAGCGGAATATTAACGTTATAAAATTATTATTTTTATACACTGTATCCCGTAAATAACAGAGTAGGCAGAGAGAACCTGGCATCCTAGTGTTTTTTTTTTTAATTTATTTCAACACTACAGACGCTTAGCATCTTAGTGTTGAGACTTTCCATTTAGCGGAACTAAACGCTGAACGCGCTTCATCTCGTTAGGAGACCGAAGAATTATTTCTTAATATAAAATAATTCAATTCCCCAGTGGGAACATAATCCACAACCGTTGCGCTACTTTATTACAATATAATTGTAGTTTCAATTATAAGTCAATCATTCTTTTCGATACATATACATTCATCTTAAACTAGAAAACCTTCAAAACCTAAAAAAAAATCTTCCTTAACAAAAGAAACACCATTCTATTATCACCAATGTACTAGTATCGATACTAGATTAAAAGATACCAGTTTAACAAATCCAACTCCCAGCTCATCATCATCCACATATGGTCCCCCCCCCACATCCTCCCAGGAGCGGCACGTTTGTATAACAAAACACATCACAAGTCTACTAAAAGGATATGCATTCACGTGCATCCTGCAGACTGCTGTCACGATCAAGCAACTCTAAGAGGAACTACTTGCTATGTGATATATGCAACTGTATTACGTCCTTCACATATTACAAATACTATATTATTATCCATACCTATATTATAAATTCGAAAGTAACTCTGTCTGTCTGTCTGTCTGTCTTTTACGCAATCAGGGCCAAACCGCTAATTTAATTGTGATAAAATACTCATATAGAGATACTTGAGGGTCTCGGGATGATCATAGGAACTTTTTTTTCTCATATTTGTAATGTTTTCGATATATACCAATATATTAAGATACATATTAATTTGACATGCAATTTATTCCGCCATGTTAATAACAACCGTCGCTATGCGACCGTTGCTAAGCAACGATTTGCAAAGTTTGTTGTTAGAAAACGTCACCAAAAATGAGCTTAAGCACGCATCTCTCTATTGAAAGCTGAAAATAATTTCATAAATATATTCAATAAATATTCGTATAGTTCAAGCGGGCGTAGCCGCGTTCGGGTCCACTAGTGTTCTTAGAATAAGTTTTGAGTTTGAGTAATGTGGGAAAATGCGACATTTTATAAAACTTCTAAGCTAATTCTAAGCTAAATTGAAATATTTCGAGTCGGGAAAGCTAATGAAATTGAAGATTGTATTTTAAAAAATAATAATGTGATAGTTCGTATAATCACTACATATTGATAATAAAAACTCGTTGATATCAGCTTCACGCTGTATCCCGCAGATAACAGGGTAGGCAGAGGGAACACTTAGGTACATAAAACAGATTAACGGCAAGAATTATAATTTTTGTGTCAAAAATAAATTTAAAAGCTCTTGGAATATAGCTGATCTTATTATGAAGATAGAATTGAGCCATCAAGTAAAGCTTAAATAACCGATAGAGCTGAAATATTCCCCCTACAATATCTACGTTACATATTTTACAAACTCAACGTGAATTAAAGTGTCAAGGCTTCTATAATAATCTTAGCCTTTCGATCAGTTCTTTTAACGTTATAATTACATATAAATAATATTACCATTTTCTTCGCTCTGGTGTCGAGACAAAACACGGCGTTGAGTTACGACATTCAACACCCAGTACCTACAGAAATCAGCGAAAAATGGAACAGTGTCTTAACACAAGTTCCCTCTACCTTCTCTGTGTGGAAGATACAGAGTGATGCTAAAACAAAAACAAAAAGAATCTCGATAAAAATAAAACTCATATCTACAAATATAAAACTTCTTAAAAAATATTTTTTATAAGCAACTATTAGATAGCGTTATAAATTTTCAAGTTATTCACTGTAATTTAATAAGGGCGCCTAGCGGTGTTGGTGGTGCGAGGCAGTCTGCAGGAACTCAGTGGATAGTACCGGAAGGCGCGTCGCGGCCCCCGGAAATTAGCCACAGCTGCGTGTTGAGCCGAGTAGGTATCGACTTTGTTATTTTTTTAAGAAACTTCATAATACCAGTAGAAAGTTTTTAATTTATTATAATAATTTCTATTTTTTTTTTTCTTTTATTGTTTAATTTATTTGTATGTTTAGTTTAATAGATCTAGTATAAGCCAGACGTGGCAGACGAAGTGTGATTGGAAACGTGACAGGTTATAGGTTCGATTCCCGTTCGAGGTAATGAGTCGTGGCGCAGAGTAAATGAATTTCTCCACTCGAAGAAATGAAATATTTATTTGAATTTATATTTCCATTTCTTCGCTCTGGTGTCGAGGCAAAGTGTGGCGTTGAGTTTCGCCACTCAACACGCAATGCCTCTAAAATTCAACGAAAAATGGAAAACAGAGTGCTTAACGCTAGGTTCCCTCTGCCTAACCTGCTATGTAGGGTGACGTTAAAAAAACCTTTACTTATTATTAGCCTTCCACACTCCTTACTCTTTTTAATAAAATAAACTTTTTATTCAAATATTTCAAAGAAAAGCAGTTAATCTGTTATTTTGTATTCATCATAAAAAAAATAAGTAAGATTTTATAGTGCAACTTTAAAATATATGAAAATTGAAATTTGGACAAAGGAAGCATTTTCGTAGGAAAAATTCTCATTTGCAATTTAGTCCAGACACCATTGTACTCCCACAAAGCTGCTCAATGACGACTCACTATTCAAAAAGTAAAATATGAGGTTATACTATTTTTGTTAAATGTACCCAGGAACTGGCTGTGTACTGTAGGACCAGGACCATCGCACAATAAAAACATCAAACTTAATGATTATACCGAAATTGCGGGTATTGTAAGTGAACATGTTTGGTTAAATCTCGTCGAAAGTTATGAATAATACAAAAGAAAAAATAAATTTTGAGGCCAGTCGTGGTGCAGGGTTTGATTCCCATTCGAGGAAGGGTCCTGGTGTTGAGGCAAAACGCGGCGTTTAGTTCCGCTACTGAACTGCCTCCAGAATCCAGCGGAAACTGAGGATTACGGTGTCTTAACACCCTCATTACCCTGCTACATGTAGGATATGGCCTAAAGCAGCAGTTATAAAAAAAATTGGACATAATTTACGATTATACAGTTCTGTATTTCTATTCGCCCCCGCAATTGACAAGCATTGACAGAACTCAATCAGCAAACACAATCGCAAAAATCACTTAACTTTCTAATCAATACAGACTCGTATAAACAGCCAGTGATAACGTAAATAAATCAAATTAAATTTCAAAAATAAAATGTACAAACTGTGTCAATTTGTTTGTTGAAGTAATTTGGGATAAGTGTTTTTCGACACAAACAGCCCCGCAGTAAAATATCAGTCCCCGGGGGTGTTTCGTAAAATCAATTATGATATAAAGCTTAGTATCTACGCATAAAATGAACATGAATTTTATAATGTTGACCTTAACAAAAATTTTATTTACCTACTATATATATTTTTTGTTTTATAGGTGGAGGGGATCTGGGAACCTAGTGTTAAGACATTCCGTTCGCTATTAAAACACTTCCGTTCCCCACTTTCCGGTGAAAGCCTCGCTCAGGTAATATAATTTTATTTTCAATTTTTATATCTTAGTGCTTTTCTCATACTTTGTAGACAGATTCTATCCTATTTTCGCACACTACGTAACTGACTTGTTTTAATAAACAAAGCATAGTTATTATTTTACTAATATAAAAATATAATTAAATTAAAAGTTATTATTTATCTACAGAATTATTACATATATCTTCAGTATTTCACTCGATTGAAGCTTATAATAGGTTTCTTTCTGCGTCTTTAAGTATAAAATGATTTATATTGTTCTACGAGAATATATTGTACATATAAAAGATGTATTTATAAAGAAAAAAATTGTGTTTGCCAAAAATCACGAAACAATTTAAATATTTTATAGCTAGACATTGAACGTAGGATATAGTGACCAGGCACTTTATACTCTGACGAGTTTCTATAGTTCTCTCTCTCTATAAAAAGATGATATTAGGAAGAACTTCAACAAGATTTATAAAAATTTTCATACTTCCCAAACAATTTTTCGCCATCCAATATCGCACGACCCGCACACATACCTACTCGTATATTCCCATAAATATGGAGTAATAAAATATACTCAAGGCTGGGAACCAAGAAACTAGCGCACAGGTGTATTTTCTTATTCCAAGGTATGAAAATAAAGCAGCCTTTTTAAATCCTGTCTGCGTCGTCCTACTTTTCTCTTCATACCATTTTGTAAATTACCTCCATATTGTTTATAAAGAAAATAAACATTATTCATTATTTATTCTTCTCCACGCACTTTTGTTGTGAGGCAGAGTTAGTTTAGTACATCCTAGTACTAAATAACTGGTTTTCGCTCGTAAAAAAGACATTAAGAGATTTTTAGATCAAATAGCACAAAATGGCAGTAGGTTAATGTTTTAACGTTAAATAAATAAATCAGCTTCACGCTGTATCCCGCAAGTAGCAGGGTAAGCAGAGCCTAGAATTCTGGAGTCATTGTGTGATGGAATTGAAAGCCGCGCTTTGCCTCAACACCAGAGCGTGGAAATGAAAATATTAAATATATAATTTCCTTGAGTGAGAATCGAACTCAGAACCTCACGAGTAATGGTTTGATGATCCAATTATAATTATTAACTTCTAACCAATTCAGACCGAGTCTCCTATCGTTTCATGCATTTGAATTTCCGGAATACAATTCGTAGCCGGAGTTGCCGTTTAGCAATTTAGATTGATCTTCAATCTCTGATTTGTTTACTTGAAATTTTATAATGGATTCTATTGATTTTTCATCAGCTCTAAAATACTTTTGTTAAATGTAAATTTACATTTTACGTTAGAAATAACTTAATAATTTTATGTTAAAATATTTTACATTATATAATTTTTCAATTACATACTGCTTCTTATTTAACATTTAGACTCACCATTTGCAAGCGGTCAGTCAATCAATAATAGTGGCTTAAAATTCTGCACACAGCAGGATAGCCAGAGGGAACCCAGTGTTAAGACACTACGTCCCCACTTTCCGCCGAAGCATTACGTGTTCTGTGGCGGAACTCAACGCCGCGCTTTGCCTCGACACCAGAGCAAAGAAATGGAAATATAAATTTAAATAAATATTTTATTTCTTCGAGTGGGAATCGAACCCACAACCTTTGTGTTACAGTCTCAACAACAAAAAAATAATCATTATGTTTCTTTGGTTTTCATTTGTATTACTTGTTCAGTGCAGGAACTAGATTGCCTCGTAGCGTAGGCGTAGCGTTAAACGTAGCGTTGACTACGTCGTAACTACGTTTTATCCCTGGTACTGGAACGGGTAAATTAAAATAATTCATTACCTCGAGTGGGAACCAAACCCACAAACGTTGCCATTAGGTTCAGACGCTGGTCTACTGCACCTCCCTCCTCCTTATTTTTTTATGTCATAGAAATAGCTATAACAACGTATATAGATAGAAACATTATATTAAAATAGTATTCAATCTATATAAATCGTTCCACACTATAAGCGGCTCGCCGCCACAAATCTTATTTCGAAGTACCAAACGATATTTCTTGTCTTTATCACTATTTTTATTGCTAGTAATATATCAAATTGCATATGCTTTGAAAGGAGTTTATTTATACGAGCATTTACTATATTTATATTTATAATGGAAGCTTGGATTAATAAATATATTTTTTGTATTGTTTTAAGTTGAGTGTATTTTTAGGTTCCCGATAGCAACAGGGTAGGCAAAAGGACTCTAGGTTTTTATAGCATTGCGTATTAATCGGCGGAACTCAACACTGCGTTTTATCTCGCCGGGTAAAGAAATTAAAGGTTTAAATATTTCATTTTCTGGAAGGCCTGCGCAGTGACCTCATTACACACATACATATAGTAAAAAAATCCAAAACAGCTATTATATTTTATTTATTATTTGAATATTCGCTCTACGGCGTATTATCATATCCATACCTATATTATAAATTCGAAAGTAACTCTGTCTGTCTGTCTGTCTTTTACGCAATCAGGGCCAAACCGCTAATTTAATTGTGATAAAATACTCGTATAGAGATACTTGAGGGTCTCGGGATGAACATATGGTACTTTTTTTTCTCATATTTGTAATATTTTCGATATATACCAATATATTAAAATACTTATTAATTTGACATGCAATATATTCCGCCGTAACAACCGTCGCTATGCGACCGTTGCTAAGCAACGACTTGCAAAGTTTGTTGTTAGAAAACGTCACCCAAAATGAGCTTGCTTAACGCATCTGTCTATTGTAAACTGAAAATAATTTCATAAATATATTTAATAAATATTCGTATACTTCAAGCGGGCGTAGCCGCGTTCGGGTCCACTAGTTTTTTATATAAATATATATGCTTCACTAAAAAATTTTGCATGAATTTCCATACAACCATTCAAAGCCATTATCATCCACAGTAGGTACTTACCGATACGAGATAGAAAAGGTCAAAGAAGACTAGCAGAATAGATCGCGAGACCGACCACCTGAGATTTCAATTTCGCATCCCAGAATAAATTCACTCAGTCGCTGTAGTTGGTGGAAATAAATGGGCTGCTCGAGTGTAACCTACGAATAAGTACTTATATTATTAGATATTATTACTATTATAAGAATTTTGTGTTTGCACTAGAGTGTGACTGTAGACGTCACGAGTGTGGGTTCGAATCTAGCTCGAGAAAATGAAAAATTTTCATTTGTTCGCTCTCTTCCACCACTAGGGTCCTTCTGCCTATCCTGTTATATGCGGGATACAGCGTGAAGATGAAAAATAAAGATACTATACCTATCTATATATTTATATATATAATATTTATTTTAAATTATTTCCGTTGCGAGGACGATACGCATTACTTCGCAGGCTTCCACATTACAGACAGGTGTTACCAGCATTTAAAATTTTAATAACTGGCCTAACCCTTACAAAACCTCGGTATATATCTAGGGGCTGATTGTTAAGACTTGTAGAGGTTGCTCCTAACCAAGCCAATTTCCCATCTCATATAGAAGGAAAAGGTAGGAAAGTAGAGTATATTCTATTTTATAAGTATACATAAGGCCATCCGTGGTGCGGACATAAGCGTGTGACTGTAAAAGTACCAGGTTGCTTAATATTTTCTTTTCCTCACTCTGGTAGGCGGCGTTGAATTTCGCAACTCAACACGGAATGTCTCTGGAATTCGGCAGAAAGTAAAGAACAGAAGTTTCTTAATGGGAACGTGTGCTAAAAAAAGTGTATATATAGTTTTAAAAAATGTGAGATAGACATTAAAAGATGCTAACATTTCCAAGGATTACATTTTAGTTCGCAAAATCGAATAAATATTAGTACCATCGAATACAAAAACAACTCGTACGAAACCTGAAAGAGATAAAAGCCTTGCCTTACTAGATAAATATAAAAACACATATTCTTATATACACAAGCAAAAAGGTATTGATTTTACATAGTAGTATTTGTTTCTTCCAATAGGTTCGTAGGGGGGGACAAATGTAAAAAATCAGTCTCGTTTATTAGGGAGGCAATAAATTCCGTACGTGGGACGACGCTACGCTGGTCAGGGAATCACAGGAATAGTCCTAAATATTGATTAATAAGGACTATATACGTTTTTATTTAATACTAGTGGACCCGAACGCGGCTACGCCCGCTTGAACTATACTAATATTTATTAAATATATTTATGAAATTATTTTCAGTTTTCAATAGAGAGAAGCGTTAAGCAAGCTCATTTTGGATGAACGTTTTCTAACAACAAACTAATCGTTGCTTAGCAACGGTCGCATAGCGACGGTTATTATTACCATGGCGGAATAAATTGCATGTCAAATTAATAAGTATTTTAATATATTGGTATATATCCAAAATATTACAAATATGAGAAAAAAAAGTATCCTATGTTCATCCCGAGACCTTCAAGTATCTCTATATGAGTATTTTATCACTATTAAATTAGCGGTTTGGCCCCGATTGCGTAAAAGAGAGACAGACAGATAGACAGACAGAGTTACTTTCGAATATATAATATAGATATGCATAGGTATGCATTGTCTTTGTTTTTCTTTGTAACCAAATCTTAAACTACCAACTTGTCGTTCTACTTCACATTTTGATACTACGTTATATCTCTCACTCTGTTCTATCTTTAGTAACGTAGGGTCACGACACTCCATTCTCCGCTTTCTGCCCATACTAGAGACAGTTGTGAGTTGAGTAGGAAATATATTTTTAAAGTCCAATTTAAAGGCGATAATACCTTGTCAGCCACACAAGGAAAGGCCGATGTAATAAATATTTTTTTTAGATTGTTATTGGGATTTTTTACATTGCCGAGGAATTGTACAGAATAGAAAGTATAGTCTCTAAGTAAGAAAATAGTTAAAGACGGTATTATTCCTATTATTTAATGATTTTTGCTACAAGTCAAAGATAAGCGCTAAGAAATTCAAATAAAAAAAATAGTTTAAATACAATTATGGTTACCATTATACATCTACGCTTTTCTTCATAATATAAAACGGTTTAAATAATGTACAATTTTAAAATATACTGCAACATTGTTTCCATTGCATGTGCATTTGTAAGAAAATTGAATATTTTCACAGTTCCGTAATCTTAGTACTTGTCTGCTGAACGTAATAAAATGGCGTTTTAGAATGGATTGTCTCGCTTTGCAGTCAGTTTATTATGTGCATTTTACTTTAGAAATTTGGTTTTGGTTTTTATTTTTTAAACTTTGCAAATTTGAAGCAACAATTTTGCAAATAACAAGAAAAATATTTAATTCAGTTTTCACTCTACACCCAAACTTACATTTATTTATTTTTTAAGCTTCATGCTGTATCCCGCACAGAGCAGAATAGTCAATCAGAGAACTTAGTGTTAAGACACTCCATTCCGCACTTTCGAGGTATTGCTTGTTGAGTGGCGGAACTCCACGCCGGACTTTCGCTTTGGTGCCAGAACGAAGAAATAAAATGTATTATATTTTTATTCCTTAGCTCTGTTGTCGAGGCAAAGATTGGCGTTGAATTTCGTAACAAGTTCGGCGTAAAATAGGGAACGAAAGTGTCTTAATGGGAACGGAGTGTTTTAACATTTGTATCCCTCTTCCTATCCCGCCATGTATGGGATACAGCGTGAATACGTCTTTATTAAATGGTGTTATTATAAGATAATCTTTCTACTTTGACCTACACTTATTACTAGCGTTTACATCGACCTGCAAGTGTAAATTAAGCGTGAAACGAGCAGTTTAACCAACACGTCAATTTCGATACACAGAATGAAAGGCTTTATTCCGTACAATAGACTGTATGCCAGACAAATGCACAATATTTTATCGACGAATGAAATCACAATGGCGGCGTGAGAAATATTAATGAAGTTTTTGTGCTTCATGTAAATTAAAATACTAAATATTATTGTTTGTATAATAATTTAAAGTTCAATATATTTTGTATGGGTTCTGTTGATGTTAAATTAAAATAATGTTCCATTTCAATGCCTCCAGAATTCAGTGGAAAGTGCGAAATGGAGTGTCTTAACACTATGTCCCTTCTGCCTACCCTGCAGTGTGCGGGATACAGCGTGAAGCTGATTTAACAAAAATTTTAATTTACATAATATATTGAAACCGGATATAAGTAGTTTAATTTAGTTTTAGAACATTCTAGAACACTCACATTATAAATTAGTTATTATGAAGGTTGGGCATATTTTTTATTTTTTTTATTATAATAATACATAGTAAGTTAGTAAACCTTAAAGATTTAATAATATAGATAAGACGAAGAATATTCACAGATACAAAGCCTTCCTTTCACTCTATTTACTAAGTAAATGTCTACAGTGTTACGAAGAGGCTTCCATTTTGAGTAATATTTTACAATTTATATCCTCGCGGGCACATCCATCCAACAAAAAATATTATATTGTATAAAGTACAAATATTTTAAACGTGATCCTTTCACTAAAGGCACAAACTCGGCCAACGTTTTCTATATAAAAAAACATCATTTAATCCTCGCTTTTATATTTAAGCCTTTGCAGTGTGTCTTTATAAACTATCCAATAAAAATATTACGAGGCAACATTAAATCTTACTTTAATGAGTTAGTTAAGAGAAATTAAAATCTCGTTGCCATGTTTTTCTACCACGCCTAAGATCCTCCTTTTATTTTTTTATGTGGCTTAACGGTGTATACCGCACATAGCAGAGTAAGCAGAAGGAACGTGGGAACCTAGTGTTAAGAACTGTTGTAAGTTCCGTTCCCATTAATAAACCTTCACCTCCCACTTTCCGACTTAGAACGCAGTTAGAACGCATACCGTCTCCTCAAAATTTTAGCTTTGTTAAAATTACGTAGGTCGGGGAACCATGGGATGTCGGTCTACTATAATTTTGCTTAATGCTATTTAAAATATTAATGTTATAAATTGAATTTTAAAATAATAGCAGGATAGGCAGAGGGAATCTAGTGTTAAAACACTCTGTTTCACGTTTTCCGCCGACTTATGGAGGCATTGAGTGTTGAGTGACGGAACGACACCAGAGCGAAGAAATTAACATTTTAAATATTCACTAGTGGGAATCGAACCCACAGTCTGTCGTGCTTATAATCGTTAAACTTAATATAGCAAATATTTCATTTAAGTATATTAAAGAAACTGAAACGTTGAAAAACAAAGACCGACATAGAAATAGAACTTTAAAAGACAGTAAAAAGATTTAAAATAACTTGAATAAGACCATATATAAGCAAAAGAACTATTGCATTGCATTAGCATATACATAAAACCGTATATACCTCGTAATCATCACAAAAACATAAAGAAGCGGAGAGTGGACGCACGCATGGACCGTTTTATCAGATTATAGAAATTAAAACCCTTTCATGTTTGTGAATGCTAGATGCCTTTATGGAGCTTTCGCGAATCATACGCTTTTTGCTGGAAAAATATGCTACGATAGCTTTTCATACTTTTCTGTTTATTTTATATACATCTATGTATGAGGTATATACTGAAAGAGATATTTTTAGGGTTGTTTTAAGGTTCCCTCGCTGTTATTTGTTAGTAAAATGCTATAGCTAATAACTTAAACATTGTTTTCTCCATCGTTTTCATAGAATTTTGGATTAAAATATGTTTTTTGGGTTAAATCATGAATGAATTGAAAGTATTCAGTATTCGAGTGTAGATTTTTGAACTTTTCTTATGTAGTACCTACCTAGATTTTGTGCAATAGAAAAAAATCATTCCGCATTAGAAATCTTTATTTTATTAAGTAGGTATTATTTAAAAATAAAGAACAACTGATGAAACTTTAAAATAATAATTAAAAACAAACTTTAAAATAAAGTAGTAGGCTTATGGGTAGGAAAGGGGGTGGATGGATACTCAGTCCAGAATAGACCACCCCAGAATTTTTACTGACAAGAATTAAGCCTGAAAAACAAACCGTTAAACAAATAGATTAGTTCTAAATAAAAATCACGACTCTCTCAAGAAAATATCTCTAGATATTACATGTAATTACTCTATATATTTAGATAAAACTTATCTAAACTTAAATAATACTAAGTACATAATTATTAAAACCCATTCCATATAATCTTATATCTTTTGAATTAAAATTAATTATATATTTTTTTTAATATCGCGCATCTATGCACTTTCTTATTTGCGGGATAGTCCGAGAATTAAATAGTAGTAACATTCTTCAATAAACTAGGCTTGCTAATGAATTAATTTCCGTCATCTGGAACTTGTATCTTTTTGTAACAGTACGGAAAGACTTTATTCTCTTCTTTCTATCTTTTTTGCAACGCCAAAGGCATTTTATTTATTAAGACTTAATTCGTAATATAAGATATTTATATATCAACTTGTGGACCCGAACGCGGCTACGCCCGCTTGAACTATACGAATATTTATTAAATATATTTATAAAATTATTTTCAGTTTTCAATAGAGAGATGCGTTAAGCAAGCTCATTTTGGGTGACGTTTTCTAACAACAAACTTTGCAAATCGTTGCTTAGCAACGGTCGCATAGCGAACGTTGTTATTAACGTGGCAGAATAAATTGCATGTCAAACTAATGAGTAGTTTAATATATTGGTATATGTGAAAATATTACAAATTTGAGAAAAAAAAGTATCCTGTGTTCATCCTGAGACCCTCAACTATCTCTATATGAGTATTTTAACACAATTAAATTAGATATTTGGCCCTCATTGTGCAAAAGACAGACAGACAGACAGAGTTACTTTTGAATTTATAATATAGGTATGGATACTGAGAAGTTAAGGCTAATTAATGTTTATATTAATTAGCCTTAACTACTGACTCGTTGTCACATTTATTAAATTCGATACATATAATATACATAATATAATAGAATACTACATTAGATTAATTTTTTTTTCATATTTCAACTACCAATAAACAGGTGAAATGGAAAATAGATGTAATACAAAGTTTTTTCATATCCGTATTTAAAAGACGAGAGATATCAAAGATTCCATTACGAAGGAATCCTTTCATAGATTTGAATAATGTATCACTTCGGAATTACAAAAACAGGACGTGAACGGCCTCCGAACACGTACAGCAGTAATGTGCCGTATTCTATATAATATTGTAGGTATATAATATATTAGAAAATATAAATATATTTTGGCGATATATTAGGAAAAGGTATGGGAATATATTTATTGTGGGTAGTTTAGTAAAAAATGTTTATATAATAACTTTAACTCAATAGGTCTCAACAATAATATTGATTAATTAAAAAGCCAATTAAATATATTATATTTTAATATTGACTATACGATAGATTAAAAATATGAATTTTATTTGATAAATTGTCTCACATTCATCCATTACGTGAATTAAAAAAACATTTAGCACGAGTGTGGCTGTCAGATATCGTACAGTTGAATGGAACGCTATGAAAATAAGTTTTAATATTCGAAATTGACGATTTTTTGTATAAAAGCCATAATAAAATAATTGTATTATAAGTTTTCTTGTATAAAAGTGCGATATTGAGGTGTGTGTGTATTTTAATACTTTCGTCAATCGTGTGAACTGCCATTCTCCATGAATAGAATACCATAATTATATTAAAATTAGTAGCATACGTATGCAATGAGATGTAATTCGTTATTTTTATATATATTTTTCATTTTTTCAACTGCACACTGTATCCCGCACATAGCACAGTAGGCAGAGGGTATCTGAGAACCTAGTGCTAAAACACTTCGTTCCCATAAAAAAAATCCATCTCCGACTTTCCGCTGAATTCTTGGAGCATTGTGTTGATGGAGCTTAGCGCCCCAATTTGCCTCCTTACCAAAGCAAGGAAATGAAAATGTATAATATTTCCTCGAGTGGGAATCGAACCCACAACCTGTCGCGTTTACAGTCAAACGCTTGCACGACTGACTACAACTATAAATTCATCTATAGATATTGTCATTACATTATTTTCTATAATGACCCACGCCGTTTGAATACTTGCCAACTCACTATCAACGTTATTTATGGCAACTGGAAAGATATTTCATTAATGTAAATACCTTTTTGAATATATTAAAAGCTACTTAAAAATGTTACTTTAAATATATTGTAAATTAGGTTTTAAATATATATTTAGATACATTTTTATAATATTTTAATATTATTTATAACTATAATAATATATACTTAAAGATAATAGTTCAATGGTAACCTATCATCAATGACTTCATACTGTACGAGAACTATAAATTTACAATCTTCTTTTAAGACTTTTACTTTACAATTCTTCTGAATACAAAAAGAAGTAAGATTTGAATCCGCTATTCTTGGAGGCATTCCAAGAGCGCCAGCCAATTAAGTTATACGGTTATTTTCCACCACTATTAAATTTCTATACAGCTGTTACAGGTTTTTTGGCTATGAAATTTTTAACAAAGCTTTTTATAATAAAAAAGTAAGCAATCAATAATAATAATATTATATTCATGTGTGATTGGGCATAAGCGAAGTGACGTTTTATATTTTATTTTTTCAGTTTCGCGCATATAGCAGGGCCGCAGAGAGAAGGTAGTGTTAAGACACTCCGTCCTAACTTGCCGCTGAATTTTCTATACATTGCATGTTGAATGGCAGAAATCAATGTCGCGCTTTTGCTTCTTAGTAGAGCGGAGAAATGAAAATATTAATAAATAACTGGTCAAAATAGTCAAACTACGCTAGTGCTACCGACATGATATTTGGTACGTTTACAGATATTTCTAACTATATATATTATGTTTAAATATCAGAAAATATTCTTATATATATATATGCAGGAAAAGAAATAGAACGAAGAAAAAATTATAACACAAAAAAAACTTACTGAAAATTTCTCTACATTGTCAAAAAGTAGACGAATGATAAATTTATTATTACAGAGTCGAAATGGAATTTAATATGGAAATGGAAAAAGTGTATATAATATTTCCAATTCTTTGATCTGCACGACACAAAGAAACATGTCCCTGGTACCTGATCGACCGGTTCGATACAGATGTGACAGCACCTCGTTGGAGTAAGTTTATTTTTACTTCATATTTTATCTTTGAAATGTCGTTATCGAATTTAAGTCCAAGTATTTTTTTATAAAAAAAACTTATAAGAACAGTTTTCTTTATAAGTTATTGTATTGTACAAAAAATGGAATACCAAACATTCGTTATTGACAGACCTACAGATAGCTACTGGACCTGGAAATACGCAATTGAAATTTGATTTTTTTTAAATCACATATTGCGTGTTAAATAACAAACAAACTTACAGGCTACAACTTGTTTTTAAATATATCCATACCTATATTATAAATTCGAAAGTAACTTTTTCTGTCTGTCTGTATGTCTGTCTGTCTTTTACGTAATCAGGGCCAAACCGCTAATTTAATTGTGATAAAATACTCATATAGAGATACTTGAGGGTCTCGGGATGAACATAGGATACTTTTTTTTCTCATATTTGTAATATTTTCGATATATACCAATATATTAAAATACTTATTAATTTGACATGCAATTTATTCCGCCATGTTAATAACAACCGTCGTTGCTAAACAACGATTTGCAAAGTTTGTTGTTAGAAAACGTCACCCAAAATGAGCTTGCTTAACGCATCTCTCTATTGAAAACTGAAGATAATTTCATAAATATATTTAATAAATATTCGTATAGTTAAAGCGTTCGTAGCCGCGTTCGGGTCCACTAGTCTGTCATATATTTCTGTAATATATTTAGGAATTAACAGTCGTAGTGGCAGAAGGGTGAGACTGTAAAAGCGACAGGTTATGAGTTCAATTCTCACTCGAGGAAATGAAATATTTAATATCGGCTCGCTGTGTTAACGAGACGCTGTGTTAGCGCGGCGTTGAGTTCCACCAATGCTTCCAGAACTCGGCGGAAAGTGTAGAGTAGACTGTCTTAACACTAGGCTCCCTCTGTAGCTGATACCATAATGAAAATAAAAATTCGTAACAAATGTATTTAAAATAAATACATCAAGATTAATTTAAAAGATACATTTTATATTTGTATATTAAAGTCGTATACGAAAGATATTTTTTTTTTTACAGTTTAGGAACGTTTGTACGAAATTACAAATTGCACCACAAATAAGCTTGGCTAAACTCATTTTTGGCACAGCTTGTTAAGCAATGAAATTGTAATGAAAGGTCGCCAAGCGGGCAAATGAAAAACAACATGAAAAACAACAACATTATTGTTTTTTTTTTGTAAGTTTCACGATGTATCCCCCACATAGCAGGGTAGGCAAAGGGAACCTGCGCACTTAGTGTTCTCCACTTTTCGCTGAATTCTGAAGTCATTGCATGATGAGTGTCGGAGCTCAACACCACGCTTTTGCCTCGTTATGCCTCGAGAGGAAATGAAAATGTTAAATATCGAACCCACACTAGTTGTGGGTTACATTCGCACGCTCGTGCCGCTGTGCCTCGACGGCCTCATTGTAAATTTGAATTGAATATATTAGTTATAGTTTGCTGTGTGTGCAAAATCCCGGCATTGAGTTACGCCACTCTACACGTAGTGATTCGCAAAATTCGGCGGAAAGTGGCGAACAGAGTGTCTTAACTATTTCTATTATATACAGGGTACAGCCTGAAGTTTAAGAAAAAATAAACTTATTCAAATGTATGTTTTCTTTCTCCCGATTTTTTTTATAAATGTAAATGATAAAGCTGCTATTTTATTTACACCTATTATTTCACTTAAACATTTGCTTCATGTAAAACACGGTGTTCAGAAATATTTTAAATATTTAATTCCAATTTAAATGCACATCCATCAGGTGCCTTAAGCACGCTATAATCTTGTATTACAACAATTAATAATTATTAGAAGTGTATTAATGAAGTAGAATTCAGTTTCAAAACCTTATTAGCTCCTATACTAAAGTTATATTATATTCGAGAAAGTTAGAGAAAGTCCTCTACAGAATGCTAATATCATATGGTTCAATAATTAATTTATTGGAGCTAAACTCAGGAATTACAGGTTTGAATTAAAAAAATCTTTTTGTGTCGGAGAGTTAATTTGTCGAGAAATCCATATTATGAATGAAAACGGCATCTTAAGATCGGTCTCAGAATAGAGAGTGGTTTAAAAACACCTTAGTTATTTCGATTCCTACTCAAACTCAGGAAAATGAAATATTTAACATATTAATTTCTCCGATCTGGTAATGTCAAGGCGCGGCGTTGAGCTCTGCCACTCTCTCTGTCTACCCTGCTACATGCGGGATACAGCTTAAAACTGAAAAAAATATATTTTCAACGGTAAATACAAATAAGACATTAAACTTTTGATTTTCCAATCATTTCTTCTATTTATATTTTAAGTCAATTGCATCTACCCTAGTTATAATACAAAACTATTGGCCTAATATGTAATTACACTCGCAAATAACAAATCAAAGAGGACCCATTCGTAAACAGTAATAGTTTTAAACGTCGGAAATTGCTTCATTGCGCCTGTGTTCGTAACGAGCTCAAACAGTCCGGCCGATTGGAGGCCGCCTGGCCTGGCGTGATCACCTGAACCTGAAACGAGGATCGGAATCTCGTTAATCGGCTTTAATACTTTTTCATTTTGTGAATTTGTATTTTACTATATGGTAGATAAGTGTATACATTGTATATATGGTCGGTGGGAAATCGATTAATATTATATTATACTAGTGGACACGCGCAGCTTCGCCTGCTTATTTGCACCCTTAGGAGTGAATTCTAATAAACCATGAAATATGTATTCAATTAAATATTTTAAGAGTCTAAGTTTTAAATTTTATAAAAACGGTACGATTCCATACAAACTTTCAATCTCTATTTCACCCATTTAAAAATTTTCTAACCCCCTTCTTAGTGGATGTCCAGATTACGAAAGTAAACATCTGTCCAAATTTCACGTTTCTACCATCAGCGGTTACGGATGAGCGTGCGTCTTACCTCAGTCAGTGAGGACAAGTCCTTTTATATATATAGATAAATACTTCAACCCAATACATCGATTGAACCTGCAATTCTTTATTGCACAAAACAAAATATACAGAAATTTAAAAAAAAGAAAAATTTAGTTGACAAGGGTGGACTTATTTCTGAAAGAAATCTCTTCCAGCCAGTATAAAGTTGTCGTTGAGGACTCAATGATCTGTAAAAGGCTTGATGCTTTGACTTTGCATAGGAACGTGTCCTCGCTGTGCGTTTTCTACCGCATTTATCATGGGAATGTTCGGAAGAACTGGTTGAACTCCACCATCTGGATGCGTGGTACTCCACTACTGTGCGGTTTCGTAGGAACTTTCTTCAGGCTAAGCAACGGTGTAATGACTTACTTCCAACATTGTTTCCAGGTCGATACGACCTGAGTACCTTCAAAAGCCGCGTCTATCTCCACCTCAAAGGCCGGCAACGCAACTGTAACTCCTCTGATGTTACACGGATCGTGGGCGACGATTATCGCTTACTCTGGTAGTATTTATAAACAATGAACATAGAGAACATAAAAAAGTGTCAAATATATTTTTAAAACTAAAATTAATAAACATAAGAAATTTACTCACCGTAAGTTCAAAGATGGACGTTGAAAAACTGCCTTTTCTTTTCTTTGTAAATAATTAATATCCAAATCCAAATGAACCGATAATATTTGAGAAGAAAAGGTTTGTGTGCCTATTTTTTTTTCAGAAACTTGACCGTACTATAGAATGGCAAATGAGACAAAGGAAAGGTGTCCTATATTCTAGCAATATATTCTGTAATGTTAGCCTTTCCAGTGAAATTCAAATAGATTTTTCAAGTTCGGATCTGAATATGCAGTGACATTGATGTAATTTTTCAATTCCAATTTTGAAAATATTTTTAGACTTCTGTAAAAAAAATATTTAATATCCATTCAATGTACACTGAAATGGTTGTGGATTAGTTAATTTTTTAGGTCTACTACGAGAAACATGGAATATTTTGAAAATAAGCTGTAAATTAACTAAATATATTAAACTTAATTAAAGTATTAGAAGAACATAATTATATTGAAGTGAGGTAGGTATCGTAGCTCCGAGCCTAGTGTTAACAGCTATAAGCACAGTGCTTGTGGGTTCGATCACCACTCAGAGGAAAAATTACGCGGCAAATCGTTTCTACATGTTCACTTTCAGTAACCTTTCTATTTTGCTACGTAATATAAATTTGAAAAATGTACCTAATTTTATAATACGCACATGATTCTAAATGCTCTACATCAGAGCGAGAGAATTAAAATATTAAATATTTAATTTCCTCTAGTGGAAATCGAACTCACAACCCAAATCACTTTCTTATGATTCTGCGCCACGACTGGCGTATGCAACCATATTGAAAAACAACTATTGTATCATACCTAAATGAAACAATATAACGAAACATATTTAAATTTATAACCATCCTTATCGTTAACTGTCAAACACAAACATACATACATTTCCCAAAATTCACTTCTTCAATTTAATTAAAAATTACTTTGAACCTGTAGACACACTCGTAGCTACCTATGGTACTTACTTACCTACACCTATATGGTGTTCATACGCTATAAAACCTTCGTAGCTCGACGTAACCCACTCGTTCCGCCATCCCATTCGATTTTCCATGTTATTCACAAGTTTTTGGAACGCAATTTTTACTTGTAAAGCCACATTTCGTTATTTACCGAATCCGTTCATCCTCTGCTACGAGCTGAGGTGATTACTTGTATGTATGTATCGTACGTATTGGTATAGGAACTACATTTTAATATTGGGCGAGGAACTATGTTTTTCTGGAAAACAGTTTGTATGGATGAGTGAAAGGTTAAAGTTCAAAATATATTCGTTTTGACGATTTTTCTTTCAAATTAAATACTAGTTCAAATTGTACAAAAGAATAATTGTAGAATAAAAAATAGAATTGTGGGATCTTTTTATTTGCAATTCTTTTATCTATTTTGCATTTAAAATTCTTTCTTTTTTCCATTATTTATTGTACGTTTGCAAAACGCAATGCAGGATCTAATTTGTTGATAGGATATTCAGCATTTTTCCACTTCTATAATACAATTGCAATTGAAAACTCAGCGAATGGCCATCTAACTATAAAGTATTTTTATCTTTCGACTTATGAATTATTACGTTATAGGACTATATATATTGAGTACACAATTATACATGGGATGGGCGTAAAAAGGGGGGACTGGGGTGGTACGATCCCACCCCAGAATTTTGCACAAAAAATTGCGTAAGATAAATTCGAGTTTTCGAATTTTTTTTACATTGGCACTAGTACTCTACTACTTTAGACGGAGAAAATATTAAGATTTTTATTTCGTGGATTAAGCACACGACTTCGACACAATAATAAAATCACTTTCAAGTGACCACTAGCTGTGTACATTATTTTTAATAACTTCCTTAAACTTTGATAAAAAAAAGAAAAAATATTTATTTATGCTTAAAAATTTATGACGTTTTCTAATATTAAAAGTGGTTAATGAAATATTTGTTTTATTAGACTTCTGCTATAGCATCCGGATTTCATCCAACTCTTTATGTAACATGTCTACATGTAATTTATACGTCCATTCCAATAAATTCCGATAAATAATATATACTTGAGCGTATTTACAGATACTTTTTCTAGGGTACCCACTAGAGTTTAGATTTGAACAAATATATTCGTGTAAACTTTTTTTTAATTTTTAGGGCATATTTATTTTTATACAGTCTGGGGTGGGCACGAACTAGTCTAGCGTTCCCCTATTCCTACGCCCATGAATATATACAAAAAAAAACGTTGCACATATAATCCAAAACTCCAAAACAAAAAAGGAAAGACAAGAATTCATACATGATTCGCCACAAAAGTTTTAATAACAGGTGTGAGCACAAAGGCCGGACGCGGACAGCGCCGTACTTCATTCCCGGCAAACGAAACATTCATTTGCGCCGCCACGAACCGCGGCCGAAAATATATGTAAACTTGTACTCGTGTGTGTGTTTGTGTTGTTCGTGTAAAACTCCGAAACAAGTGGCCCCGTATTGGTCGGATACGTAAATAATGAACGAGTAATACGCTGGTTATGGGAACCACGCATTCCCAAAAAGAAAGCGACAAATATTCGGAAGTATTTCTTTTATTTCTCAGGAACCCGGATTACATGCATCTGTCTTTCGTTTGGATATGCAAAAGGTCTTTTTGAAATCACAAAGAAAATTACCAGCTAATCTAAATGGAAATGTGAAAATTGAAATGTATTTTTCGTAATTATTAAAGACAAAATATATACCTGGCTGTATTTTTGAGGACATTTCTAACGTAATTATACGAAAGCTAATGTCAGCTTATTTAGCTATAGAATATATTGTCTATATCTTTTCTGTGTTTCTTTATCTTTTCTCTACTTATAGTACTATAAATATAGGGCCAGTAATCACTAAGAAGAAAAAATCTAACAACAGTACGGTCAACAAGTCCTGTCCGCCCTGAATTTAGGATTTCTTACCTATTTCGCACTATTTACTTTGGAAGAACATAATGAAAAGTAAGAAAAAATCCCAAAATCAAATGTGCGCAGCTACACCACAACTACAACATCAGAGTAGCCACGACTAATTGACCGTACTATACATATTTGTAGAAAATATTTGTTAAGAGAATATTGTAGCAGGTAAAGAAAAACCTTAGCAAAAGATAAAGAAATAATAAGGTTTTAACAGTCTAGTCAGCCTCGATATTAACCGATACAAAGGGATACCTTCCCCAGTATAAATAAACAAATAGTAGGTAAAACAGAAATGGTAATGGCGGTTTTTTTAGCGAGGTCGGAAATGAGAAAGCGTTTAATAATGAGACCGCCATAAACGCTGCCGTTTCTTTTTTTTTTATTTCGCTTCGCAGACCGATCTTTGTCTCCAGCTTTATGTTAACTAGAATCTACTCGGGAATTATATTTTACCTTAATATTTTATTAAATAGAACAATTTTTCACAAATGAGGTCAGTTGTGGCGCGCGACTGGTTGTGGGTTTGATCCCCACTCGAGGAATTGAAATATTTATTTAAATTTATATTTTTATTTCTTCGCTCTAATATCAAGGCTAAGCGCGGCTGCAAGTGAGAAACAGAGTGTCTTAACACTAGGTTCCATCTGCCTACTCTCCTGTGTGCGGGGTATAACGTGAAATTGAATATTTTATTAAATAGAACAATTTTTCATAATCTACTAAGGCAAGAAACGAACTGATTACTTTTAATATAATTTCAATTTTCTTTTAGCCGCTGATTACGACTCGGTAGCGAAAATAAGCAAAGTATCTTGAAGATATAGTATCTAGAGTATACAAATATTTATTTTAAAGTAGGGTAAAGGTGTACAAGATGATCCTATTAAGAGAATGATCGTAGTTTACACGATATTGAAATTATTATCGATTTGAAAGATTTGTAGGCTATAAACTGGACACATAAAAAGGAAAGGAAACAGATTTCGCTTATTTACAAACATTTCAGTTTCACTGGACGAATTCAACACCGCTTCTTGTCTAATAACACTAGAAACACTTCTGTGTAATATAAATAATTAGATATTAAAATAATTTAAGTCCAAAACCATTGTTATTAAATAACAATATCGTTAAATCAACTATCTAAAATACTATTTAGGTATTCAATAAATAATTTATTATTTTCTCAAAGAACTTTTTCAAATCTTTAAAACAATAAATCTCAGTGTTGTTATAGAATTATTGATTAACATACCTGCACTCAAGATTGCAAATATAAGAGAACAATTATTTTAATTGGCTTCTGGAAGTTTGTATTTCTAATATTGAGCTCTTTTCCTTTGTTCTGCAATATACTTAAGTGTTCGATGCGAACTTCTCTATAATTATATATATATAATTCTCGTACTACTACTCGTATATAATAAAATTGCAACTGATACAGTCGTGGCGCAGGGGGGGGGGGGGGGGTATTTATTTAAATTTATATTTTCATTTCTTCGCTCTCGTGTCGAGGCAAAGCGCGGCGTTGAGTTCCGTCACTCAACACGCAATGCCTCCAGAATTTCGCGGAAATTTGAGTGGGGAGCGGAATGTCTTAACACTAAGTTTCCTTTGCTTACCCTGCTGTGTGCGAGATATAGCGTTATATTATAGCCACAATAAAAATTATAGCCACCCATATTCTCAACACCAGAACGAAGAAATGAAATTTAAATATTTAATTTTTTCCAGTAGGCATCGAACCCGCAACCTGTCAATCATAATTTGTGCTCCTACGCCACGACTTTTCTCAAATTATTCTCTCCATACATAATTCTGTTTATAAAAATGGCAGAATGTTCGAAGAGAATAATTTATTTTATTTGATAATATAAAATAATTGCCACTCCAATAAGCACGCATCGCCGTCTTATCGACAGGAAACGAAGAACGGAATTACATGTCAACATGTCTGTGTCTAGTAACGGAAACGAAAATGTAAATCTAAATATATCTAAGTACATATTTACTACACGTGTTTATGTTATTTCTGCTACAATGTACAGTACGCTCAACAAGTCGTGGCCACTCTAAAGTTAGCCTTTTAATTTAGGCTGTGCTGATTTTTCAATGTTTCTTACTTTTGTATGTTTTCTTCCCGAGTGAATAATGAGGAAACTAAACTTCAGAGCGGCCAATACTTGTTAACCCTGTACGCAGATACATTAATAAAATATTCTTAACAGCCCTCCTCATCAGAACTGCCGTCTGAGCACGTGGTAGCTTTGTTCCGGTGTTGATTTGAAAAAATCTTGTCGAATAAAGAATATTTTGGATTTTATCTTTTAAGTTAAGTTGTAATTTTGAGAAATGGGGAACGGAGTGTCTTAACACTTAGTTCCCTCTGCCTACCCTGCTGTGCGGAATACAATTTTCAAGTTATATGAATATATAAAAGAAATATAAGTCCATTGTTTTGCCAAACATGCTGATTAACACTAAATTAGATAAGACATCTTTTATCCCTATTCATCTAACAAATTCAAACAGGCAGGCAAAAACAAAACTAAGGGAATACTAATCATTTCTAAACTTTTATTTTATATTTTAATAGAATATTTATTACTTCAGAAGTATTCTACATACTGCAATTAATTGAACATTTTATGTTATTTTTATTTCTCTAAGTTTATCAATGACTTTGTATATTAACTTATCAAATGTTTTCTATGAATAATTTATATAATTTTATTATTATAGAAAATCAATTTTATTTATTAATTTAAAATCTACATTCTCATAGGCATATCTTTTTTTACAAAATGAAAATGTAAAAATAATATTTAAATTGGACTATAAGCCCATAGTAATTAGAAAAAAACACAAATAAAAATATTGGTGATGGAAAAGATATATTTTTTCATTAATCCAGAAAGCGACATCTATTAACGATAATCAGAATAACAAAACCGATGAATTTTGGTATGGTATGGTTCTTTAAATCTGGCGTTCCGAGACAAATTTTAATATTTATTATTTTGACATAAGCATAATGGAACAAAATCTTTAACGAAAATCATACTCCTTTTATTTAGTATCGTGATTAGTTTTTCTCAGATCTGCTAATTCTACATTTAACACTTAGTTTACATAAATTATTTAACTCTACAATAATAATACCATTTACTTAATTATCTGTGACAATGAATAATAATGCTAAAAATTTGTTATATGATCTTATCACTATACAATATAAAGTTTGAATGTTTCCCTCAGTTTATTATAGTTTTTCATAAAGGTCTACATAGCCACAGTTGTGACAACAAGTACACAGGAAATTAAACGTCAATTTCCAAAGACCTTCTATCACATTGGAACCCCATGCACAATTCAAAATCTTTTGCTGCATTTTTCAAGATTTTCAAGCTCCATATCCTCAATTGCGGCTTGACGAATAGCTGCATAATGTCATATCAAGATCATCTTCTCAGGAGACACTCTAGATAGTCATTCATTATGTATTTTCATTGGATCAGTAAATTGGGCTGTTAGTATGTAAAATAATGCAGGGGCCGGCACTAAGGTTAAGTACCATAAATCTTTAAACCCTGTCAAAGAAATAATTCCATATGCATGCACTAACCAATGTCCTAAGACAATTATAAGGTTTCTCACATCTCTAATTGATGAAGATACCAAGTTTTCTACAGTCTGGTAAGTTATTGTAGAGAAATGCGATGCTGATGTCATCATAGATATAATGATTATTATGTATGGAAATGCACAGTCTGCAAAGAAAAATAATTCTTATTTAGTTTTTTTAAGGAAGATATAAATGTTATACTTAAAAGAATACATTTTTAAAGGTTTTTGGTAGCTAGGAACACATTGCATGTTGCCTATTAGAACAAGAAAATGAAAATGGTATTTGTAATAAGAATTAAATCCACAACCGCTGAGTGTGCAGTCAGTATCTATCCCACTATAGCACTAAGGCCTCCATAGAGAAGAAAAGAAATATATTAATAATCCATAGATATACCATGTGGGTGACAGTACAGGGGAACATTGCACTGCATGGTCATCTTAAATTCAAATTCTATAAAAAATATGGTTTTGACCCAATTATGTAGTATTAGTATTATTATTTAAAAAATCAAGAAAATACTTACATATTAATCCAGCAGCAACAGTGTGTGTCAAAACAAGTATTGGATAAAAGTACAGAGCACAATATATTGCTTTCCTGCCATTATTTACTTTATGCCATGCTAATAAAAATGGTCTTAATATCACTGTCATCACTAAACTAAACGCATATATTAAAAGGACTATTGTATATCTGAAAAAGAAATGTTTCAAAATGTTAAATTTATTAAAACCTAGAGATAATGAGATACATCTTTTCTCGAGTCATCATTAGTTTCTTTATGTTTTCTGTTTTCACTAATTTCTCTATAAAATTCCTAACCAACAGAATTTTGATTATTTTTTATTATAAAGTTTGTTTTGGAAAAAAATTAAGTATTTATATTGAAGCTAAATGTGATTGTTATCTGTGACTACTACTAAGAAATGAATATAATTTCATCCATTTGTCAGAAATCATAAATCCATTTTGATGCAAGAAATTTAGAAGTACTTGATCTTTATGACTGCATACAAGATAAAACAAACCTTAGACATTAAAATGAGGAGAAAAACTTCTAATAGTTGTAAAACAAGGACTGTATTTACTTATGAGTTGAAAAAACTTACAATGGATAAACTGCTTCCTGTGTACAATGTAAAGTTTCTTTATAATCTGGTTGTGGATTATGCAGCAAAGTGTACCAATCGGACAAAGCCTTAGGAGTGCATATATGTAATGCAATCGAGCCTGTTGGAGGCAGTACTAGTAATGCTGCTAATGTACCTGTGGCCACTTCAATAAATGCTGAAATATGTTGAGTAGCTACTAAACCTCTACTGAAATTAAATAAAATGTATGTTTTTATCTTTTAACTATGGGTTAATATCCTTTTCAGTTTTATTCATTTATTGTAATGTAATAGTATAATATAATGAAGAAAGATTTTACCGATGTCCAAACGTTATATGCATGTCGATAAAGAACCAATGTAATACTAGTGGCAAGAGTACCATGAATCCAAGGTATTGCCAATCATATAAAGTGGGTTCATCAGAACATTCAACACAATAACTAGTATCATTTGTACGGAAGCCGCGGGGACAGGCACCGCATTCACTCCAAGAACTATCTTCTAACTCTGTTCTACCACAATACAAGCCTGGACACGTCCTTACAATAGACATGTTGATAATGATAATATTTTATTCAAAACAAAAATGTAAGCCTATCACCGATGGCATTTACATTTTAAATGTCAATAATTTGACATATCATATGTTTTTGACATTTATTTTACGTTAAGAAACAGAAATTTCTTTTATTTTATATTACGACTCGATTACTATGGACGGAGAGTATAACTATGCATAAAATAAAACAATAAAAATATTTCGTTCGCGAGCCAACGATCCTGATTTTACCTGTGTCTATAAATATTAGGGGTACTTAGTTTATGGATGACACTTTAATAAACATGCGTTATAATGTCCAAATTTATATCTCACAGCAAAACTTCAGCTCTACACGGAGATTTTAAAAAGCGTATTTTTTGGTTAGAAATGACAATTTGAGGAGAACTGCCAATATTTATACAAATTAAATTTATAATAAATAAATATATATTAAATTTATATTTTAGTTTTTTGATAAATTACATTAAGAATTAAATAAAATGAGCATTATATTAGAAATCATATTTTATTTATTTAACTTAGAAAATGCAAAATCACATTTTACACACAGGAAATAATAATAAATTAATAACTTATAAAGCTTTATATTTTCCTGATTTATCAAATCTTTGCATTATACGAAGTCGAATACATCTAATAATATATCGCAAGATATAATAGGAAGCAACCAGCAATATTATAGAAGCTCCTAATAGAATGCTAATAATATCTAACAAGTAGTACTTAAAGAAACTAACTCCAACTGCTCGAGCTCGTAAGTGTTTAGCACCACCATGACGAAGGACATACTCTGTCCACCAAACTGCATTTTCAGGGCCCGATATTATGGGGTCTACGACTAGATTCTTCAATTTAGACATTGCTTTTTTGTATCTGAAACAGTTAATAATTACTATGCAAATAAAATATTACAAAAAAATATATATCATTTAAGCAAGGATATAAATGTTTGAGTTCTGCCAATCATCACGCAATGCCTTCAATATTCGGCGTAAAGCGGGGAGCGGAGTGTCTTAACACTAGGCTCTCTCTGCCTGCCTTACTACAAGCTGGATACTGCGTGAAACTGAAAAAAAGGATATAAGTAAATTAACCAAATGCATCACAATATTATAAATAAGCATACTCACTTATCATCGGTAACCACTGCTGTAACAACCTCTTTGACATTTTCTTTGTCTAAATAGTTTATATCTAATATTTCTCCTGCCCCCATTCGAGTAATCTCACCAATGAATACTTTTCTGGATCTTACTACTGGAAGTCCAATTATTGGTACTTCATAAAAGACGGCTTCTTCAAGTGACCGTGCACCACCATGTGTGATAAATGCTTTGACATTTGAATGAGCTGTAAATATTATTAAAATGTTATACTTATCTATTATATAGAACGTTTTTCTCTTTCTCTCTTCTCACGCTTTGCTTTGATTCAGTGATATTAAGTATGAGATAATATCGGGCATCGTCAAGGAATAAATCTAATGAAATCCATTGAAATCACATTTTACACTTCAATAACATCAATAAATGAAGTAGAAAATCTATAACAAATTATTTTTTTTATTTCCGTATAATTATAAAAAAATACCTAAAATTTCCTGTTGGGGAAACCATACGTTAGTAATAACATTATCAGACTTGTTAATCATAGTAGCGTTTCCAAATTTCCACAACACCAAAAACGGCAACTCTCTAAAGGCATCTGTTAGAGTTTGTAACACATTTGGAGACAAATGCTCTGGTTCCTGCAATGCGCCAAAGCTGAAGTAAACAGCTCCTTTTGTTGCCGAATCCAATATTGACTGAAGCTCCTGTAAACAAAGACTTTAATTATATACCTACTATTCAGCTTCACGCTGTATCCCGCATATAGCAGGGAAAGTAGAGAGAACCTAGTGTTAAGGTAATCCGTCCTCTACTTTCCGCCGATTTTTTTATTGACGCCGAGTTGCCTTGGTACCAGAGCGATAAAATGAAAACATTAATAAATAATAACTGATTTCTCCAATTTCTAGGAATCGAACCCACAACCGTCGGGATGCATGCACATGCATATGCTCTGCACCACGACGGCCTCTAATACTTACTACGACCATAACACGGTTTATTTATATTTGTACCTGAGGTAAACTAAATCCTGGGTTAATATGCATACGGTCAACGTAAATAATGGCGGGAGGTGATGGTCTATTGCTTATTAAAACAGGATTGGCAGCTACTAATAACAAATCGATGTCATATTCAATCTCCTGCAGGGGCCTCTTAAGTGTAAATATCTTGTTAGCTGCTACTTCACTCAGGGGTAAGTAGCTATTGTAATACTCATGTCTTGATTGGAAATAACGATTTAGTTCCACTAATTTCTGCCATCGAGTTAGATTTCTGTAGTTGAGGGTGTTCACATCTGGATACAATATGGGGTGGATAGATGCTCCTTTTGATTCGTATTGATGTATTCTTCCACTGGAAGCCGTTATAGCAATGTGAGGCACTTGATATTTCTCAGCAACAGCATACAAAAGAGGGACGTCTGCTTCTGTGATGACGAGATCAAATTTAACGTTGGGGTTGATGAGAAGTGCGGTCACAGGTTTCGATTTCAGTTGAGCAACAGCTAGTTTTACAGAAAATTCGTTTATTTCCTTCATACGAGGATAATAGTCGTCGGTGTCCACCATAAGATTTTTGAATTCGTCCCAAAACAGCGCTGAATCTGTTCCTACGTTCAATTCCACTATTCTCTCCGATTCCGGATAAGCGATTTGGCCAGGATAAGGTGTCATTACAACAATGGAGTGCCCTTTTTGAGCGAGACGTGAAATAAAACCTCTATATACCATATGGTCAGAAAATGACAGACTAGAAAACAGAGCTAGAATTGATGCACTCCTAACTGAATGCAAAAAGTACACTAATAACAGCACTATATTTAATTTGGGAAACCCCATATTTGGGCACACTTTTTATGACCGTCCACTAACAAAGTATATTATAGAAAGAAATAAATTAAAATAATTTCACTTCAGTTACTCAAGATAGGACATCTGTACAAATATTTAATGTTAAATAATATTGGTAAGGTATATAGTTTCATTGAAATATGAATTTTATGACATAATTGATAGAGGCTTTATGTTATTGTTAAAGCATTACAAGGTCTTGAAAGGAAAATAGATTTTCAATAATGAAAATTAAACTAGTATTATGCAACAATACCTCCAATCATAATGTATTATGTACGAGCAGGTTTTATCTATAAGAATATTCAATGATCATCGATTATTACATTATGAAATTCTTCAAATGAATAATCTTGACTATAAATAATTATCAGCTTCACGCTGTATCCCGCACACAGCAGGGTAGGCAGAGGAAATATAAACGTAAATAAATATTTCACTTCCTCGAGTGGGGATCGAACCTACAATCGTCGCGTTGAAGTCACACCCTTGTGGCACTACGCCACGACGGCCTATAATTAAACGGAAAAATACCTAATTACCCACTCCAAACTCTTCTTCCAAAGAAAGGGAATATAAACATTCATCTCTACTTCTCATTCTCTTTATTTCTGAATTTTCTCCTCTTTATTTTTTTTATTTCTGATATTATTTTGAACAAATGCCCCACCCTAAAAATAACCTATGCTCTATTTGTTGATCTTTACCGTATCCATAGCAACCTCATTAAAAACCTGAAATTGATGTGTGGATAGAAGCATTTTTAATAAAGTAACCTATAATTAGATTATAATATGAATAGCGAGGTATCTAATTATTCAGTTGTTGGGCGTATAGGAGAGGGAGCTCATGGCCTAGTGTTTAAAGCAAAACACCTGCCCACAGGAAGAGAAGTCGCTTTGAAGAAAATCCTTATCAAAAACATTGAAGACGGCATTCCCGTTAATGTTATGCGAGAAATCAAAGCTTTGCAACTACTTCGGTGTAAATATGTTAGTTAAAGTTAGTTTTCTCTTTTCTTTTAGAGGCCAGTCGTGGCCTGCGTCGAGACGTCCCGATTTTTAACCCCAAATTAAAATTTCCCGAGCGAGACAGAAACATTGAGAATCCTATTTAATTGCTTAAAATTTTCAGTCAATTACAATGAAAATTTTAATGTATGTTTATTTATTATTAACGATTATTTATTTAATTACCAAGACCTCTTCTCTTACACCTCCTGAAAATGACAGTAGAATCTACATCCATTGTGTTTGGTTAGACACTTATAATTGCCCCGTGATGGTTACATTATTTTATAGTTATTTAAATTAAAAATACTTATATAAATAATATTATTGTTTGTTTGTGTTTCAGGTAATAAAACTCTACGACATGTTCCCTCGTGGAATGAGTCTGGTGTTAGTTTTGGAATACATGAACTCAGGACTGTGGGAAATGCTGCATCACAACCAACAGGAACTGACGTTGCCTCGAGTCAAAAGTTACGTGCAAATGTTATTGAAGGGAACACGGTACATGCACGCCCATTACGTTATGCACAGGGTAGTATTAGATAACAAAGTTATAATTTTATACTTAACAAAATAAATCAGCTTCACGCTGTATTCCGCACACAGAAGGGTAGGCGGTGGGAATCTAGTGATAAGACACTCCGTTCTCTACTTTCGCCGAATTTTTCGAGGCATTGCGTGTTGATTGGTGGAAATCAACGCCGGACTTTTGCCTGGGTGCCAGAGCGGAGAAATGAAAATATTAATAAATAATAATTCATTCTTCCAATTGAGGATTGAACCCACAATCGTCACGTTACTCACACCATTGTGCCCCTACGTACGAATTCTTACTCTGGTAAGTACAATCAGGCAATATGAGAAGGAAGAAAGACAGAAAGGAAGGTGGTGGAAAGTCTGGCTGCCACCGGCTCTTGGTCCAATAGCGGATGCCATGTTATTCTGATTTCCGCGCTTTAGTAAGCGCGTTGTCGAGTTCTACCATTCAATACGGAATATCTTGGAATTTGACGTTATGTCCAGAACTGGCTATCTTAAAACTACATAATTATAGTCTGCTATAGGATAAGGATAAGGATATGTATGAAACTGATATTCTGGATCTACTTTTATGTATAAGAGTTTTAAATATAGGATAGGTTATAAAGTTCGCTACAATTAAAAAAAACTTAAAAATGTATGTAATCTTGATAATTTTAGGACTTAAAACCTGCAAATCTGTTGATAAATCATGAAGGAATACTGAAAATAGCGGACCTGGGACTGGCGCGTCTTTATTGGCCTGATGGAGGCAGACCTTATTCACATCAAGTAGCTACGCGGTACCTACCTTATTTTAAAATTACAAACTATAAATAAATATGGCTATCTATAATAATATTTATTTAAAAAAAAAATTTCGTTATATTTGATTACGCCATTCATCTAAATATTTCTCATCTTAGTCACTTCACAATTCTGGAGGCATTTCGCGTTGAGCAGCGGAGCTCAACGCCGCGGTTTGCTTCGATACCAGAGCAAAGAAACGAAAATATTAAATATTTCGTTCAAGTGGGAATCGAACCTTCAACGTGTAGTGTTTACAGACACACCTGCGCCACGACTGCCCTCAAATAAATTATGTGACAATATATTTAAAAAATATGGTAGGTAATACTTACATAGGTATACGAGTAAATAACTTTTCAGCTGGTATAGAGCACCAGAGTTGCTATACGGAGCCAGATATTATAGTGAAAAGGTTGACATTTGGGCAGTTGGATGTATTATAGCTGAAATGATCACGAAACAACCACTATTCGCTGTAAGTAGAGCCAAGTTAAATATTAAGTAATGCATCCTTCCCAACTTCACCGACAAATGGATGGATGGGTGACGTGTTCTATGTCCACTCGTAATAAAATTTAAGCTCTGAATTTTATTCGACTATTTTATACCTATAGGCTAATTATTAGATACTAGCGGACGCGCGCAGCTTCGCTTACGTATTTAGGGGTGAATTTTAATAAACCATGAAATATGTGTTCAATGAAATATTTTTAAGAGTCTAAATTTCAAATTTTATAAAAATCGGTGGCGATTTAAGAATATTTCCATACAAACTTTCAACCCCTTATTTGCACCCTTATAGAAAGAATTCTAGAAAACCATGAAACACGTGTTCAATTAAATACTTTTAAGAGTCTGAATTTCAAATTTTATAAGAATCGGTGCCGATTTAAATTTTTTTCCATACTAACTTTCAACCCCTATTTCGCCCCTTTCGGATTAAAATTTTCCAAAATCCCTTCTTAGTGGATGTCCAGATTCCGAAAGTAAACATCTGTCCAAATTTCACGTTTCTACCATCAGCAGTTACGGCTGTGCGTGCGTCTTACCTCAGTCAGTGAGGACAAGTCCTTTTATATATATAGATTAGATTATATGCCTGATGGTGGAAAATAAACAAATCAACAAAATTTCCTCAAATTGGAATCGAACCTACAACCTGTCTCGTTTACTGGTGTGTGACTGACGCCTGTGCCCCCGCGCCACGACTGGTCTATCGCTTATTTTATGTACCATAAATGACAAATATATATTTAATATTATCCTCAAATACCTATACTCTCGAATCTCGATAACTAATCGAATTAGCCTGTGGGATGGCATGTTTATAAAATCAATCAACATTTTAAATCAAATCAAAAAATCTAATCGGCTTCACGCTGTATCCCGCTCGCAGCAGGGTAGGCAGAGGGAACTAGTGTTAAGACACCCCGTTCCCCACTTTCTGCCGAATTCTGGAAGCATTGCGTGTTGAATGGCAGAACTCAACGCCGCGCTTTACCTCGACACCAGAGCGAACAAATGAAAATATAAACTTTCTTAACTAGATTTTAATCAACATAATATGTGTACTGTCTGTATAGCTCATATCCAATTATTCTTTATACAGGGTGAATCAGATATTGAACAATTGGCTATAGTGTTACAACGACTGGGCACCCCAACTGAAGGCACCTGGCCAAAACACTCTGAACTTCCTGATTACCATAAAATAACATTTCCGGAGTCGTCACCTATGCCCTGGCCAGATCTGCTGCCAGGAGTGGACCCTGATGCTATTCATCTAATAAAATCTTTTATTCTTTATGACACCCAAAAAAGAATATCAGCTAAAGAGGTTACAATATTATTTATTTTTCAAATGCTCTTTAAGCGAATAGTTTTTATTCATAAATAAATCATAAATTTGAATTTATGTAGGTATATGAAAAAATACTTTAATTATATGGTGATATCTCTTTTTGCTTGACGGTGTATTCAGCACACAGGGTAGACAGAGGGAACCTAGTGTTAGAACACTCCGTTCCTATACACTTACGTTCCCGCTTTTCGTCGAATTCGACAGATAGAATTAGACTTTTACTCTATTTTTACAGGCATTAAAACATCCTTGGTTCAAAACGAGACCATTACCAACATCATTAGAAGAAATGCCAAAACCAAATGTAAATAAATTAAAATGAAGCATTATAATGTTTTTAAAAAAATACCATATAGTTTATTTGAAATTTTATTCCCTCGAAATCATTTATTTCTTATTTAAGGCGAAGCTACATATTTATATGATAATATTCATAACAGTTGTACTTTATGTCTACATCTTGTATCTAATGCAATGATGGTATTGATATTAAATCATATTTTACACAATTTAAAATCAACTTAAACGTTTAATAATAAAAAGAAGCCACAGTTTCCACACAAATGCTAAATTAATTCGACGGAAAACGGGGAATGTAGTGTCTTAACACTAGGTTCCCTCTGCCCACCTTGCTGTGTGCGATATACAGCGTGAGGCTGATAAAAAAATTAAGCAAGTTTTCTCTTTAAAAAAAATGCTGTATCCGTCAGCAGCTTCAAATTTATTAATTTAGTTAGATCTAAAAAATATTTACAAATACTCTAAATTGTAATTGCAATTATTTAAAATCACGTCTTTATCAGTGTTTTTCTTTTTATTATTTCACGTGCCAACTTATTAATTATTATTTATACATATCGTATACAAACAAAACGGTTAAAAGTAAATAATAACCAAGATCTTATAAAATACAGCCTAAGGAAGAACTCTGATTATAAAAAAAATATATAAGAATAAAACGTAAATTAAATATTAAGCAATAACTTTTTACGAAGTTGAACATCAGAGATCCCTTTAGGATGTATCGTTTAGGATTTTTAAGGTGCATGCTTCATTAAGAATAAAAAAAATCAATCGACACTACCCAATAAATAAATAACCATTTAAAATGCAAAGAAAATATGTCTATTATATAAAAGAGATCAAATAACCCACTCATGCTTGAAATTGTACCATCCTTTTCATCCTTAAACCAAAATTTAAAAAAACTATTGCCTTCATAGTGAAACTTCTTAGGTTTATAAATTTGCTAAGAACGATAAAAAATTAAAACAATGATACAAAGATAATGATTAATTTTTTAATTTAATTTAATTTTTTAATGGTACAAGAGAAAAAATAATATTGAGTTTTTCCTCTCAAATTAAATTGATGTGAAAAATTAAATCAACAATATGTCAGAGACGAGATCATTCAAGTATTACACGACGGTATCGTTTTCGTTTTAGGTTACTAAGGGGTATCCCCCTTAAATTAAATAAAAAAACTACACATTTAAGGCTCACTTTCACTATCGGGCTCCTGTAAATACCGAAAATAAGTTCACATACATTCATTTAGTGCTGCCCTTTAAATAAGAGGGATTCCCCGTAAAGCTAAAACAGGAAAGTTGTAAAAAAAAACATAACGTAACCCGTTTAAAAACCCCGTTCTTATAGAGCGTTTTCCACTGACACTCCCGTACACAATACTTGAACTCATTCAAGGCGATTTTTTTTATTCAATTTTTAAATTAAATTTTAATTAAATGATTTAATTTTTTTAATTGTCAATACAAATAATTGATAAATTATTACAATATTTAAAATTTTTTTCAACCACTCGCTTTATGATTTCAAAGTAACATATTACCCAAATTGATCTAAAAAAATTATAACAATCAATGAATGTTGAACTAAAGTATTGTCTAGCATATACACAAAAAAAAATACTTAAACATTACTGATAACTGTAAACTGTAATTGTTTTACTCTTTCTTATATATTCATATATTACATAAATTTACCACTAACAAGAATTAACTTTAAAAAATAAGTATTAGACACTTACAAATTTATTTACAACATATACATTACTCTATAAGAGCAGGCTATACAACCTCTGGCACGAGGTTTTTCATGCAATTTTAACCTTAATAAATTACAATATAATCATTATACATTATCATACATTAAGCTGAATTAGCTAAAATAGACAATTTAAATACAAGTAATTAAAAACTTCTTATATGTTAAAATCTTTGTGACTGTCCGCCTCTACCCAAGTAAGTCTAGCACAGTCCTCTATACTACATAGTTCTAAAAAAACTATTTTAAATATTTATTTAGAAGTCTTTATATAGACTCAAATTTAATTATATCGTTAAAATGAAAATGAAAATAAAATTCTTTTTTATGTGCATAATACTTTTTTTTATTATTATTATAAATTTATTTTTATTTTATTTTGATTACAAAATTAAATATTAAATTTAATTTTAATCGTGATTTTAGTTGTAACACCAGGTATAATAAATATTTTTATGTATTTTTTTCCTTTTAATGTAGACTATAGTCAAAACTAACATGAAACTTATTATTATTTGTACGTGCGGTGAGATGGGAAGTACCTTAATATAGTTATAAATAATTATTTAAAAGAAACCCAACTCAAAATTTCTTGCACAATTCTCATTTTACCAAACATTTTGAATTAGGTTAGTTTATTTCTCAGATGAAAATTACCTACGTAGAATTTATTTAATTTAATTATTTCACTATTAATAACTATTTTGCTGAAACTTTACTTTCATATTTCCTAAATTTATTAAATTTTGTAATATAATTTTACACTACTTTAATTTTATTAGTATTAATTAGTAAGCTCATTTAAATTATCTACAATGGTAAGCTTATTATTTATTAATATTATATTAATTTCACTTTTTTACGTTTTTTTTACAATGTATAGGGGAAAAAAATAGGTTATGATATAAAAATATGGTCAGCTATAGTTAACTTGAGCTCTTAATGAATATTATTAAACATTCATACATTTTTTAATCGATAATTGTTTCAAAACTAAACTTCTTGTCATTGCAATATTCAAATGCATTGCATGGGATGTATAGACAAAAGCGGCGTTGAGTTCCGCCACTCAACACGTAATGCCTCCAGAATTTAGCTGAAAGCGGGGAACAGAAGTGTCTTAACGGGAACGTAGTGTCTTAACACTAGCCTCTGCCTGCCCTAGGATACAGCGTTAAGCTAAAAAAAAGATAAAATATGTTCCAGTGTTTTCTATATCTACAATATAGAATAGAAGCAGAATCGTCTCTTATTAATAGTTCGTCTCATCACGATTCACTTCAAACACACAAAATCAGATTTAGATATTGAACTAATAACAATAATAGTGTTAATTAAACACAAATCACTGATTCACGAAGCTCGCAAATCTAACCATGAGTTACAACTAAACAAGCGTACTATCTAGTTGCGTATCCATCCAGCAGACTGCAGGTAGTGGCGGATGGTCAGGTCGAGGTCGCCTTCAGCGGGACGACGGAGCAGGATGCCCTTCATCGTCACGTACTGGGTGGGTGGTAGGTTTAGTGCGTTGCATAGCTGTGGAATGGGAAATGATTATTATACAATATGGTACCCTGAAGTCAGTTACAGTTATAGATGGCTGTGCAGATTTGATTTCATCTTTTACTGAATTTTTCTTACTTTTAATTATTTTCTTCCCAAGTAATCAATGCGCAAAGATTTAGAAAATCTAATTTCGACCTAGGTACTATAAGTATGTAATTTCATTATAATTTTAACGGCTGACAATTGGAATATTGTAAACGGGTCGCTCTGGTAACGAGGCCAATCGAGTTCCGTCACTCAACACGCAAAGCCTCCAAAATTCGGCAGAAAGTGGAGAGCGGAGTGTCTTAACACTAGGTCCCCTCTGCCTGCCCTGCTGTGTGCGGGGTACAGCATGAAGCTGATTTGATTTGATAGTATAAAGCGCAGTGTATCAGAGTTCTGTAGTGTAATGTATAGTGTACCTGTATCTCGTTAGTGTTCAGCAGGCGAGCGCGCGTCAAGCATGCGGCGCTGCTGCAGCTGCTTCTGGAGCATCCACATGCGGTACTTGCGTCCCGTGTGCACTTTGGGCTGGTGGAACTTGAGCCGCTTTCTCCGTCTCTGTTAACAAATTTCAATATATAAACATCGATGGTTCACAGGCAAAGTATTGAGAGTGAAAAATTCCACCACAAACAATGCCACAAAAAAAAAGCAATTATTATGCATAGTTTTCATGACGTTTGAGTTACAGTAGTCTACTACTCAAGTTGACTTCCTTTATGAATCGAGGCTGGCACTTCCTTTTATTTATAAGGAACTACAAATACAAAAAATACCTGATTTGCCTGTTTCGATATTTTCACTTAAATATATCCAAACGTCGTCAGAATATTCTAGTATAGTCTGGCAAATATGTTATTGATAATGGGAAGTACGCGCGGCAAACTGCGCAGTATACGTATGCGCAGAGAACGTTCGATCAGTGTTACCCTGTTATGTTGTTTTACCTCACGCTTAGTAAATCACGTTTACCTATACGATAATTAAAATATCTGATCATGTTTATGTTGTAGTAAATTATACGAAACGAAAATTTTATGAGGATATCTTAATATCGAAAAATAATCAGCTGTTCCATACATTGTTGTCGAGAATAAAATCAAGACTAGCCCGAAAAGTATAATAACATTTTTTTGTCAATAAATAATTAATCAATTCTAAGCTTCTGCTTGTATAACTAATGGCACATGATATTTACATATATATGTATATACTATATACACACTTATGTACAACATAAACATTCAGTATACACAATACAAGCTTATATACTATGCAATATGGATAAAGAAATATCTGGCAATATTTAAACTTCTTAAAGATTATATAAAAAATAATAATATTGGGTAAATTATTTTAATAAATTTTGAGGTACAAAAAATGTGAATGTGGTAACCCTTTGCCATACAAGTAACTATGCGTCAGTGTGAGCGCTACGTCCTTACAGGAAATTCGCACCCACACCTCTTTATAGGTACAATCGAGATCACACCATATTGTTCAAACAAGAATATAATTAGTTGTAAACAAAAATGCCTTTTACCGTTTTGAATGTTTGCTTTATTATTTGTCAATTTTTATTTTTTACTTACTTGCATGCATTAATTAACTTTTTAAATAAAACAGTAATAAATTTAATAATTTATTAACATAATATTATTTGTTAAGACTTCTATTTCCATTATTAAAAAAAATATTTACTTACCCATAACTTGATTTTGCATGTTACTTAAGCTAACACACTAATTATTATAATATTACTAGATAAATATGCTCTACTACGCCATTCCGTATATATGATGCTATCATATGATATTATATTCATATTTCATAGTAATGAACTGACAGCGTTGCGCTCGACTGTACCGTAGCCCGGTCACACCCCGCACCGGATCCCCGCGAGCCCTTACGGGGTATCGGTCCGGCGTGAGGGGGTGTCTATGTGCAGACATTAAAATACGTTTTCTGCGCAATTTGCCGCGCGTGCTTCCCATTATCAATAACATATTTGCCAGACTATACTATAGCAACTTTGCAGCAGCCTAATCTTTAATAGTGCCAATTAAATAAAATTTTACTGTAATTAATTGACGATCTGGCAAACAAGACTGTACCCTGCTTTTTAGAAAAATACCTTTTTCTTAGCTGCTGCGTGTTGGTCGGCGTTGACTCTTTTGTCTGGTGAGTGTCCAGGCACCCACTGCTGCCCTGGCGAATACAACCGTTATACGAGATCAAACCAACAACACGATTTTAACATACTGTATATAAATATTTATTGTTGTGTCTATCGGGGGATCAATTAAATTACGTGACTTTTTTAGTTTCCCGTTGTATCCCGCGATTCAATAGCGATTTTGTTAAATTATGAAACATACAACTATCGGTACTATAAAGGTAATATTATTATTCAATTGTTATTTTTAATAGCATTGACAGATAATTAAAATAATATAACAGTAATCATGTCTTATTTTGGATATAGGTTTAAATTTAAATTGATGAAATAATTTTATATGTTTCTTGAGACAAATCACAGTGTTGACTTCCACCAAACAACACAACTCTCTCAAAATGAAATGTGGACAGTTACTTTTGTCATATAATATAGTTTATAATCTATTCCTTATACCGTCACATGCTTCTACTAATATGTTTCAACACGTTCATGCAAAACCAATGAACTACAGTATAAAATTCCATATTACAAAATATTTAGGTAGATTATTACTTAAAATCCTTCAAACATCGCGAAAGCGTAAGCAAATGAACGAACTCAAATGAACCATGAACCATGCACCAAAGTGTAATGGTCACAAAATTAAATAATAAATAACAAACATAAACAAACACATTAAAAAAGAAAATATAATAACATGATATAAACATAAAAATATATAATGAATATGTAAATGAAATGTATGTATTACATACTATTCAAAAGTGTGAACATGTTAAACAGTTTTATTCCCAATTCTTAATATCAGATAGTACTTATTTTTATTTTCTACTAATAACGTATACGCAAAATTATATAATAACATTTAGAATTTAAGGGATCGTTTGAGAATTATATAACGCAATTTTTAAAGGTCTTAGACGCTTCCTACCCTCCCCTGAACGCGTACACATCTTTTTGTATCTTTTTTCCCTTACTAAATATAATGAGTACCCAAATTACAATTTCTACAGAGTTACAAATTAACAATTATGTTATAATGCTGTCCATTTTGTACTAATAGAAAAACTACGTACGATACAGTCAAAACATTTAAAAAAAATTACCAATCTAATAGACCTACTATTTGAATTGTTAAAATTTTAAATAATATATATGGAACACATAGTCCCCTTAAAACGCATCCTAATATTTTATGAGACTTTGTGTAATAATGTACTTGAACACCCTTGGCTTTCAACCTTTTATAGGGAAGAGACTACAGAGACTACTTTTATACTAATATTGTAATCTGATTACTACATGCATCGTAGTATAAAAAAATAACTGAATTAATCTAATCGCGTATCTTGCGCAGTCCTTAAGTTATCAAAACTTGATTTTAGAATCTTATTTTTACTTTTTTAAAAAAATATTAACAATTCCAATTTTAATTTAAAATCGAATAGAAACCCGTAAAAGTCGAGAACCACAGATTAAAAAAAAGTAACTGTCAAAACATGACAAGGAAGCATAGCACAAGCGTGTACCAGGGCGCGCCTCACGCTCACGTCGTAGTGCGGCCTCCGAAGCGCCGCGTGCTGGTCGTAGTGCGCGCATTCCTCGAGGCGAGCGACACCCGCCAGCCGGTAGCGGTGCAGCTCCGCGAGGCGCACGCGCAACTCGCGCTCGCGCCACAGCCCCGCACCCACCGCCGCTGCCTCCGCGCACCCGTAGAACTGCGCCGTCCAGCGAAGGCGGTCGGTGAACTCTCTGGGATTTAGAAAATGTAAGTTATTGTTAATGTTTTTTTTAAGTTCACGGTACATCCTGTACATAGCGAGGTATGCAGAGAGAATCTGAGATCCTAATAATAAGATACATCTGTCCCCACTTTCCCCCAAATAAGGAGGCATTGCGTGAATTGTGTGAAAATTGCAAGTTAGAAGTGCAATGAGTGAGAATTATCAATGTAATAGATTTTCCCAGTAATGGATTTTCTCATTTATCTTCCAGACTGCTAAACAGCAATTAGTTTATACAGATAGATAATAGTGAATCCTTATAATACAAATCTCCACTATATAATTTATAAAGGTAAAAAACAGTACTGTACTCACTTCTTTTCTTTGGCGAGTTTTCCTAATGTCTTTTGTTTATTTCTCTGGTTATTGAAAAACACTGACACTAATTGATAATCACGAACAAGACGTTTCCTCCTTGTTCTCTCACGGAGTCTCCTTGTGTAAATGTCTACTTGAGAGAGCTTTAAGGCTGCAAAATACATTTTTTTATTACTATTAAGTAATATTTTATAGATTTTTTTGCCTCACCCATCACAGGGTAGACAGAAAACCTAGTGTCATGACACTTCATTCTCCACTGTTCCATTTACAAGCATTATGAGTAAAATTATAGAACACAACACATATATTTTGTCTTATGGGAGCAGACAAATGAGAATAATACTAAAATCCTAAAAGTAATAAAAACATTTTTTTAAAAATGAACAAGTAATAAATTTAAATTCAAGTATTCATTAATATAAATAATATAGTTGAGGCGGTTGTAGTATAAAGGCACAAGGGTGTTACAGTAATGCAACTGTTGTTGCCCCGATCTCCACTCGGGGAAATGAAATTATTTATTATTAGAATATTACTTTTATTTGTTACATTTGGTACCAAGGCAAAAGCACGGCGTTGTGTTTCGCCACTCAACACGTAAAGCCTCAAAAAATTAGGCAGAAAATGGGTAACGTTGTATCTTAATACTAAGTTCTCTCTACCTACCCTGTATATGCAGGATAAAGTGTCAAGCTGATTCTTAAATGATATAGCAATTTCACTTACCAACATCTAACTCATCATCTTCAGGATTGAGTGACAATGTGGATATTAATTGTTCAGCTTCATGGTCATGTTCCTTTGACAAAAAAAAATATTATTTAGGTATTAAATTGTATACAATTTGATAGTATTTATTTTTAACTTAAATTTTTTCAATTTTATTTGGAGAATCAACTAACTAGATTGATATATCAATGTTATTTATACTGTCACAGTGGTAAGTGTGACATTAATAGCTTCAATTCTTACTCTTTGATCTGGTAAGCAAAGTATGGCATTGAATTCCAAGTAAAGGTCTCAAGAACAGTATGGACATTGGGAATGGAGTTTTAACACTAAGACATGCTATATGTGAGTGACAGTGGGATATGCTATATGTAGGTGACAGTGTCCATCTATAAATATATTAATGTCATAATGCTTACCCTTTCAAAATCATCCCTGTTAGACATATAACCAAGTTGAGAAGCTTCATCGGAACTAATAGCTAAGGGGGGTAAACGGGACACTGCACTTGGACTAAGGGGCCCTTCATCTTTATCTGCACAATGTAACGAAGGACGACTGGTACTTTCTACATTGCCCCATGTTGCCCTGCCTATACTACCTTCTAGATACCTTGTTATGTATTCATCTTTTGCCTCTGTATAAATTGAAATCACATTATTTTCATATAAATAAATATGCATATATTGAAATTAAGACATAACAACAAAACCAACTAATTTTACAAACTGAAGTAGAATAAAATAGTTTATTTACCTTCAGGGGTTCTAGTTTCTATATGTTTAGCAATATCTTCCCAATTGCCAAAACCAAATTGTTCTATAGCATCTAATAATCTGACTTCTTCATTAGCGGACCAACTTGCTCGACTTATAAATATTCCAAACGCACCAGAGTCCTTAAAGTACATAAATCTTAGAATAACTATTATCTTTACCTGAATAATATATATTACCAAATCAAAAATAGGTTTACCATAAATTGATAGGAATGATCATTTTTATGAGATCCAATTTCAGCACCAAGAGAAAAACACTGAAAAAAATAATATGAAGTTACAAATACGCACATAATTTGAAATTTGCGCCAAAACTATAAACATAGTGTCAATGATGCGTCTATACCTGCAAACAAATATCAAAGTCTTTACATTCTGAGCATCTTACACGAACGCCATTGATTTCTTCCTGGCAATATGTACAATTATATTTAGCGTACAAATCTGAAAACGACATTATAATAACTAAACTACACAACGATCGTGCGTTGGCAAATTTGGCAGTTTTGCTTTAACTACACAGTGGCCATATTTTATCATAGACATAATCCATAGTGTAGAATACAGATAAGAAAATAGTACAATATACGCCAGCATAATATGTTTTAATGATTTTTTTTTTTTTCAGAATATAAAAACTCTTAAAATTTAAATAGTAAATTTATAATATTAATATTTATTATGAATTTAGCCTCTGACATAAAATTGTTCTAACAACTAAATTGAAATATTTCCTTTAACTTTTGTTAAAACTAAAACTCAGCACAGTACTCAATAGTATTTCTGTAGAATTTTGTTTTTCACACTTCGATCAACTATATTACCAGTGTATATAGTTAATCCAAACTTTCACACTCACTTTCACACTCACAACTTAATTTGCAACATCACTTAATAGAAAACAGAAATATATTTGGTTCGGTCTGCCTATTTCGTGACGCTGGATATGTATAAAACAAAATATACTTACATATCGAACTTTTTAAAATTTATTTTAATATGTATTGTTTATTTAACAGCACTTTATTCGTATTTCAGTTAAGATTTTTTTTACTTACTATAATAAAATAAGTATAAAAGTAAATTATATAGCCATTATTATGTATTGATATTTATTTCTTAGTACCATAGGAGGGTAGTTTTGGCTTGTATGATTCAATTTTATTATTGCTTATGAGTTTTCAGAGCATCTATGTATGTCAAATCGAATGTCAATTGTCAAATGTCAATTGGTTAAATACCAATATTTTTGTTGCAACTTTTCGTCGTGTAGATACAGATGAATGATTTATACGTTTTTAAAGTCAGTAACGTTTCACTTATTTTAATTTACAACAACATTAAATCATTATAAATATTACATTTATTGTTAAATAAGCTTGTGACCGTGTATTGTGTAAGTGTGCTATATAATGTGATAGTTGGTCGTTCGAAATCTTCCTGTCTTAAGCAGTAATATCTGCTTGTGATCATGAAATCTAGTAAAAGAAGACTTCAAGCGCTTACTGAAGGTTCTGATGGGCTACCTAACTACCTTAAAATGGAAGATTCAGAAACATCCATTCCACCTGTTTTTAGATCTAGGCTACATGAACTATTTTCGCAAATAGAAAAAGAATTTGACCTTCTGTACACAGAAAATCTGAACTGTAAGTAAAAATCGTTGTTTTTTTGTTAAAGTAATTATTTTAAGATATGGAAACAAAAGTGTAGGATTAATTATTTTACAGTGCAAGAAAAAATTGATATTCTTAGTGAAAAATTAGAAAGGGAAAGCTATGGAGGAGAAAGACAAAATGTAGACTATATAGAATTTGAAACTGGGAAGAATTCAAAAGTTAAATGTAAGTATATTTATTTATAAAATATTTAATCTTATAAAATTCAGTTCAAGCTGTTCCCTATTAATTAATGACCTTAATTTCAACAGTAACTCAAAGCAACTCACAAAAAGTTAAAACAAGTCATAAGTTGAAGGTCCAGACCAGCAAAATAGTATCTAGTTTTAAGGCTCCAACATACAACTGCCAACTTGTAAAAGAATTTACAGGACATAAAGATGGCATATGGGATGTTTCCACTGCAAGACCAGGGCAGGCCTTGATTGGTACTGCTTCAGCAGGTAAGGATTAGTTTTATTTTTCTTTAGCTTAATGTTGTACCAGATAGGCAAACAGACTCTGTGCTCCATGTTTTGCTCTATTTCATTACTATTCATTACATATTGAATAAATATTTGGATGTTTATTGTGGTTGTTGTACATAGTGAAAGGAACATCACACTAGGATCCCTCTGCCTCCCATGCTATGCTATATGCAAGAAGCAAAAAGCATGAAGCAAATGAAAACTAAAATTGTGACGAAATATTTGTTTAGAAAAAGTATATATTTAGAATTGAAATCTTTTTGATATATTTGCCAAATATCAAAGTTAAATCAATAATTTCCCTAACAAGACTTTAAAATAGATGTATTTTATTTCAAGCTGTAAGTGAGCAATTAGGTCACTAGGTTAATCTTTGTTTATGTGTGAACAGTGATTAAATCAACTTCATTGTTATAACTGAGACAAAGCTATTTGGTTTTTATTTTGATTCAAAAAGAAAACTGTGTTTTTTTAATGAAGCTCTTTCATTTTTGTATAAGGAAATCTGCTTTATGCAGGCTGAGAAAACATGGTGATTATGTACTGTTTTCTCTGGTCTCATCCCAACACATAAAATACTTAGACACTGTCTTAAACAGCATTTTAAGTGTTGGAGTTTACATTATCTTGCTGAAGAGGGTAAATATTACATTATAAAAGTGGAAAATGAATAGATGTCAATAGTAGTTTTAACAAAAATTTTGAAGTAACTGATTTTGAATCCTCATCTCTTTATAGCCACCCAAGCCATATATTTTCATCACATACTCTTGTTATTATCTATCTATTCTGTCTCTAGAATCTGTCTCTGTAGGGAGATTTTAACAAATTTCCGCTACCCAAAGATAATTGCTTGGAAGTATTTATAAAATATTTTTAAATTTTTTCTTATTCTACACTTTGGAAAATAAAATATAAATTATTTTTTCTCTTTACATATACATTGTTCCCAAGATAACTGTGACCATGGGTACAATAGGTTACATTGAAACAAATTACCTATTGTAATATTGCTTATAGTTTTCTTCAACAACTATACTATATTTAGTAGTTCCTGAGATTAGTGCATTGAATAAAACTAACTCTTCAAGCTTAAATGTTAGTATAGATACGCTTTACATACAAAATATTACTATTTCAGATCACACAGCCTGTGTATGGAGTGTAGAATGGGCAAAGTGTTTGTTACAGTACACTGGACACTCTGGCTCGGTTAACTCCATTCGGTTTCATCCTTCCAGAGACATAGCACTTACAAGCAGTGGTGATACCACTGCACATGTCTGGCAAGCTGCTGTTAATTGGGATTTACCTGTAAATAAAACATTTATATAATTTAGCTTCATGTTGTATCCCATAAATAAAAGTATTCCGTAAATAAAAGTTCTGTGATAGGTAACGGGAATAACATTGAGACACTGTCCCCCAAGCACTATAATATGAATGAAAATTTTTATATTAACTTATGACAACTTGGTAGTCTATATAAATCATTTCTAAATTTGAAACTTTTCCCTTTTAGTTTTTATTTTAATTTAAAACCTGATAAAATTACAGACATTTGGACTGTATCGTATTATATGAACTTTTACATTCACCCATTATTCCAATACGCTAATATTTGTATAATTTTTGCGATAGCGGGGCCAATCATCGGAAGAGGAACTCGAAGGTGGTGGTGAAGAGAGCCTCGGTGATGGTGACAGGCCCGAGGTGCTCCGAACCCCATTAACAGAATTAACAGGACATTGTGGTGTAGTAGTAGCGGCGGACTGGCTCACTGGGGGCGACCATGTTATAACTGCATCTTGGGACAGGACTGCTAATTTGTATGACGTGGAGACAGGGGACTGTTTACAGATTTTGACAGGTAAGATTGTGTATATTTATTTTATTGATTATTGAACCTTTCTATGAGAGGGATAGTTTTCTCAAAGAGGATGAATGATCCTAAGTGTAAACAAGAATATATGTCCTTTTTGAACTTGCAAAAACCCGGCGTTAAGTTCCGTCACTCAACACTCAATGTCACGAAAAATTCGACGGAAAGTGGTTAAATTCGACGGATGTTCCCTCTGACATGACATGACACTGCTGGCTTACTTAAGTAAATTGGTTCTAAAACCATTGTGCCCTATCAAAATCTTTTCAACTTCATTCCAATTTAATTATTATGAATGAGTTTAAATTGAATAAAAAATGAATGTACCTATTTTTTAGCAAAATTTTTAATAACTAAATTTGTTATTTTAATGTTGTTTAAGTTTGTAATGACATTCTGTCGGAAATAAACAAACCTGTTTCAAGGTTGTAATTCTCAATGTGATCTTGAAATATCACTGACCTTGAATTAAATATTATACAACATGTTTTTACCCGTTAATATTTTAAATAATTTCCTATATTATTCAATTTCCTGTCATATGCTATATAATTTTTTGAAAGGCTGCTTGAATGTTTATAATGTAGCCTTGGTAGGAAATTAATTTCTATACAATCTTCCTTACTTGGGTTTTATTTTGATAAAGCTATTTTGTAACATTTATTGAGGCTAGCCCTGACGCAAGGGCACATGTGTGCTTATGGGGTTCGGTTCCCATTCAAGACAATTAATTAAATATTTAATATTTTTATTTCCTCGCTCTGGTAACAAGGCAAATCTATTATAATATACATGGGGTTCAAATTATATGTTTTCGTCTATAATATATTTTTAATGCCATATGTGTATCAATTTATTAACTAGTAACTGTTCCACAATCAGGTCACGACCACGAGTTAACGCACGCGTCTGCGCACCACAACTCGCGGCTGGTGGTGACAGCGTCACGTGACACCACTTTCCGTCTGTGGGACTTCCGTGAGCCAATACACTCGGTTTCTGTTTTCCAAGGACATACTGAGTGAGTATAATTGTATGTAGTATTGGTGCAAAAATTATGTTGAGATGAATAACAACATTTTATGTAAATTTAAGAAATCACAAGAAATAAAAATTTAAAAATAGCATGTAAATTTACGTTTATATTTCCATTTCTTCGCTCTGGTGTCGAGGCAAAACGCAGTGTTATGTTCTGCCACTCAACACGCAATGCCTCCGGAATCCAGCAGAAAGTGGGAAACTGAGAGTCTTAACACTAGGTTCCCTCTGCCTACCCTGTTGTGTGCGGGATACAGTGTGAAGTTGAAAAAATATCTAGCATACTGTCCGGCTTCTCTAATTTCGAAAAGTTATTGTATGTGTGTATGGTGTAATAACAAAAAGTTTTGATAAAAAAATCTTAATAATTTTAGGAGTGTCACTTCCGCAGTGTTTACACGCGAAGATAAAGTAGTGTCTGGCTCCGATGATCGTTCTGTTAAGGTTAGTATATATTTTATTATTTCTATTTTTTTAATGAAATTTTATCCTCACATTATGAGAAATAAAAAAGCTATGTCGTAAATAAAAGCGTTGACTCTGAGGAATTTTATGTATCATGTAGATTGCATGGTAGGAAGAGGGGACCCTGAACATTAACTTAAGACATTCCGTTTCACATGTACCGCCTACTTTTACGAAATAATGATTGCACCCCGCGCTTTTGAGCGCGCAAACTAAAATAATTCATTCTCCTTAGTGGGAAAACTACCCACAACCAACGCATTTACAGTCACACGCTATAACCACTACAACGTAGAAGTAACTTCAGCATTATAACAGTGGTTGAACAATAATCCAGGTATGGGACGTGCGCAACATGCGCTCAGCGCTGGCCACCATCCGTTCGGACTCCTCCGTGAACCGCGTGGGCGTCAGCGGCGGCGGTCTCATCGCTATCCCTCACGACAACCGCCAGGTGCGCCTCTTCGACCTGCAGGGCCAGCGCCTGGCGCGCCTGCCGCGCTCCAGCAGACAGGTGACACTTTCGTTTTATCATTCAATCAGTTATTTGTTCATTGGGTCATGCATTCACTTTTTTCATTCACTAGCGACTCCATCACGACTTTGTGAACTTAAACTTGTTGTAATAGCCAAATTATACAGTTTTTAAATTTAAATTGTAGCCTATATGTTTATTCAATCAGTGCAGTTGTTCATAGATTCATGCATTTATTGATTTAATAATTTGTTCATCCATTCATAAGCATATTTTAAGTCTCCGTGTTCTCACAACATCCCACTGACCCCCGAGACACAAATTAATTAATCTTATTAATTTTCTAATAAATTTTAACTAATTTCAATGTATGTATTTTAATATTTATTTTTCACCTTTTATTTTCAGGGTCACCGTCGCATGGTGACATCAGTGGCGTGGGCTGAAGACATTTCATCTAATATAAACTTCTTCAGTTGTGGCTTCGACCGCCGCATTCTTGGATGGTCCATACAACCTTCAAAGGACAATTAAAAATAACAAGTATTTTAGCATTACTTCTTGTATTATACAATTTTATTTATATTATGTATATGATTTTTATTTGTGTAGTGTAATATCATAGTTTCAAAAAAAATCCATATTCACATTTAAATACTAATGGAAATCGAAAAAACAAATTACAGAGATTCGACGAACACACTAAAGCCAGATTCATTCTATAGTCCGATTTCGGTCTGTTGATCTGTCTGTTAAAATATTCTTATATGAGAAACGCTCACCGTTTCATTCATATTATCGTTCAATGGTACGAATATTTGTCATATAAAAATATTTTAACAGATTAAGATCGGACTGAGATCGGACCGTGACCGGCACTACAGTGCGAATTCACCCTAAACGTGGTCGTATAAGACGTGGTTATATAAAGTTTAAACTTTAACTGAAAACATGAATAAGTTATAATACGTAGACACTTGTCACTAAATTTTTATAGTTTATATCATTGTGGTATGAACCTGTTAATAAAAAATAATTTATGTTGTTTTATTTAAAATATTTAATTGTATAATATTGCCATGCTCAAAGAATATTGGATTGTAAAACTATGCAAACATATTTTGATTTAATGAGAATACCAAAACATCATACACAATGCGACAATTATGAACTTGTTTTAATATATTTTTTTAATTAATACTTATATTCATTTAAAAAAGGAACTTATAAGTAACATAAATTCAATAAATAAGAAAAAAAGAAACAAAATATTTTATCATCCTTAAAATGGTCGACATTTTAATATTAGAGTTTTAACTGTAGTATATTCTAAATTATTAAATATGGAGTATTAAAATATGATCTTATAATATATGGAATTGTTATAAATAGTTTATGTTAATATTTATTTAATTGGTCTAAGACAAATAATTAGAAAAAATAACTATACATCAGCTGTATATATTTGTTAAGAACACGTGACGGCGACGGCTGTTATTATGTTCGATTCTCATTAAGGGGAATGCTTACTCGACAGTCAAAATGAAATGTCTCGAAAATTGGACAAAAAGTGGACGGAGTGTCTTAACACTAGATTCTCTCTGCCTACTCTGCTACATGCGAGATTACAGCTATTAAAAATCTTAATAAACAAAAAATATAAAAGATCAAAGAATTTAATTATAAATAAGTAATACATGATTACAGGAAGCAGTACATATAAAAATTGTTTAACAACAGTTTCTCGGCTATCACATATCATATGTGATTATACATTTTATTATACATTACTATAAGAACAGTATTGTATAGAATAAAAACTAGGAGTTCTTTTCATGTTTGGACAAAACAAAAGCTTGAAAAACAAAGTAAAAGACTATAGCTATATAGTATACCTTTCCATATCACCTTAATAGTGATGTGCGACAAAGACTTGAAACTACTCAATTTAAAATCTTATCGATATTCCACTTCTCTTATGGACGTTTATACATCGATCAAATAATAAAGTAAATTACAAAAAGATCCAAATCAAAGAAAATAGGATATATTTTTGAATATCAATATTAAATATTTTTACAGTGAAATTACAAATTGTTAATGTAGATGTCTGTTTCAAAATATCAAATGTCTTTTTATCTAATCATTTATTATGTAGAGTAGTTATAATATTGTATACAGTAGTGCATATTGGTTAATAAATAAAATAAAACATAAAATTAAAAAAATCTTTATAGTTTATAGAAATCAGAACAGAAGCACTTAACAATAGTAGGAAATAGTCAATTTTATTTATTATTAACATCTAACTTGGTAACTAAATGATTACTTGCTTATTTTCAAACATCCCTCAAGTACTTTTTATTTTATTACGATATGTTTACTATGGCATATTCATTTTGTACAGAAGTTTCACAAATAATGTAAAAATTATAAAAATTAAAGTAAAAGTAACATTAATTCAGTACATAAATTGTACATTATTGTTCTTAATATTATAAAATTTATGATCCTATGTTGTATTGCATATTCTAAATTTATCAATAATATTTCTAGAAAATTCTAGAAAGTTATATTTGGTAAAAGAAATTAATTGTATTTTTAAAATTTACATTTAATTGTACACAAAATTAACGCTTAAATTATATTTTAAAATGGAGTTATGATAATTCGCACAATTACTATTGTTATGAAATTAGAAATGTTATTGGCTTTTAATAGTTTATTTATGAATAAGATATGTTTTATTTATATCGTTATTATAATTATATGGGGATGGATATACAAGCTAAAAGTGAATAAGGGAGGGTCTCAATTATGTTTATACAATATAACAGCTTACAAAATGAAAACTCTCTTACATTTACTTCAATAATTGACTTAATTTAATAGCAACTGTTTTTTTTGTAAAACATGAGAATGCAAATATTTTATAATTTTTATATTAATTATACTAAAAATTATTTCAATCAAGGTTTTAAATGTACTATAAGCTTATTAAAAGGATTAATTTTTCGACTGTCTTTGTGCAGAATTATTGAATAATTATAATTTCGTTATCATGAGGCGCTTTTGTTTTACAGTGTTTGACCGTAAACTCGACTATTGTAGTTCGATTCCCATAAAATATTTGGTCTCGCTCTGATAAGAAGACAATGTCTCCAAAATTTGACGGAAAATAGGAAACCGAGTATCTTAACACTAGGTTCCAGCAGTATGCGTGATACAGCGTGAAACTAAAAAAAATCGTTGCGTAATCAATATCTTCGTATATTTATGCAATCGATATATCATAAATGTTCTTAATTTTAGTATGTAATTAATTTCTTTATGCATTTTATTATTACAATTTTAATTGATTTTTCTTAACCATATGTCGGTCTCTTCGTCCTTGTAATATTATTAATGTCTACTAAACTTTTAAAGTTAATTTAACTTATTAATGTTTTTTAGGAAAACTAATCATGTAAAACATAATTATAATAATTATAGAAGTAAATAAAATTTTACTTTACTTTTTTTATCTAATAAATATCTGTCATACACCAGTGGAAAATATAAGTACAGAAAGCAATCTTCCTAGTCAAATACTACAGTGGGAGCTAACATATTGTGATTTACAAAAAAAATATAAATGATAATTTACAAAAAAATTATAAATAATTTAACTATCTTTTTTTTAGTATATTTTTTTTATAATATCCTTTATAAATTTATGAAAATTTCAAAATAATTAAGAAACATCTGTTAGTCCCCATTGTTGTTTTACCAAAGATGAAATTACGTCCTTAGTTTACAACACTATGTTTATTATCTCTTTATCTTGCTTTCTAAGTTTAAAATAGTCTAATTTCTTCTCTGTTTTATGAATACAGGTGTAGGATTTCGGTTAACTTTATATTATTAATTATAATTAAAATGATTAGTAATCATCGTAGCTTCAGCTTAGAGTGTAAACCTGCTAATAGTTTATTAAGCAAATTAACAAGAGAGACAAAAAATTACCATTTTCGAATGGTATAAAAACGTATGTAACCACAAAACACGGATTTAGCACGTTTATACTATAAGCTGACTATATTACTATGTGTATGTACTTAAGAATTATTTCAAAAATTAATTTGTTTAAGTAAATATAAATGGATTACACTAGGTTCCATCTAGGTATGGTGCAAAGTGGAGTAGGTTAAGCAGGAAGGCAGACCCTGACAACATACGCCGGGATTAATGCCAGGAGGAAGGACTAGGTTCCATCACATTAAAGTGATTTTGAAAATATATTTAAGTCCTTTCACACTATATCAATAGATCCCTCATTGGCAATGTATAACTACTTGTAATGCTAGTGTGATCGGAAAGTATCGATTGTAAACTGTAACGTTAATATTAAGCAGATCTACTTATTATATCAAAAAGGTTTGTTTATAGTGTTTTAAGATATGGTGGTTTTATGCATAATAAATATATGCGGCCGTAATTCCTAATATAGTTATTGTAATTGTGAAAAATCAGTTCTCCTTTAAATGATCTGAGTATTTTTGTTATGCCAATTATGGTATGAAATATATAAACTGGAACAAGTCTTGGTTTTATTTGAATAACCTATGTTGCCATTTTTTAAATTCATTCAAGATGATTGGCCGATTATATACGCGAGGGTCGTTGGTTCGCCACCCAGCAAGGAAAATCTAAAAATATTTTAAAGGAGGGCATGAACTTTAACTTTGAAGGAATTTGTTTTTTTATTATCCATGCAATTTTTTTGCTAGCAACTTTTCTGGGGTGTACACGAACCACCACTTATTATTTCTGAAAATGAAATAAAACAAACAATGGTATGGTAAGTTTATACAAAAGAGGAAAATGCATTGCAATTGAGAAATTAGTATGCATAAACGCACAGACAAAAAATATAATATCATTGTTTTAGGTTCTATTAATTTGATAAATGATCCAGCGACAAATACCTATACAGATTAGGATTTAGGGAACAAGAACTACTGCAGTTTGCTGGCCATAATATATAATATATTGTGTTAAGAAACTCCGCACCCCACTTATCACGAAATTTTTCGAGTCCTTGTGTGTTGAATCACGGAAATTAACGCCGCGCTTTGTGAGAGCTTAACAGAGCGAACATTTGAAAATGTAAAGTATTTCATTTCCTCGAGTGAGAATTGAACCCACAACCTGCAACCTAAATACAAGATATTCAATTTTATTTCACAAACATTAACATTCAAATGCACATGCAATGCATATCGGAACGGTAGTGGATTACTACCGTTCCGATATGCATTACATTAAACAGAAATAACATATATGTTTTGTATAAAAATATATAATCACTAAAAAAAACTTTTTTGTGCGGTAAATCTAAAATCAGTATATTATAGCATTTTTATTATTAAACTGTGGTTTTTTTTTTGCATTTTTTAATCCTAGCAATATTAGTACTGTAAAATGTAAGTTGTGATACGTCAACTTCAATCATTTATTTGTTGGTAACCCGCGCAGATTTGTTTTTGAGACTTGTTAAAAATTGCAATTTGTTGAAATTGAATATATAATTTCCGTCCTATGCGAATCTGTTAAAGCAATAACCTATAATGGATGAATTAAGAGATTTTTTTAAAAATCCTCGGCCATCATCATCCCAAGTTGTTAAAATTAGGCCCCCTATTACCGGCGGACTTCGTATAACAAAAAATGATCCTATAAATGACCTAAATCGAGTTGAAGAACATCGGCAATCAATTATTCCTTCTGGTACGGACTATGCCAGGGAAATTAAGCAAAGGGAAACCGAAACTTATTTAAGGGTACGCACGATTATATGAAGAGCATTGTTTATTTATGAGAGAACTTGTTTATTTATGTACTAGCGGACGCGCGCCTGCTTATTTGCACCCTTAGGGGTGAATTATAATAAACCATGAAACACGTGTTCAATAAAATATTTTTAAAAGTCTCAATTTCAAATTTTATAAAAATCGAAGCTATTTAAAGATTTTTCCATATAAACTTTCAACGCCTTATTTGCATCCCTAGCGTATTAGCCTACCTATTTATTTTAATTCATTAAAATAAACCACGAAACATTTGTTCAATGAAATATTTTTAAGAGTCTAAGTTTCGAATTTTATAAAAATCAATGGCGATTTAAACATTTTTCCATACTAACTTTCGACCCCTTATTTGTACCCCTAGGGGATGAATTAAAATGAACCTTGAAACATATGTTCAATGAAATATTTTAAAGAGTCTAAATTTAAAATTTTATAAAAATCTATGGCAATTTAAAGATTTTTCCAAACAAACTTTCAACCCCTTATTGGCACCCTTAGGGGGAGAATTCTAGAAAACGATGAAACACGTGTTCAATTAAATACTTTTAAAAATCTAAATTCCAAATTTTATAAAAATCGGTGCCAATTTCATTTTTTTTCCATACAAACTTTTAAACCCTATTTCACCCCTTTAGGGTTAAATTTTTTCAAAATTGCTTCTTAGTGGGTGTCTAGATTACGAAAGTAAATATCTATCCAAATTTCAAGTTTCTCCCATCAGTGGTTATGGCTGTGCGTGCGTCTTACCTCAGTCAGTGAGGACAAGTCCTTTTATATATATAGATTATTCAATTTTAATATCTACACACTTTTGTAGATTTCTATATTGTTTACATAAATTTATATGATATTTATTTAAATGATTGAATTTTATTTTTGGCAGAATGAAAGAGAGCGAGAGTCATTTGACAGTATATCTGGAGGCCTAGATTCCTTGGAGCAGCTATCCTTCACGGGATCCTCTATGCAAAATATTGAAAAGTTGACTGAAGAAGCAATGACCCAAGTGTATAACAAGTATTCCTTTAAATTGAAAGAAGATACTAAAAATCTGCCCATACATGCATACCATCAAAAGGTGAGCTAAATTTTTTTATGAATGTATGATATTAATTATTCTTGTGATCAATAATGATACAGTTGATTTAATATCTAGAATTATAACTTTTTTTATTATTTTACTTTCGGAAACTTCCTTATACTTACATACCTAAAACTTATGTTAAGTCCACCTAGTGCAGTGGCACAGAAACTGTGACTTTTGATTGGCATTCCGGGGAACAAACTTTTTAAATTTTTTTTATTCTAAATTCATATTAAAACTCTTTTTGTTATTTAAAATTATTAAATAAGTAATAAAATACCTGCTTTTAAAATTCGTAGATTCTGGATAGAATAAAGGCTTTTCCAGTAGTTATAGTAGAGGGGCCGACTGGGTGTGGCAAGACAACCCAAGTGCCACAATGGATTCTAGATGATGCATACAATGAGCGGAAAGCATGTAAAATTATTGTAACTCAACCAAGGAAAATTGCAGCTATATCCATTGCGAGGAGAGTGGCTCAAGAGAGAGGGTGGGATGTAGGGGGTGTAGTTGGCTACCAGGTATATATAAACATTTTTTGTTCACAAATGACGCAAGATGCGAAAATTGGAAATGGAGTGTCCTAACACTATATTTCCCTTTTTCTAAGCTTGCTTGCAATTATTTGTATTATAGTTTAAAAAAAAATATTTCAATGTCTTCTGAAATATATATATTTTTTACTCTTAATTTTTTTTAAAATGCTATTTAATAATTAATACAAAGAACAGTTCTATCATAACAATTGCAATCATTCGAATATAATAAATGGTTTTTAAAGGTGGGACTTGAAAATAGAACTTCAACTGATACAAGGATTAGCTATGTGACCACAGGAGTATTGCTGCAAAAACTTGGTTCGTAGATAGATATATTTTTTTCCCTTACAAATCAATCCAGTATATTTTGCAATCCTGCATTGTCAAAGTGAGAATTGAAAATAATTCGCACATTATTTTACATATGGTGGTCCCATTGTCACATATACATGATTTTTATATATTTTCAATCAGCCAGTATTTCACCGATTCGAAAAACTCTAAACACTAAAAAATATCGAAACTTTTTCTTTAAAATATTCTATTCTATTACAGTAAATGCAAAAAACATGAATGAATATACTCATATAGTGCTAGACGAAGTCCACGAAAGAGGTCAAGATATGGATTTCCTACTGTTAGTTGTTAAGAAGCTGCTTTATACAGTATCGCCGACGGTCAAAGTGATTCTTATGTCAGCAACATTTAATTCCAAGGCTTTTGCTGATTATTTCTTTATACCTACACCTGTTGGCCTTCAAATGTCTTCATGCTTGAATGTTACGAATGAGAAACCAATGTTCACTGTAAAAACATTTTATTTGAATAATCTTACTAAGTTTGGAAGTGTAAGTATTATTTTTGAATTTAACTTTTTTTAGGTTCACACTATCTTGTATATCACAAGATAGGCAGAGGGAACCTAATACTTTAACATTGAGTTCCCTATTTTGGCTTAATTTATGAGCAATTGCTTGTTTAGTGGTTACTCAATACTGTGTTTTGAATTGTTACCAGTTCAAGGAATTGTAAATAATTATTATTTCTAAAGTGTAATAAGTGTGTGAATCAATCCACAACCGTCATGCTGGTGTAGTCAGTCAATAAAAAGAGCAACTATGAATGGTAATTTTATTATTGGCTTTTCTAAAATTAAGAAACTTAGAAAACTTAGTTGAAAAACTATTAAAGTTATACATTTTACTATTAAAAATATAAAGCGCACAGCAGGGTATGCAGAGGGAATATACTGTAAGGAAACTCCATTCCCCATTTTCCACCATATTCTGCAAGCATTGCTTGCAATGACTGAGGGAACTCAACGCCGCGCTTTTCCTCAATACTAGAAAAGAAATGATATTTATTTCCGTAAATACTTTATTTTCAGCTAATCCAACAAGTGACGCCTAAAAACAATGAACCAACGATTCTACCAGAAGCTCACCACTTAGTAATAAAGCTGTTAAATGTATTTGAACACATTGACATGCAAGAGGAATACACAGACAGGGAAACGGCAGATATGCCGTCTGTACTTATATTCCTTCCTGGAATACATGAAATTGAGGATTTGTATGCTTCCTTGATGGATAAGAATTTGAGGTAATAAAATATTTATATTAACTATTTTTATTTTTCTCTCGAAATTATTGTTGCGCAATGGACAGGGGGGTGCGCGATGATTGTGAGTTCAATCCACACAGTGGGAAATACATTATATTCATTTGCCCACTTTGCAAGGCAAAGGTGTTGAGTTTCACCACTATTTGTCATCCCTGTTGAGTCTCAAAATTGTACGGAAATAAGAGAACAGAGTGAGTTTTTGAGTTTTGAGATTTTTTTTACTATTTATGTACCACATTTTTTTCAGTTTATATACATAGATCGGAAAAAACTATCTTGACCATCATATGGTCAAACATATCCTAATGGCATTAATTATTTATTTTACAAATACCATAGTAATAATTCTAAATTAGTATGAAAACAAAAAGCTTAAATAGCTACAATTTTAGATTTTGTACTTCTAAGTATTGGTCTACAGATATTACTATGTAAATTTTATATGTTTTTTAATACACAGGGTAAAAATAACAGACAAAGAAAGCGCAAAATATAATTGGTGGGTTTTGCCTTTACATTCTACAATCACAGCCGATGAGCAAGTCCGCGTGTTTCAAAGAGCACCACCTGGCCAAAGAAAGGTTATATTAGCCACTAATATTGCTGAAAGTTCCATAACAGTGCCTGATATTAAATATGGTAAGGATTATTTATAATACTCACTACAACAGAGTAGAGAACTTAATATTTATATAGTAAGCAATGATTTATATTAACAATATTATTACATAAATTCATTAAAATGTTTTCTTTTCTAAGGATTGATAATTTCAACGTATTTGTTACATCTTCGGTAGTATAGTGGTAAGTATCCCCGCCTGTCACGCGGGAGACCGGGGTTCGATTCCCCGCCGGAGAGAACACTTTTTGTTTTTATTTATTAATTTACTTTTACTCATTATTATATATTTAGCAGATTATCATGAATGAGTTGAATTATTTTTATTTTCCCACTCACATAAAACAAATTGCAGCTTTGAGTTCTGCCACTGAATACATAAGATTTCTAATTTTTCTTTTTTCCTATATTTCTATATAATATACGTTTTTTTTTTATATAATTCCTACAGTCTTAAATATTTGGTGGTTAAATATTGGCTATTTGGAACATACATAAAAGGCAACGACATCTATGGTGTAAATGTTTGAAACATTTTATCTGTACAACGCCCTCTGTTACCAATTTTTGTATACTAAATATGAATGTTACCACAACTGATTGCCGGTAGAGGTCGCATTGCTCCTATTGACATGAAATATTACAAATTTAACTTTTGTTATTAAGTTACATGTTACAAATTAAGCAGTAAGTTTAAATTTGGTAATCGGCTCAATAAATAAAAAAAATAAAACAAAAAGTTTCTCTCCGGCGGGGAATCGAACCCCGGTCTCCCGCGTGACAGGCGGGGATACTTACCACTATACTACCGAAGATGTGAGAGTTAAATTCAATTTTTTGTATTACTTTCTATGTAATAAGAAGATGAAAATGAACATAAAAATATTTTTTTTTATTTCTAAATTCATTGATTACTCATCAATCAATTATTTTTTTTAATATTTAAACTCCTCTTGTATAATACATTGATTCAATAAAAATTACATTTGTTTCAGTCATTGACTTCTGCCTTATGAAAGTGTTAGTAGCCGATCAAAATACAAATTTTACATGCCTCCAAATGTCGTGGGCGTCCAAAAGTAATTGTGACCAGAGAGCAGGCAGAGCTGGCAGAGTTCGAGATGGTCGAGTGTATAGACTGGTTAATGATAAATTTTACGTAAGTTCAAGTTATAATAACTGATATTTACTAACTTATAAGGGATAGTTAAAAAACCCCTACAAAGAAAGCGAAGAAGAAGAAAAACGTGAATAACTAGGAAAACGCTGATATTTTTGTTTTCTCTAATTATAACAATTATCTTACAAGTTTTGTCATCATACAAACAAAAAAAACTAAATAAGATTCGTATTATCCGATTGAGATTCACGATACCATAGATCGATATATTAATATAGATATACGAAAACACGTGAAACTTATAATACTCCTCTCTTTTCGTGGGGGGTTAAAAATAATATTTGTTTTATTGTTGTTGAATTTAATATTGAAAGCTATGATAATATATCTAAAAGTATATGTAGTGGATATATAGGTTCTTATCTGCATAACAATTAGCTATGTATCTACTAAATTAAAAAACTTACATAATTGCAAAAAAAAACATTTTAGGATTTTCTCTTTTTTTGATACTAAGAACAGAAAGTTATTTTCTATTTCGCAGGATTCGCTACCACAACACTGTGAACCGGAAATAATTAGGTGTCCATTGGAAAGATTGGTTTTGTTAGCCAAAATGTTAAACATGGGCCCGCCTAGTGAGATTCTGGCTCTAGCTATGGACCCGCCAGACATGTCTAATATACTACGCACTATATTAGTGTTAAAAGAGGTGATATTCAAATTATATTGTTATTTTATGTGGGTGAAGAAAAATGGAGCAAAAATGTTGTATAGTTTTATTTTTTTAATCATTATTAGAAAGTTGTATTGGCAAAAATATTTAAAATGAATAAAATCCTCTTTGGGCCCATAAAGAGAATTGAATTAATGAATTCTAATGAGTTCATCAATTCAATATTAATATATTTTAGACAAAAAAGAATAAACTAAAATGTAAACTAAACTTTTTTATTTTTTAACTATTGAAAATCTAAGCAAGATATTTTTATATATGTATAAAAAAAAGTATAGAATAATAAAAAAAACTAAAAAGTTTCTCTCCGGCGGGGAATCGAACCCCGGTCTCCCGCGTGACAGGCGGGGATACTTACCACTATACTACCGAAGATGTGGTGTAATAGTTGAAATTTCAGTATACATGAGTCAATCATTTTCTTTATTATTTTTTATGTCATTGCATTTAATACTTTATCTAATATAATTTCTTTTTTTTTTCACTTATATTTAAAGAAACGGATTAAAAATATATTATGGACAAATTAAGTAGTCTTTTTTATATTTCATTCACTATAGACTTGTTAGATAATAAATTTAATTTAAACTTATGCATGTTTATACTATAAATATACATATACTAGCGGCCCGCTCGCGGTTTCACCCGCGTGAACCATATTATTATTAATTTCTGTCTCCATGACTATATCCTAGTGACGTCTATGCAAAATTTGAGACTCCTAGCATTTGTAGTAACGAAGTTTCATACAAACTTTCGACCCCAAAAACAACCCCTTAGAAATCGAATATTGCAAATTCCCGTCTTAGCGAGCACCTACGTCCTATAAATAACTCCTATGCAAAATTTGAGATTCCTAGCACTTGTAGTTTCTGAGATTTCGTGATGAGTGAGTGACCTTTCGATTTTATATATTTCGTATATAGATGTAAATTAAAGTTTTCTTTCTAGATGGGAGCTCTATTAAAGACGGTAGACAACGAATGGTCCATTTCCGACGGTGACATTACATACTTAGGAAGAATTATGGCCAAACTACCAATTAATGTTAGATGTTCTAAATTAATCGTTTTGGGATATGTGTTTGGTTGTTTGGAAGAATGTGTTATAATGGGTAAAGTTTATTGTATATTTAACCGACTTAAAAAAGATAGTTTTTCATTTTGCCGTTGCGATTGACTGATTTTGATGCGGTTTTGGTTATACTTAGGTGGCTTAGTTCGAAAAATATATATTATTCTCCATTTTAGTGTAGATAATTATAAGTGAATAATTTAAATGCAGAGGAAAAAATTGTGGCATAACTAAAAAATGATTTACTATTTGGCTTATTAAGCAAATTAAGAATATTTCTTCTCTTTTAATTATTATAATGAACTCTATTCTTTTTATTTGTGCAATAATTAATTATATTGTTTTTTTTTCAGCTGCTGGCATGTCAGTGAAGAATATTTTCAGCAGTCCTTTCAGAGAGCGACTAAACGCATACAACTCGAAGCTAACATGGGCCGATGGGTCCACGAGCGACAGTATTGCTATATTAAATGTCTATAAGGTAACTATTATATTTGTATATGTTGAAATATTCTATCGAAACAATATGAAAATTCAAATAACAATAGATAATGTTCTTAAATTATTTTTTTTTTAATATTTAAAATGAATTGTCAATAATAATGTAAGAAAATTGAAATAAAAAAATACTTAATCGTACGTCTACACCTACTGTTACTTTACATATTTATTTATTTATCTATATTTATACTATTGTTTAAGAGTAAGTAAAATAAAAATAATAAACATGTGAAGAAAAAGGACATGTACATAGTTTTAATAGTTTTATATTAAAAACAAACATAAAATTCCCGTTCCTATCCCATAAAAAAAAGAAACTATATATAAATAAGTAAATATTAAAAAATCTATTTATTTCCATTCAGGTATGGAACCACCTTCGTCAACAAAGATATTTCAGACAACAAGGTACATCAGAAGTTCAATGGGCTCGAAGATTTTACATACAAATTAGAGCTCTAAAGGAACTTGATGACATGGTACGGGAGTTGCGCATGCGCTTGTCCAGGGAACGGTTGGAACCGTTGAAAGGGAACTCCCCTTGGGATAGACATGAGGTGCCTTTGGTACTTAAGGTATGTATGTATGTAAGGCATTTTTTAAGAGCAAATAAGAGCTTTAAAGGAACTTGATGATATAGTACGAAAACCACACTTTTCAGATTCTACTTGCCGGTGCATTCTACCCCCAATATTTCATACAAGCGGCAACAGATGAAGAGCGTGAAAGGGACTCAGTTAGGGTCCTCGGTGGCTTAGATCCAAGAAATACAGTATACTTGCGGGGGTTCCCCGATAACCAACCAGGAATTGTATACGCGTCCGCCATCAAGAACATTATAAAACAACACATCAGCGACGAGCCTCGTGTCACTTTTGATAATAATAGTAGGCAGGTGTTTTTTTGCTATTAAAAAAAATCTGCTTCATTCTGCCTACCGGGATCCTGTATCCCGCACACAGCAGGGTAGGCACAGGGATCCTAGTGTTAAGACCATCCGTTCCCCACTTTTCGCTGAATTCTGGAGTGGCGGAACTACTGGCCCTTTGCCAAACGGAAATATAAATTTAAACAAAATTTTTCATTTCCTCGAGTGGGGATCGAAGTCACAACAAATCGGTTTACAGTCACATTTTGTGCCTCTGCGCCACGACTTGCCTTTATATTATTTTTAATAAATATATTGTTTTGCTTACAGAAAAGTGTATTTGACGTTCCAAGACAGTAGTCAAAACTCTAAAGCCGATATAAACAAGAGGGGTGTAAGTATTTAATTACTATACTTAATGTAAATTTATATTTTCTCAGATAACTCTAAAGAAGACATCGCGGTACAGTAGGAAGTCGTAAACCCAATGATTGTGGGTTCGATCCCAACTCGAGGAAATAATTGTATTGAAATTGCCTTTTTATCCTCTAATGAAAAAGGCGTGGCGTGGCGTGGCCTTTAGTTTCGTCACTCAAGACACAATATCTTTGAAAATCGAGCTAAAAATGGAAGTGTCTTATTTACTTTGTGATATCGGAAAAGAAAATATGAAAAAAATATTATAAAGAAAATCAAATCAGCTTCACGCCGTATCCCATAGCAGAGTTGGCTCTTTCCGCTGAACTTTTACAGATATTGCATGTTGAGTGGCGAAGTTCATTATTATACATATTATAGTCCAATCCCTGGAGTGGGGATCGAACCCACAACCGTCGCAGTACAGTTACATCTTTGTACCCCTGCCCCACGACGGCCTCAGATCCTGAAATATTATAGAATATTTTTTTATTTATTACAGGATCCAACTATTCCAGGTCAAGTTGTATTGTCGGTATATAAAGCGATAAGAGCGCGTCAATTACAAATGAATATTAGACTTCCTTTGTTACCGTAAGTATTATATTATATCTTATAATTTTTTAGCTTCACGCTTTGTTCCGCATATAGCACGGTGAACAGACAGAACCGAGTATCAAGACACTCCGTTTTCCTTTAATATATCGGTACATATTTGTACTGCACAAAATCCCTGTTATACGATAGTATGAAAAAGTTTTAAGATTATCAAAGCAATGGAATATTATTTAATTATTTTTATTATTAAACATCCTTATGTTATTTAAGTCGTATTTCATTACAGCATAGAGAAAGCCGAAGCTCTCGCTAAGGTATCGCAGAAACAAAATACGGACATGGACAAAATGGTTCCCCGTCTGCCCGCCATTGATGAGACGTATTTCCGATTGAAGATATCCCAAGTATGCTATGGTTTAATTGTTGTTTATTTATATCAGATTTATTTTGTTTCACTTAACGTGCACAAGTCGAACTTGCTGTAGAGAAAATTTATGCAATTTCTCCAAATGGAATTTATAAGGGCTATGTTTAGGCTTTTCCCCACGTATACTTTTTTGGCCTTGTTCTGTATCCCGCATATAGCAGGGTAGGCAGAGGGTACTTAGTAACAGTCGGTGAATAGACACTCTGTTCCTCATTTTGCGCCTAATTTTTGAGACCTTTGAGTTCCGAATTTCTACGTCGCTATATGACTTAGTACGAGCTAGAAATAAAAATAATTACTTCCTTGAATCCACAGAGTATTATATAATACAATACTAAATAGTTAATACAAAGCTTATTTTACTAAACCTGGATCATTGTACGATGTGTTGTGTCTACTTTTATATATATATATATTGTATTAGTTCTTTTTTTTTTTACATTTTAACAGCTAATCAACGTGGGTAAATTCTGGGTGCAATATGACGAAGAGTCATCCGAAGCTGAGCTTCGTCAAATTCAACTGATCCTTAACAAAAAGGGTTCTTCATCATGCCCTACTAATATAACACTTGACATGCTCATCGTAGCGCCATACGGTGATGAAAGTGGCACGATGTTTTATAGAGCTAGAGTCACTAAAATATTACCTAAGGATATGTTGGAGGTAAGTTATCTTAAAACGCTTTATTTTATAGTAGTATTTCCCGAAGAAGAAGCTAGGGGCAATCTATAATGGGTGTTGAGTGGCGGAAATCAACGCTGAGCTTTGTCCTATCAGCATGAGGATATGAAAATAAATCATTAATATACATTAATTGTGGCGCTTACAGGTAAACAATTTGCTGCAGCTACAAGATGACCTAAAAGATTAAACGAAGTCGAGAAAGGAGATGAGAATAAATGAGTTAGAATAAGCCTCTACAGAAACGGTAGAATGCGGCTATGTTCACTCAAGGTGTAAAGTCGCAAAGATGTAGTTATGCAGTAGAACATCATCTTCTGTGTTATAATCGCAGACAGTACGGTTTACGAGTCGTGGCGGTTCTGAAGTTAGCTGTAGATGGTTGGGCAGATTTGATTTTAGGATGTTTATTTATTTTTGATTTATTTCTTCCTTAGTGGACAATGCAAAAAACTTCAGAGTGCCTAACTTCAGAGCCCCGATTCTTCGACCGTAGTGTCTATGCCTCGGATCTGAGCAATTGACTTTCCTCCTCGCGAGAAGTTGAGTGAAGAATATAACAGGTTCCACAGTAATACAATAGTGATCAATGATCTCCAGGTACTATACATCGACTACGGTAGCACAGGCACAGTATCGTCCCAGAGCGTGCGCGCTCTCCCCCTTCAAGCGCAGGTGCGCGAGCCCCCTCTCGCCGTGCAGTGCGCGCTGGCGGGCGTGGCGCCGGCGCCGCTGCATGGACACGCGCACTGGCCACCCGCCGCGCTCGGGCTCTTCACGCAGCTCGTGGCCAAGGGACGGCTGATAGCTAAGGTAATTAATTATAGCTTCACGTTGTATCCTGCATATAGCAGGGTAAGTAAAGGGAATCTGGGGACCGAGTGATAAGACATTCCGTGGGGTCCATTCCCCCGAATTCTTGAGGCACTGCGTGTTGAGAGGTAGAACTCAACGTGTGAGAACAGCTGCCCTTAATAGGCATTTTGTTTTTTATTTAAATGTATATACATTTTAAAAGCAAATAAATGTTTTTCATTTCATTCTAGGCGTTAAAATGTGACATGTTAACAAAGTGTAATATGTTGACAGTATGAATTAATAATTTCAGATTTACTCAGTAACACACGGAATAGTTCACATAGAATTACTTGCACAAGATGGAAAGGTCAACATAAATAAGGAACTAATTGCTAACAATCTTGCAATGCCTTGTGAAGAAAGCTACGAATCAAAGGTAAATTTTATAAGTTGATCGGTAATATAGATGCAAATAGCAGACATAAGGGATGTAGTGTCGGGATACTCGTTCGTTCCGACCGAATCTGTTTCAGTGGCGGAATGAACCCACAACTTATTGTCAAATTATTTCCCCTGTCATGTTGTCATCATGAGCATAATCTAATCAACAAAATTATAATATACAAAATTCATTATCAATATTCAAAATGAGTTTTATTTATATTTCAGTTGAATCACGATCTTAGGCAGACTGCCAACGAACTAAACCTAGCTCAAAGACGCGCCTACAACAAGGAGCAAACAGATCTAGCCGTCAGCCAATTTCTAGATATAGAACCACCTAATTACAAGGAATGTATCACGGATGTCGTCCTAAAAGGACCTAGTAGGTTGGTATTTTATTAAGTTCACGTTCAGGGCTTGGCAAAGAAAACCAGCATTTCGTTTCCCACATTCCACCACATTTAAGAGACATTGCGTGTGAAGTGGCGGAGTTCAACGTCGTGCTTTGCTTCTTTAGCAAAGTGAGTAAATGAAAATGGTAAATAATTTATTCCCTAGAGGGCTGAGCGAAAATCGAACCTACAACGACTGCCTCTAGTGTAATTATTGTATTGATTCACCACATATTAACTATTCATCGTATTTTACAATTAGTACTATTTTACAGTCCCCTCGAATCAACCCTCCACAACTTGATGTACGGCAGTCGTGACAAGCAAGTCCACGTGGAATCGAACTCTGTAAATGGTGTGCTGCTCGACACTGAGCCACAGGAAGTATATGAGAGGTAAAGGTTTTCGTTTTTTATTCTTTATTCTTAGACTACAGACTTACGGTCCGTACCTTTTGTCATCTTATACATTTCTTTTAATATTTTTTTTCTTTTTTATTTCCTCTAGACATTACCTTTAAAACTACTTTGTTTTATTTGTAATGTATTGCAATTGAATGGGCTTGTCGCATCCTATGTAAAGAAGTTATAATATTATACTATTGTTTTACTAATTTTATATTATATTAATATACAAATAAATTAAATACAAATTAGGAAATAAAGAATATATAAAATTCTAGTGGAATATATATTCATAGTGGAATATAACAGTGCAGTAGCAGATTTATTCACCCTTTATTTTCTAAATCTTTTTTTTGAGAAATAAATATCTTTAAAACTATTAAACCTAATTTTTAAAATTGTAATAGTGTATTTATTTCATATTTTCATTTCTTCGCTCGTAGCAAAAGTGCAGCGTTGAGTTCTGCCACTCATAATGGGAAAAGGAGTATCATAGCACTAGGTTCCCAGGTTTCCTCAGTCTACCCTGCAACATGCTGGATACAGAGTGATAATCGTTCATCGACATATTTCATAACAAAGTCTGCTTTATATATTATAATAACAAATATTTAACAGGTTGCTAGTGGCAGCAGAAGTAGGTCAAAATGAAATGAGTAACAAGTTAGTGTTGCATCATACCACGTTGATGCCCAACATACGTGGCTTACCCGCCATAATTTCTCTGCTATTTTGTCCTGAGTGAGTATAGTATTTATGTATAACTAGTGACTGAAACGCGGCTTCGCCCGCTTAAGCTTACTGTTATATTGTAGCCTAATTATACAAAATGTTTACATAAATTGTAGTCTATGTGATATTCTGTTAGTCGTGGCGCAAGGGCACACGCGTGTGACTATAAACGTGAAAGGTTGTGGGTTTGATTCCTACTCGAGAAAATATAATCTATATATAAAAAAGGACATGGTCTCACTGACTGAGGTAAGACACACGCACAGCCGTAACCGCTGAGAGTAGAAACGTGAAATTTGGACAGATATTTATTTTCGTAATCTGGACATCCATTAAGAAGGGATTTAGCAAAATTTTAACCCTACAGGAATGAAATTGGGGTTAAAATTTTGTATGATTTATTTTAAATCGGCAGCGATTTTTATAAAATTTGAAATTATGTCTCTTAAAAATACTTCATTTAACATTTATGTATTGAGTACTAATTTACTTACCACAATAGTCTTCCAGGCAACCTTAGTGTAAAGGAGAGACTAAATTAAATATTTGTACTCCGTAACAAGTGTAGTAAGTAAAATGTTTTAACGCTTTAGTAGCGTGTCGTCAAATGAGCGACTTTAGACTTACTAACAAGTAAAGTAAGATGGCGCAAAACTTGTATTAACATACATACATAACATGTTACAGGGCGGAGCTGCGTCGCAACGCCACGTGCACGCGCTACTCGAGCGCGCTCTGCGGGCTGGGCGCGGGCGGCGGCGCGGGCGGTGAAGGGGGCAGGCCGCTCTTCCCCGAGCACGACCTGCTCGTGACCGTCGACGCGGACCTCGACGTTCACGACATGTCCGTGGTAACGCACACATCTATAATTGGTCTTACTGGTCAAAAGAGTGTTTCGTTGTAATGCTTACTCCTCCTAGGCCGTTAAACTTATAGCTCTGAAATTTTGCATGAACGTTGTGCACGACACGGTGATCCCAGCGATAGATTGGTGATAATTGTAATTGTAGTTGTTGTCCCATAAGGTTAAGCTGTGGAACATTCTGAATTTCACGCGCACAGATTGAACTTTGACTAACCTAACCCAGCGCGTGCGGACAAAACAGAAAATTTCGCAAAATTTTGCGCAACAAACACAAAAACAGTCGTGGCGCAAGGATTCCCTCTTATATGAACATTGTATAAATCTTTACATTTGTAAAGATAGATAATTTCGAACCTTTGATTACATCTTCGGTAGTATAGTGGTAAGTATCCCCGCCTGTCACGCGGGAGACCGGGGTTCGATTCCCCGCCGGAGAGAATCACTTTTTTCTTTTTGTATTTTATGTTATTTATTTTAATTATTTTTAAATATTAAATTTTTTTTATTAATATATTTTTTAACTAATTTATATTTATCTTATAAATTTCATGATTATGACAATGATTAATGTACTATTAATTTGCATATTTATTTTAAAAATATGTTTTTGTATATCTTTAAACATATAAGATTAGCTATCATTTACTTTTATAAAACTTATATCAAACTTCGACTTGGAGTAATTGTTCTTTCTTTTTATTATATTTAATTTCTATACCACATTTTTCAAATTTTATATTTATTTTAACAGATAAACCACATACGTTATTTAATGGACCACATGTTGTCTTGCAACGACGGTGAGGACATTCCTATGGTGGATGACGAGTTCAAACTGGATGTTCCCAAATTGATCCGTGATGATTTGTTGCAGTGAGTTCAATTATGTTTTTTTATAAATTTTTATCTCATGTGGAATGGCTTATCTTATGGGCTATAAAAAATGTGTCACTTGTTGTTATTACATATATTTTTACCCGCGTTAAGTTTGTTTCACACTGATTTGAAGTCAAACAAACCATATACATATTAAATTTTAATATATTTAGATTTAATTTCTTTTGCCACTTCAAGAAAAGTTTTAGGGAATATGTATTACCTAGTTTTGGTAAAATAACTGAAAAATCTGTAACTATTTAATGTTATAACTATATTGTCTGATATGAGGATTGAGGACACATCCGTGTGATATTTAAGTCATCAAAATGTTCTCTCACCCGACTCAAAACATTACAGATTACTAAGAAAACGTCGCAAGCACCGCGAAACCGAAAGTGTGGTAGGCGCGTGGGAGTGGGGCACCGCCCCCAAGGAAGACCTGATGGAATTAGACCTGGAGTCCCTCCCGAACCGCCCCCTGCTATACCCGCTACACATTCCCCTCGAGCTGCGCCCCGCCAACCGGGAATACATGCTGCAGTTAAAGCGGGACCTGGATGAGCTGAGGATGTTGGTTGGCAGGTGATGTGGTTTTAGGTTGTTATTGTATTTTAGTTCACGCTGTATTCTGCATATGGTAGGGTAAGTAGAGGGAACCTGGGGACCTAGTATTAAGGTATTCCATCCCTATTAAAACATTTTGGTGTCAACCATAGGAAATTAGATCCCCCTGGAAAATATCTCTAGATGCGCATAAATTAAATTAACATGGGTTTAATAAGAAAACGATGCTCGTTGATTAATAAAACTCAAGTCTTACCATAGCGGAGCAATTAAATTAAAGAAACGATTATTATTTTATTTTTTTTTCCAAAGTATTGTTTTTTAACGTAGCGTAACGCATTATTTACTCGCGACATGTACATACATTTACAGCTTAATCCACGCGGTCACGACTTATTACCGGTATATATTTTTTAGTTATTATAACCCAATTTTTATAATTTCAGATCATCGATATCATCGACAGCAACATTAGAGTGTAGGCTATGCGGCACCCCGGCGATGCCCGCGCACGCTATGCGCATTCATTTGAGTTCTAATTCTCACAACGAGAAAGAGGAAGAAGACTTGAGAATATTACAATCTAATACAGTATGAGTTAATGTTTTTTTTTAATTTTTCAAATTGATGATTTTCAAGTGACTCAAAATTAGTATTTTAAATTTAAAATGTGGATCAAAAGAAAATTATATTTTTTAAAGTTACTTTAAACTTTGAAATATATTACGTAACTCGTTGTTAATTATACTTAAGTTTTTGGTTGATAAATAGTTTTCGTGAAAAGAAATATATTGAAAGTATCTATATTCAACTATAGTCTACTGATTGTTTAGTTTTTAAGTAGAAATTTAGGTTAATAAATAAATATATTTTTTGGAGTTGATTTGAGATGTTTAAAAAAAGCGAATTATATGGAAATTTGAACTTCTTGTAATTGTTTACATTGCAATTATATGTACTATACATACATATAATGTATATGCTACATGTTTTTTGTTATTACTTAATATTTTATAGTAATAATTAAAATATTGGATCTATAATTGGACTGTGATTGCTAATCTCGATATAAGAATGAATCCATTAGACAAGGAAGAAAAAACAACCATTCTTGAATATTCAATACAGAATGACAATGTGATTATTTAGTATTAGGAGACGTTTTTTTTGCTTATTTTGACTCAGATACGTGATGTTTAAGAAATAAATAAACTATTGAATATGACATTTTTGTTTTATTTTATTTTATTTCATTTCATAAACATCGTCGGTGTCAGTGTAGTTTTTTCTGACTGTAAAAATACGTTTTTTGCAATAGACAATAAAAATTGTTCGAAAGCGATTCTGTCTACAATACAGAATAGAGAGATATTTATTTTCAATACAAGTAATCATTTGCACTAAGATTTTTAATCAAAAAACGCACTGACGCCGACGACTTTTTAACAATTCATAATTTTCTTCTTAAAAGTAACATAAACACATTTTTACGCTGTAGTCGGAGAGAAGGTGGAGGGAACCTAGGACACTATTCCCCATTTCCAGCTAAATTTTCAAGGCATTGCGTGTTGAATGATGGAACCTACCGCTGCGCTTATTTATGCCTTTGTTCCAGACAGAAGAATTTAAAATATTAATAAGTATTAATATATTTTTCCTAGTGGGAATCGAAGCCACAAACGTCGCGTTACAATTACACTCTTGTCCCCTTGGCCTATGGCCGCTTCAACATATATTTTTATCTACGCTAATTACGGACTTTTGTTATTGAAATTTATTTAGTGCTCTACGGTAGGTTTAGGGAAAGATCAAAGATTATTTAATTAGACTAAATTGCTAATTTGAACAATATTAAATGGGGTGCCTAGCCCTACAAGTTAGCCATTACAGATTCTACGGCTGGACTTTGAATAGTTTGTTGTGTTGTTTTTTAACTTTTTATTGGTTATTTATTTGTTAGTAAAATTTCTGCGGTGAGCAATAGAGTAGTCTAGGATGACCGCGGACAAACCCCCTATCCCTTCCTCCCATGCTTCTTTAATTAAGTATATGTTATGTAACATTTGGTTGTGACGTTTTAAACATTTTACGTAAAATTATGCAAATAAAAATCCTTACTTTTAATTTAAATATTTTCCTACACATGTAAATAATATTTAATATCGAAAACATATTTTTGGATAACAATAACCAGCTGATAATTTTTTGGCGTCAATAAAGCTGTGTTAATTATTCAAGTCACGACGACCGCGTTATATGGTATCCTAATTTACATTTCATTATTCAAACACGAAAAATATATACGGAAAAATATTTACGGGTATTTGTGGGTATGAATGTAAAATAAAGCTATTTGCTCAAGTGGTAGAACCAGTTTTTTTTGCTGTCAGTCGCTATAGTAAAGTAGTTGAGCTTGCGCAGGCGGTCTCGCTACAAGAAGTGAACTAATAATTTGTGATAAGTGATGTGATGAAATTATACCTATCCATAATTAATCAAAAATGTGGAAAACGTCTGAAGATATTGATTTTGTTCTTTTGTAAGTAAACACCTATATTTATTTCATTATTATCCTTTTCCTTTCATAGGCTATAATGTCGGCATTATTTGGTTTGTTGATATTTTTATGTCATTTTAGATATTATATAAAACTTTTATAAATCATTAATTATGTCGAATTAATAAATAACTGAAATGTAGACGCGAAACATACATCGATACAGGGTAGGTTCTAGGTTCTTATAGTTTCAGTTTTAATCTGTTTTTTGTATCTATTTTACGTACGAAAAATAAATAAGTACGCATATGGAGTGAAAAATATCTTAAAAAGGCATAAAATAATGAAATTATGAAAAAAATGTAGGTATGTTGCTTAAAAATTAAAGTTATGTTATAATTTATGTGTGTAGTGATATATGAATATATTTCCTTCCTTATTATGGCATAGTCATTTATTTATGCACAAGTAACCAAGATATAATGATTTGGCCACGTTACGCGCCGGCCTAAGAACTATGTCGGATGCAAGTGCCTTGATATATCAGTTCCTGGAGTGAGACCTTCCGGATGCCCAAGGAAGCGCTGGTTGGATGTCGTGATGCAGAACATGAGAGCCAATGGTCTAACCACCGAGGACGCAAAGGACCGTGCAAAGTGGAGTAGGTCGAGTAGGAGGGCAGACCCTGGCAATAGCCGGGATTAATGCCAAGAGGAAGGAAGGAAGCAAGATATAATGCTATATATATATGAATACTTTTACAAAAAAGAAGAAATTATACTTTTTAAGGTGATTTTGTCCATTGACAACATTTTTATAACAATGCTGCTAATTCGATGTCTTCTTTCTTATTTAACAATGATTTATCAAAAACTTTTTTAACTATATACTTGCTGAATATAAAAAAAATAGTGATTTATTATGTTTAATGTTGCATTTTATAGTTTCCTTATTCTTTTAATATATTGTTAGCGTACAAGTGTAAAAGTGGGTAGTTTTAGGTGAAAAAAAGACAAAAAAAAAAAAGCAGTGGAATTGTGTCAAACGGACACAGTTGCTTGTAGGCGGAAGCCCTGATTGGAAGGTATCCAGTGTGTAGTGTTGTTATTGAGTGATGCATGTCACTTATTGTAATTACGTGGAACCTCTATCCGAGTACGTTGGAAACATAAAGACGGTATGTGTTTTTATCGTGTTTATTTTAAAAACGTTAACCCCCTTCCGTTTTCTAACAATATTATTACCTAAAAATATACAATTGATACAGTAAGCTTAATCAATTAATGAAAATTTTGTAATTTTGGCGCCGCTGAATTTGTCGCATTGAAATAGCAACAAAAAGAATAGCGGACGGTTTTTTTTTATCAAATTTGAAAACTCTCTCGGTCGTTGGTTTCTCTATGGTATATTCGACAAATTAGTTTACGCCAAGATATTATATTATAGTTTTTGTATAATAGGTAAGAACTTGTTACAAATTCTTAAATTTCAGAATCAAAGTTTTCACGAGTGAAGTCAGGATCGGATAGCTAGTATTACAATTTACTTAAATCAATTATTAGGTTCACTGAAACAGAACCGACACTAAAATTTTACCTTTACCATATTCATATTCAGTCTGAAAGATAAAAATATTAATATTACAATTTTTACGATTTCTTGTGGTCGCTGGTAAAATATTCGTTGCTCTTTCATATCAAAAATCATGACCAAAATTAAACCACCATCACGCCGTATCCCGCATACAGCAGGTTAAGACACTCTGTTTCAAACTTTTCTTTCGACTTTCTTACGAGGCTTCCCGTGTTGAGTGTCGGAACACTACTTTTATACTTTGACGACTTTCATATCAGTTACTATGTATGTAATTGTCTTATGAATCTAATTAAGCGTAAAGTATAGGTTATTAGAGGCCATAAGTCGCAGCGGCACAAGGGTGTGACTATAACGCGACAGTTATGGGTTCAAACCCCACTTGAGGAAGTGAAGCAAATTTGGGAAATTAAGTTTCTGTTTTTTGCAATAAAAGATATTTATTTGTTATTGAAGTGTAAATAAATCAAAAGTCTAATCATATAAAAAGACAGTATAAAAATGTAATTAATATGAACATTGTTTTATCTAAGCAGTGTGGTAAGCTGGAGTCAAAGGCAAGCGAAAGCAATCATATTTCGATAACTTCTTATATTTACTGGTTTATCATTAGAAGATTTGGTGATATTTCTTTAAGAATTGGATAAAATTTATATAAAAAAATATTTTTCCTATAAAATTAAATAAACCTACTCAATTTGAAAATTATGATAAAGTTTAATTTTATTCGTATGATACATAGAAGTGTTGAGCGTGCAAGACTATTTTGTGAAGAATGTTGTCGGTAAGCAGCTAGCATTATAAGAACCATATTTGTTATTTTTTTCATTTTTTTAGGTAGGAATAGGGAACCTAGTATTAAGACCGTTACCGTTTTCGTGTTACCGTTAAGATACTTCCGTTCTCTACTTTCCGCCAAATTATGGCGGCGTTGCGTGTTGAGTGGCGGAACTCAACGCCGCGTTTTCCTCGTTACCTAAACGAGCTCGTAGATTTAAAATTTTACTAATATAATAAAAATGCGCTACAGCGATGAGTACGCGAAGAGTAATTGATATGTTCTAAAGGTTATCGAGGGTTATGATTGCGAAGGCGTTCGTGTATTAGCAATTTTAGTGGTTTTCTTATACTGATAGAGTATACTTGTTAGAATGGCGGCACTAGTGATTTCCGGGACACAAGTATCTCGGTATTTTTTTTTTTAAGTTCTTTTAATACGATAAATTAATTGCCTTATTTTTCTGAAAAAATATGTTCGCTTAATATTTGTTGGCTTTGACAGCTTCAGACGTTCGCAAACTAAAGCAAAATTCACCTGGTCCCAGTGTCGTAAATATTATTCAGGATAAGAATTACAATCATTTAGCAGAGATTCCTTTGGCAACCACAAAACCAAGGGTAGTCTAAAATGTAATCTGTTTATAATTTCCAAAAACAGCCAAAAAGAACCAGTCGTCGTAAAATAGGAAAGTGTAACTTTACTACAAACAAACTTCTAAACACGTATGGACTAATTATTATTTCGAAAAATATATATATTTTTTCTCCAGCTTTGGTTTGGTTGGCAAAGGTGCCAATCCATGATTTCTTATGTCAGTAAAAATCTGTTATTTATCTTTTGTCCAGATCAATCGAGAATGAGCTTAAAGAGCAGGTGGCTGAGATGCGCAAGCGCAGCCCCGGCTTCCAGCCGAGGCTCGCCATTGTGCAGGTGGGCGGCCGAGAGGACTCCAACGTCTACATTCGTATGAAGCTGAGGGCAGCCGAAAATATCGGCATCATCGCTGAACATATCAAGCTGCCACGTGAAATTAATCAACCTGAGGTAAATTGATAGCTAGCTGGTCAGCATAAATCTTTTTCCGATTTTTTTTTTATTTCATACTGATTCGTATATTTAACAAATTTTATTTTAAATACTTATTTATTTCGAATTTGAGCTATAAAGTATAATTAGGACCTATGACAATTAGAGACTGACATTTCGTAACGCAGGGCATTAGCGTATGACTGAAAACGCGGCAGGTTCGATGGGTTCGATTCACACTCGAAGAAATGAAGCTTTTAATATTTTCATTCGCTCTGGTGTCGAAGAAAAGCGCAGCGTTGAATTCCGTAACTCAACACGCACTGCCTCCAGAATTCTGCGGAAAGTTGGGAGTGGAGTGTCTTAACACTCTACATATTGCACTCTATCTAATTACACTCTATCTAATTACAATTATTTTTATAATATACACATATTAGATTATTATTATTATTATTTCGGTATTCCACATCACAAAAGGTAATCTGAAGGTTACTTCTCTGTAATCATAACCTGCTGGGCTGCCAAGATTGAGAGGTTACAATGAAAACTAATTAATCAAAATCTTCAAGTATTTACCTAAATAAATTTTACGATGTTTGTTCGTCGTGCGATATCGCTAGCACCTGACCTCCACCCCTGCGCCATGATATTGAAGAGTTTGTTATTCTCATGATGTAATTAAACAATATTGTTTGATAATATATTATTGTCGTAATAAGTTAATTATTATAACATTTATTTTATTTATAGATATAAATGGAAAATTTTGAATGTCGCAATATTAATGATATGCATAGTTAAAAAAAGATAGGTAAAAACTAATTAGTGTCACGCTGTATACTACCTTCTGTTAAGACACTTCTTTTACCCACTTTCCTCCGAAGTTGAGGCATTGCTGGGCGAGGCTAGGCGAGGCTTTGACTGGCGGAACTCAGCGCCTTGGTGCCAGATCGAAGAAATGAAAATATTAATTAATTCTCCCGAGTGGAAATCGAACTTATAGCCGTCGCATTACAGTCACACGCCTGTGCCCCTGCATTACGGTGGCCTGATAGGTGAAGATAATAATAAAAAATATTTTAGATTTTTTTATATAAATTTACCCACTATATATGTGACAACTTAATGGTAGTTATAATTTTACAGTTAATTAAGCGTATAATTTTAACGTATCTAATGACAACTTTAAGCTATACCTATATACAAACTTTTACTTTTATTTAACTAAAACATTTTTTTCCTACAGAAAGTGTATTATTTATAGTATAGTATAATATATATTTTTTGTAGCTGCTAACGAGGCTAAGCGATCTCAATGACTCGCCGCTGGTGCACGGCATCATCGTGCAGATGCCGTTGGATTCTGTGAATTCCATGGACGCGCACCTCGTGACTGATGCTGTGTCACCACATAAAGATGTTGATGGGTATGTCTTAAGAACTTAAACATAAATTAAATAATAAATATGACGTTTGTGAGTTCGAAACCCACTCGATATTTGCTTATCAATATTTTCATTTCTAACCTCTGATAACAAGGCAAAGCGCGGCGATAAGTTCTGCCACTCAACGCGTAATATAAAAGTGGGGTACGGAGTAACTTAACACTAGGTTCCCTCTTATAAAGCTCAATTTATGTAAAGTTATATAAATGCTCAATTTATGCAAACACTAATAGTTAAAATATTGAATATATTAGAACAATAGGTAGGTACACAAAAGGACTAATTTACCTAATTTAATTTTAATCTAGCCTGAACACCAACAACGAAGGACGTGTCGCACTGGGTGATATGTCAGGCTTCGTACCCTGTACCCCCGCGGGCTGCGTAGAACTGATCAAGCGCACTGGTGTCACAATTTCCGGCAAAAACGCAGTAGTCCTCGGCAGGAGTAGGATCGTGGGCACTCCCGTCGCGGAACTCTTGAAATGGGAGAACGCCACCGTCACAGTGTGCCACTCCAAAACTAAGAACTTGAGTGAAATTGTACGTAAGAATGAAAATTCAATTATTTATATTTGTTTAATGTAAAGAAATATATTCTTTCGTGAATAAGATTACACACGAAAGAATAATATAAGAAACGTGAATTACTAAGTTGTTATCATTAACATGTTTAAAAAAAACAATCGATAACACTATATTAGTAGTCTATTTGTAAAAGTATAGTCATTAGAGCTCAGTTCCTTGTGTTTCATATTCCAGACGAGGACTGCCGATATTTTAGTAGTTGCTATTGGCAAGCCCGAGCTGGTGCGAGGGTCGTGGATCAAGCCAGGCGCTGTGGTCATAGATTGTGGAATAAATCCTATTCCTGGTAAGTAATTAGTTTACACATTTATGATACACAGTTGTTTTATTTAGTTAATTGTCTAAATTGGCAAAGAAAACATCAAAAGCGGATAAAATTTTGGATGAATATTTAAAACATCGATTAAGCATTATGGCTAAAAAAGTACACCGTAGTTTCCTCACCTATCTGGCATTTTTTATTTTAAGGCGATACATCAATATAATGTCTAGGTTTTGGACTACTTGGTGAATGCAAAAGGTCGTGTTTGCTGTATGCATAGATTTTTTTTATCAGCTTCACCCAGAATCTCACATAAAGCAGGGTAGGCAGAGGAAACCTGGAAACCACTCCACTACTGTGCGGTATCGTAGGAACTTATGTTTTGTCCTTTCCATAGGAAAAACCTAGTGTTAAGACACTTCCGTTCCCCACTTTCCGCCGAATTCTGGAGACATTGCGTGTTGAGTGGCAGTGGCAGTTGAGTGGCGTGTCGAGTGTTTGTGCCCTTGAGCTACGATAGATAGAAGTAGATACGATACATAGTACCTACTTTCTTTAATAAAATATATTTGATAGTGTACGAATTACTTGTCACTAATAGCAGCATGAACATCTTAGCATATAACAATGACTGGGCCTCAATGAGTTGTTTACAAATAATTATATCACACAATCACTATAGACGGTCAGTGCAGTGCAGTCATTAGGTACACTATAGTGATTACACATTTTAGAGTAAATTAGTGTTTCTTGTGACGTCTTAGAAAGTTTATTAAAGACGATGTAATGGAAAATGCAAATTTGGAGGAATTCATAGGAAAAATCGAAATGAGAAATTTAAATATTTGGTAAATAATGTTATTCTGCTACTTATTATATGTCTATTGTTAGGTTTTACTGCGGTTTTTACTAATTTATCATGAACGTAGTGTAAATTAAATAATTTCAATTTAATTGAAGGCCTTGTATATCTATCCATAATTTTATATTTAGTATACAACAAAACGATCCTTACAATCTCATTCTTGCAAGATTCATTCATAACTAAAAAAATTCGATATCAATTTCTAGATTCCACAAAAGCCAGCGGACAACGCCTGGTAGGCGACGTAGCGTACGCGGAGGCGGCGGCGGTGGCGAGCCACGTGACGCCGGTGCCGGGCGGCGTGGGCCCCATGACGGTGGCCATGCTGATGCGCAACACCGTGCTGGCGGCGCGCAGGCAGCTCGACCGCGTGTCCAGCAAGAGCTGGCCGTTGCAGGCGTTGAGATTGAATACGTTATCTCCTGTGCCTAGGTTAGTACCGCATGTACCAGCATGATTCAGGTCAGAATTAAGTATCAAATCTAAGTGTTATAGCCTGTTCTTAAATCCGTGTGAATAAAAGAACAAATGTAATGTGAGCACAAGTCTTAACAAAGATTTATTGCACCTATTTTAAAAACAATTTTGCTTTTTGTGCTTAATTCATTAATATATCATTATAAAATAAAAAATATAGTAAATTAAATTAAAAACAATGTTTTTCGTATCAAATTCCAGTGACATCGTCATTGCCCGTTCTCAAAAACCAAAACATATAACACAGTTGGCGGAGGAAATCGGACTGTTCCCGAACGAAGTATCCCAATATGGTAATACCAAGGCGAAAATATCGCTGTCGGTACTCGACCGCCTGAATGGAGATCCCAGTGGAAAATATATTGTCGTTGCTGGGTCAGTATTATCTAAGTAAAAAAATGTTGTTACATGACTTCTATATCGGAAATAATTTAAAGAGAGAGAGAGAGAGAGAATCCAATTTCATATACTCATCTATGTTCTTTATCTGGTCCGGCCCTTTTACAAAATTATAACATCTAAAATTATGGAATAAAATATACTTATTAAGAAAAAAATACTTTTCTAACAGAATAACACCGACGCCGCTAGGAGAAGGTAAAAGCACAACACTGCTTGGTCTCGTTCAAGCACTGGGCGCCCATCGCGGTCGCAATGCCTTTGCTTGCATGCGCCAACCCAGTCAAGGTCCTACTTTTGGTGTAAAGGGAGGAGCAGCTGGTGGTGGATACTCGCAGGCAAGTATTTTTTTAGGTAACATTAACTTTTCATTGTATTCCGTATGTAGGAGGGTAGGCAGAAGGAGACTAGTGTTAATGATGGCCACGTTCCATCGAATTCTGGAGGCAGCATGTTAAGTGGCGGAACTCAAAGCTGTGCTTTGCTTGGACACGAGAGCGAAGAAATGAAAATTGATAATATTAAATATTATATTTCCTCGAGTAGGAATCAAACCCAAAACCTATCGTGTTTACAATTACACGCTTGTGCTTCTGCGCCACGACTGGCCTTGCATTAACTACATATTCTAGCTACATATGAAGTATTTTTAATCTTATACTTTCAATAGGTAATTCCCATGGAAGATTTTAATCTTCATCTCACCGGAGATATACACGCAGTGACTGCAGCGAACAATCTTTTAGCTGCCCAAATGGATGCTAGAATATTCCACGAACTAACTCAAAAAGATGGTCCTTTATATGACCGTCTTGTGCCAAAGATTAAAGGAGTGAGAAAATTTTCCGCAATACAGCTTAGGCGGCTGAAGAGATTGGGTATTAACAAGGTCGACCCTGACGCTCTCACCCCAGAAGAGAGAGCCAAATTTGCGAGACTGAATATCGATACCAAAAATATTATGTGGAACCGAGGTAAGCAATAATAAAAGTTCTTAAAAAAATCTTTTTATTTTTATATCTATGTATCTTTACAATTTAATATTATCTTTACAATATCTTTAAAACATTAACAATATGTACTTAGAAAGCTAAATAAATTACTATCTTTTCAGTTGTGGATCTTAACGATAGATATTTACGTAAAATTACAATCGGTCAGTCGCCAACAGAAAAAGGTTTCACTCGTGAGACCAGCTTCGACATAGCTGTGGCTTCTGAGATCATGGCTGTGTTAGCTTTGGGCAAGGATATAGAGGATATTAAAGAGAGACTCGCCAACATGGTTGTCGCGCTTGATACAAGCGGCAACCCTGTTACCGCTGATGATCTGGTAAGTTCATAAATTAAATCTTATATATTGATTTGTTTTATCTTCATGCTTTATCCCTATAAGGGGTAGTCGGAGATAACAATCAACCACATAAAAGATGAGACCTGCTTCCTGTATTATCGATAATTTGTTATGTGTTTACGAAGGTAGACAGAAATATTTGGGAAGTATTTACAAATATGCCAATGGTTTTTATCTAGGCGCCAGGTGCTTTAGTTTTTTTTCTTTTTTGTAGGGTGTCACTGGAGCTCTCATGGTATTATTGAAAGATGCCTTTGAGCCAACTTTGATGCAAACATTGGAGGGCACACCTGTTCTAGTCCACACTGGTCCGTTCGCTAACATCGCCCACGGCTGCTCTTCTATCCTGGCTGACAAGATTGCTATGAAGCTAGCCCGGAGCGATGGATTTGTTGCAACTGAAGCTGGCTTCGGATCTGATATAGGTATGCAATTTGTGTATATATAGATTTATATATATGATATATATGATTTATATATAATTAAACCTAAATAATGTAAGTAATGTTAATGTAAAACTATATTTTCAATCTACTTGAAAACACTTGTTTGGATCTATTTTCAGGAATGGAAAAGTTCTTTGATATTAAATGCCGAGCCAGTGGTGATACTCCTCATTGCGCAGTCATTGTGAGTACAGTGCGCGCGCTCAAAATGCATGGAGGAGGACCCACGGTCAGCCCTGGACTGCCGCTGCATGACGTTTACGTTCAGGTTGATAAATTATAATCACTTTACTTACCTACAGAATTTTCAAATGCATATTTGGTTCACAATAAAATTTTGTTTATATTGTTTTAGGAAAATTTGGAATTGTTAAGTAAAGGTTTATGCAACTTAGGCAAGCATATAAGCAACGGTAACAAATTCGGAGTTCCTGTTGTTATCGCCATCAATAGACATGGGTAATGAACTTTTACTTCAATTATAATTAATTTTCACGTTTCAAGCAGTTAAGTTGACTAAAATATTATTATTTTATTAATAGCAACGACACCGAAGCTGAACTTAACATGGTTAAAGAATATGCTTTAAAGAACGGCGCGTTCAGAGCGGTGGTATGCAACCACTGGGCGAAGGGAGGCGAGGGTGCCCTGGAGCTGGCCGACGCAGTTATAGCAGCGTGCGAAAAACCTTCGAAGTTCGAATACCTATATCCATTAAACATGCCAATTCAGGATAAGATCCAAAAAATTGCCACGGAAATGTACGGCGCTGGACAAGTTGAATACTCTGATGAAGTGTTGGACAAGATCAAGGAATTCACTAAAAGGGTAAGCAATTTTAATTATATGGCAATAAATACTTCTTCCATATTAAAACACGTATGAAAACACATAAAAACATAACGGACTTTTTTTATATACTTCATAACGATGATCGAATAATGAACTTATATAATATGCAACGTGTTTCTAATAGATATTACCCTTTCTAAACTCAGGGATATGATAAACTGGCAATATGTATGGCTAAAACCTCAAACTCGTTGACCGGCGACCCCAGCGTGAAGGGCGCACCTGTCGGCTTCCCGCTGCGTGTTAACAACATCTTCGTGTCCGTCGGCGCGGGCTTCGTAGTACCGATGGTGGGAGAAATATCCAAAATGCCAGGACTTCCTACGCGCCCCAGCATTTACGATATCGATTTAGATACAGAATCTGGCGAAATACAAGGTCTGTTCTAATTTGGTTGTAAGTCTGTTTTTTTTATGGAATATGTAAAAATGTTTGTTATGAATTATATTTTTATTAAATAATGGAAATGAAGAACTGAAATCCTTTATTTTATTTTTAGTATTTATTACAAACCAAAACCAATTTATTATACGTATTTTTAATAAAACAAAATATTATAAGAAAAATGTTTATTTTCTTACAAATAACTTAATCTATAGTGACATTTAGGTTACCTTAAAGATAAACAAAGGGTACATTAAAAAATTAATGAAATTAAGTCGAAGTTCTAGCATCTTTTTAAAACAAAATAAAGATGGCGTTAAAGGCGATTTTGTTTTAAGATCTTTTTTTTTAAAGAGAATATAAACTTGGGGCAATTGATATTTAAAATGTTTGTCTGTTGGACAGTGCGTTTGGGCGCGCTAATCTCTCATACAATATTGGTACGAAATATGTGTTGAAATGGATGAAATTTTAGTTTGTAATGAATATTGTCTTTAAAATGATAATTTTATTAGATCACGAATGTAATTCAGATAAGAAAATAAATATTTCTAGTAAAGCCGCGAGCATGTCGCTAGTTTAATATAAAAATAAGTATTTTTATAAAAGATCGTGAAATGAGTAAACTGATGACATTTATATTACTATGGGCTATTGCGCACAGTTTTATTATAAACATATGACGTGGTTCAATTTCCGCCAATTTATATTCTCATAATATCTGATTGTAATCAAAAGTAATATTTATACGAGTTGCTTGATGTTTTTTTTTATTTTAATAGGAAATAGATATCACATTGAAATATATTTAAAACAAGTAAATTGTAAATGTTCATTGAAAAGTCATTTAGTACGACCGACGAGTCGCGTAACCGACCTGAAGTTAGCTGTAGGATGTTGCCCATATTTGTTTTCAGAAATTTATTTTACTTTTTGGTTCCCGAGTGGACAATGCGTTAACTTGCGTTTTAATAACATTTGGAAAGACAGGCCCACTGACAGATAAAAGTAGACCCATATTCCATGAAGGGCTATGTATTTGCGTGCGAATTGCAAATTATGCTGAACTAATGTATAAATGAGCATCAGGCGTCGGCTTCCTCTACTTCGTTAACAATTTCCGTCGGCTGGAAGTCCTCGTCGTCGCTGTCGTGGGTGGCCCCGGGGTGCGCCGGGATGAAGTGTTCTGGTTCCTTCTGTGCCAATGTGCCTGGTGCGCTCCACGATTTTTTGTTCTGATGGAAAGTTGAATATTATATTTGTATTCATGATATTATTAAAAAATATATTAACACAACTAGGTTTGTTGTAAGATACTAATGTATCTAAGGAATCTCAGTATATGAGACTAGCGATCCACACCAGCGGCTTCGCCCGCTTAGATGTAGTTAGAAGGAACCTAGAACCTGTCAGCTACTAGTACTATACTAAACTACGTTCCCCACTCAATATTCGAGATATTGAATGTTGGGACTCAATTCATTAATTTTGTTTTTATTACCAGAGCGAGGAAATTAATATAATTTAATTCTCCCAGTGGGAACCAAATCCACAACCGTTGCGTTTACAGACAGAAGCTGGCACCACGACATCCCCAAATAGTAAGGTATTATAACTATGACTATCTTACGTAGGTACTTCCATAGAAACTTGGTACCTATCCAAAGAACCTCAATCTAATCTACCAACCTGGTCTCGCCCAGCGCGCTCGACGATGTCCACGTACATGTCGTACACGAAGCGTGCCATGTGTGGCATGTCGCGCGCGCGCAGTAGCAGCTCATCCGGCACTATGGCGGAGCTACCTCTCTGTGCCGGGTAGCGCTCGCCCGGCACCAGCTCCAGCTCTAGAGAGCGCTCGGTTAGCTGTTGTGAAAGAATAATATTATATTTATGAATAAAACATGATCGGTGATGGGCACGGACTAATCATCATCGAAAAATTAAAAAATATTTAGGTACTTTAGCTTAAAGCATTAGCAATAGAATGTACATAGCAGGGTAGGCGTAGGGAACATATTGTTAAGTAGGAACCATGTTTGAGATAGTACCACTCTACTACAGCCAAGAAATAAAAATAATTAATTCCCCAGGTGGCATACACACAACCATAGCGTTCAGTAAGACGATTTTATATAATATTATGTTATATAACATTGAAGAGAATATAACAAGTTAAATTAAAAACAAGTCCAGAGCTGTCCTAGCCTTCATCCTTAATTTCATATTTTTTTGCTGAACGAATCATTGTGCAAGTACCTGCGTTGCTGGTTCGGCCAGACCAAAATCATATAAAAAGTATTTTCGTTAAAAACAGTTTTATGTAGAAATCAAAAACCTATTTACAAAATATAAATGAAAATATCTTTTTGACACTAGGTCAATCAATTTTGGTCGCGCTTACGTGCGGCAAAACAGAGTAATTTTTTTCCTTAACATGCAAAACTACTTACATTAACATGTAAAGTAAGTAATATAAGAATTCTACTATAAGGTTTTTTTTTTATTTTCTATAAAGTACATTGCACGCATGGCATACTCATTACATATAGTCTGGCAAATATGTTATTGATAATGGGAAGCACGCGCGGCAAATTGCGCAGAAAGCGTATTTTGATGTCTGCACATAGACACCCCTTCACGCCGGACCGATTCCCCGTAAGGGCTCGCGGGGAATCGGTGCGGGCTGCGAACAGGCTACGGTACAATCGAGCGCAACGCTATCAGTTCATTACTATGAAATATGAATATAATATCATATGATAGCATCATATATACGGAATGGCATAGTAGAGCATATTTATCTAGTAATATTATAATGATTAGTGTGTTTGTTAGCTTAAGCAACATGCAAAATCAAGTTATGGATAACCAAATTGAAAAATTAAATAAAAAACTGAATTGAAATTATTATAATGGGGCCACATACAAATCTTCTCAATCCAAATTCAATAAAAAAAAGTAAAATATAAAAAGTAATTTTAATTAGGTACATAAAAGAATAAAAATAATATTACATACAAAAAAATCGTCAAAAATTAAGTTTTAATAAATAAAATGTCAAATATAAAAGTAAAAAATTAAAAGGAATGGCCGTTAGTGTTCATTTACAAAAATAATTAGTAATAAAATGCAAATTAAAAAAAAATACGTAATAAAAATTAATTAATTAAAACAAAACGTTAATTAATGCATGCAAGAAAGTAAAAAATAAAAATTGACAAATAATAAAGCAAACAATCAAAACGGTAAAAGGCATTTTTGTTTACAATTAATTATATTCTTGTTTGAACAATATAGTGTGAGCTCGATTGTACCTATAAAGATATGTGGGTGCGAATTTCCTGTAAGGACGTAGCGCTCACACTGACGCACTGTGACTTGTATGGCAAAGGGATACCTCACTCTCATTTTTTTTGTACCCCAAAATTTATTTAAATAATTTACCCAATACTTTTTTTTATATATATATAATCTTAAATATTGCCACATATTTCTTTATCCATATTGCATTGTATATTAATTATTTATTGACAAAAAAAATTATTATACTTTTCGGGCTAGTCTTGATTTTATTCTCGACAACAATGTATGGAACAGCTGATTATTTTTCGATATTTACGTATCCTCATAAAATTTTCGTTTTGTATAATTTACTACAACATAAACATGATCAGATATTTTAATTATCGTGTAGGTAAATGTGATTTGCTAAGCGTGGGGTAAAACAACATAACAGGGTAACACTGATCGAACGTTCTCTGCGCATACGTATACTGCGCAATTTGCCGCGCGTGCTTCCCATTATCAATAACATATTTGCCAGACTATACGTGTTTTTGATTTGTCATACGATTTCCGCATATAGAATCTGTAAGTCTTCTATATTGATTTCTTACTGATCCTAACTGATTCTTTAAAAATAACAACGTAATATTAATTTATTTATAGAATCGCCACATAGATATTATCTTTAAAATATTTACAGCTTCACGCCTTATCCCGCACACAGCAGGGTAGGCAGAGGGAACCTAATATAAGACACTCCGTCCCCCACTTTCTGACGAATTCTGGAGGCATTGCGTGTTGAGTAGCAGAAATCAACGCCGCGCTTTGCCTCGACACCAGAGCGAAGAAATGGAAATATAAACGTAAATAAATATTTCACTTCCTCGAGTAGGGATCGAACCCACAACCATCGCGTTACAGTCACACCATTGTGCCGCTGAGCATATTTACAATATAATCCCATAAAATGAACTTAAAAAACAACGTTATCTGATCACATCATAAATTATTCATGCTCAATTTTATATGTAAATGTTTAATTTAATTTTGTTATAATTTATTTATTTACCACGAAAATAATTCAATTGAACACTTAAATTATAACAGCCTATTAAACATAAATCAGCTATTTAATAAACCAATATATTAACATTTGCCAGATGTTATGAATCATACTTTTTGCCCAAATGTTTAGTAATAAATTATCGACTCGCTAGTGGCTTCATCCACTTGAACTACCCAATTATTTATTTACTAACGTGAGTACATTCGTGTTCTAATAATAACTTATTATTTTAAAGATATACATACACTGAAAATTAAAGTTTCGTTAAATTCAATAAAATATTTTTCATGTTGCAATTTTATCGAACAAAATATGATGTATTTATGAACTAAATTGAAATAAAAAAAAACATAAAATGTTAAGGAAATTTGACCAAAATACAATAGTGAAAACTGCATTTAAATGCAGTCGTTTCTGTGACTAGCGTGCACAAACGCACAGACAAACAAAAGTCTTAAAATTACTGTTTTGGTTTCTTCTACCTTTGTAGAGATTAGTTGCGGTTTTATTATATATGTATAGATAACATATAAAAAAGTTTCATTTCTCAAGTACCTTAACGTCCAAAAGTCGATACCTCTCAAACGAGATATATTAATTAAATTTCATTTAAGTAACTTCCAAACTCTGACGAGTTCTAATCTTTGTATTACTACTATATTAATATTTTACATCGTGACAATCACTTCCAAAATTTAAAAAAAAAACAATTACCTGATTAAACGTAGGCTGCAATTCAAAGCAGTTTCTAAACAGATTGGCTCTCGCGAATATATAGAGGCCAAGTCTCGCCCTCGACGCGGCCACTATGAGGCGACGCAGGTCGCGCACGTGGCCAACGGCCTTGGTGCGCACCAGGGACACCAGGGCTATGTCGTTTTGTTGACCTTGGTATTTGTCCACTGTGGCAACCTGTTTGATAAATAAATAAAAAAAGTAAGTAAATAATAACTAAAATACACCAGAAAATTTAATTCCAATTATCAGGTCCCAAACTGTATAGGCAGAGGGAACGTAGTGTTAGGATATTCCTTTTCCACACTTTATTCTGTATTTCTTGCGATACTGCAAGTTGTGTGACGGAATTCAATGCTTTGATTTGTTACCAGAGTGAAGAGCGAACTAAATAATTCATTCCCCCTAACGGGAATCGAACCCACAGAAACACCAATGCGCTAGAACAACAAAGGTGGAATTTGTAAAATGTAGTAATAAAAATCACAATAGAATTGTTTTTTATTAAACAAATTTGTTCAACATCGCAAATTTTGTAATAAGTAGCGTAGTAGTAGCGGTATTTGAACCCGCACTTCTTATAATACGTCCAAGTCCCCTGACCACTAAGCCGTAAAATCTAATTAAACGTTTTTAATGGATTTATACTCTAAAGTCAACATAAAACCATGTTCTCTGTAAAAAAATATAAAAAGTTTCGGTAAAAAAAAGCGCTAATGGATTATTTCAACTGACTGATCTAATGTTTGGAAATAGCTATAAATAATATCGTCATGATTACAATAGCGAAAAACGTGAGAGAAACTAAAACCGATTTTAAAACCTTTTTAAAGAGTGTTTCCACACATATTTTTTTTTAGTAGCAAGAACGTTCAAATTTCTTATGTTTTCCGAAAAATTTTACTTTTGTATTCCTACGTCAGGAATAACACTATAACAGTTGAAAAAAAATATAATATAATTATTTAAAAATAACAATTTACCTTGTGTGGGTACCCAATGAGTGGGTTGCCAGCGCAACGTTTAGCGATGACGTCACGGATCAGATGTTTCTGTCCGTTGTACGTCGTTAGTATCGAGATCTTTTCCGCGGGCCACCCTATGAGGCGCATGTACATGAACACCGCTACTACGTATTCGGCTTCAGCTAAATTCTGTTGATAGTGAAAAATAATAATTAAAGAGTGAAAAATACATAGAATAATACAAAAAAAAATAAAAAATAATATGAAATGTGTAAAATATATATAAGTACTCTATAGTAAATAAATATTTAAGATCAGTCTAAAAGTTTTTATTTATTTATTTATTATATTACAAATACTTATAGCAGTTTAAATGACCATCTCACCTGATAGAAGTAAGGGCTGGGTTCAGTTTCACCAGCCCCATTGAAATCATCAACGTTGATCAATTGGAAATCGTATCTAAGACCAGCGTTGGCCGCGCGGTACTCGGGTTGAGAGCACACGTGCGACAAGTCACCCAAATTACGGTATCTCCAACGATATAAGTTGCAAATGCTAAAACGATAAACGGAATTATATTATTTTACAGCTAAGTATGTGAATGCAATACAGCGTCGATTATTCGAACTAATGCCAGTTTTTTCAGCGTCTTTATCCATTGTTATAAGACTTTATTTTTAATTTCATAATCATAATTTCTAATATTTATTAAATATGTTAGAGGCCAATCATACGAGTTGTGGGTTAGATTGTCATTCAAGAAAATGAAATATTTGATACTTTCATTTTCTTCGCTCCGGTGTCGAAGCAAAGCCACAAAATTCGCCAGAAAAAGGGGAACGGAGTGTCTTAACACTAGGTCCCCTCTGCCTACCCTGCTGAGTGCTTCACAGCGTAAAGCTAAAAAACAATGTACTGTATGTAATGTAAAAACAAAATACATGTATGGCTAAATCAATTGAGTTTGATTATTCGAAAAACAAAAACCGGTTATTCCAATTCCCATGTCCCCGAATTAGTTAAGATAATTGACGTTCTATTGTGTTAATTTAAATATGGCGTTCGTGGAATGTGAATTTATTTATGCAGGTCACGTTATTTTATATTAGTAACAATAGCTCCTTCTTCTTACTCGGTTATATAACAAAAGAAGCGTGACGTCACGAAGTCGAAAGAAGTGTTTTGTCATAACAAAACAATATCTAACTTCTATATAATCATTCGCATTTAAATTATTAAAAGGAATTGGTAATAAATATTTTTATTTGGTAAATAAAATATAAAAGTTTATGTATTTCTAAAATCTATGGAGCTATAGAATGCCGCATGTAATTTATTTCTATTGTACTAAAATAGTATTAAAAAGATTTTTCGATTTAAAATTTTTATCCGGTAAATACCATAACATTTATTTCAAGGCCTTTCAATTCGATTTTCAAAATATTTACTACGGTTACTTTGGTACATATATTTTTAAATATATACTTACATAATAAAATAAAATTTAGTCTACATAGTAAAAAACTCTTGTTTGCACAACTGCTCCTAACTAAGAATCGAATGCACACCCTAGAGACTGACAGCCAGTGGCACCACACCAGCAGACCGACAAATACAAAATATCCTTTATATTTGAATAATCATAAATAAATATATATTTAAATTTATAGATAAGTTAATAATAAATGTAAATTTGTTGATGTCATATGAATTCTGATATCATGATCATTTTTGGATTTGACACACAGATATGTAATGTTCACCTTATTTACGCCGACATCTATAGATATAGCCCTGGTAATCGATGGTTCGATTACAATTTACAACTAGATGAAATGAATTAATTTAACTTCTTTATTCTAGCAAAAATATCGCTGCGTTAATTACCTACTTTCTTTTTTGTAAATATTTTTTAACACTAATTTAATAATTAACTTTGACAATAAGTTTTATAAGAAAATAAAATTTGTTTGTTTTTATGTACATAAGTACATATATTTGAACGAAGAAAAGACTTGAATTTCTGTTTGTTAGGGAGACAAAGGTAACATTCATATTGTTATGTGTTATTGTACTATTGTCCTTGCAAAATAGAATAATCATGATAAGAAAATGGTTGACACTTTTAATGTCTTCATATTTATGTGTTCTTTCTTTTAAATACACATTTCACAAATACAAGACATGTCCACTTTGTTAAAAGTATTCTCTAACAAAATAATCTCAACAACGGTTGTTTTTTATTTTAAAAATTATACATTTAGCAAGAAAAAGGTCAATCAAATTAATGAATTCACTCTCGAATTGAATTTAGCTGTAATTTTTAAAATATTTGTTCAAGATTTAAAATTTTATGTTTAATTTATGATACTTTAGGTTACTAGGCTGTATACGTATGTGACTCATCTCTTGACAAGATAAGATGCGGTTAAGATTTCCGAACAAAGGAAGAAACATAATAAACTATTGAGTAATTAAGACACAAAGAAATGTATGTAAATATGTGAAAAAAAAAATGTAAACGATCAAATAAAATAAGTATAATATTCCAAGCCACTATCACAGTTGAATGACATCTAATATATAGAACGGGAGGAGTGGGTTCGATACCCACGCACAAAGAAATTTCTTCGCTCTTTTAAAACGAATAAAAAATAAAAATTAAACTCACGTAGGTCTCGCACGACCCTGTGCATCTAATTCCACATAAGGCACTCCAAGTCTAACCATCCTGGTGAAAAGACTTTGCTCCATATTGCAATACTTCTGGAAGGCCATGTTCTTTACCACCGGCGGTAGCTGATGATGATCTCCTATCATTATCCAACGTTTTAAACGAGACCTGCCATCTTGAGGGTTTTGAAGCAAAAGTGGAATAAAAGTTTCAATTTCTAGGATTTGGGCCGATTCTTCCATTAGTATGTTGTCGTATTTGAAACCTGTATAGATTATTTTATGTTACATGAAATTCAAAAATATTAATTAATTCGCAGAAAAGCTAAGTTTACTTTTTTGTTAATTACGATGTAAGTCTACAAGTCTACACTTGTACAGACGGTACAAGAAACTAGTTTTAAAATAAGACCAATTTATTCTTATTATAATTGTAAAAGAAACAAAGTTTTATATAAAACAGTAGACCTACTATCCCATGATAGTTTGAATTTGAGAAAGATTTTTATATTTATAATACACTTATTATAGAGTATGGATAAGAAATAAAAATGTCTGAAATATAGTGTAGGGAACAGTGTCTGGGTGTCTTAACACTAGGTTCCCTATGCAATATGCGTGATACAGCATGAAGCTACACAAAATAGGATTTATACATACCCATTTCAACAAGTTCAGAACGTTTTAGAGCCGCGTGAGTACACGTCATAGCGATGATCTTGGCTTCCTTCACCAGTAGATACTTGGATCGGTCTAGACCAGACCTCAATAGCTCGAAGGCCCTGAATTCTTCCAGTTCTTCGAAAATGTGGTCTATGTACCTACAATTATATTTATGTTTTGAGATCATGAGATCATGAACATTTTTGTATATTTTTTTTTATTTTCTTCTATATGTTTGGGATGATATGATTCTATAGACCATATAAATGCAAATAATAATTTTTGATAGATTATTATATATTAGTATTGCATTTTTTGAATTAACTGGTGAACTTATAATACATTTACCTGTAACAGCTCTTTGCAATTTCCATGTCCTGTTCATAAGATTTTCCAGGGAACAGTGGTTTCGGGGCATCGTCGAAGAATTCGTGGAACGGAAACTCCTTACTAATTGTTTCTATAGACTTGGACTGCCACATATAAAAAAAATGATTATTATAAAACAAATATATTTAACTTGCTGACTTAATTGATTGCTATATACAGTGGTAGGTGGGCAGAACTTTGTGTCACATAATCTTCTCCGCTGTCCTACCCAATTGGAGACAATACTAGATAAGTGGCAGAACTCAAGGCATCATTTTCATTTTCCAGAGTATCAAACATAAATATTCATAGTTCCGAATTGGGATCGAATCCACAATTATTTTTCGTTCTACGAGTATATATATATATATATTCTTAGTTTAATTGTGTTTTCACGAAACATAAAACTAAATATAAACTCTGTAGAGTGAATTCCTACGTATGTGCGTAACGACTTTTCATATACTTAATCCAAAAATAGAAGTAGTAAACACACAAATTTAACAGTTGTTTGCTATTGCTTTGTTTCTGAACGTTTCCGAGGGTAGGCAAAGAGAATCTAGTATCTACGTCCCGTTTCCCACTTTTCGTTTTTCAGCGTAAATCAACGCCATGCATTACAAGCGAGGAACGGAAAATAATTTTAATATATCCCTGAGTAAAGATAGAACCACAACCATAGCGTTTGCAGTGAAAAACAGAGTGCATACACCAATTCGGCGAAAGATAGGAAGCCGCTTATATGAACACTAGGCTTTCTCTGCCTACCCCGTCACACGTGGAATGGAGCTGAAGAAAAAAGGAAGGAAACATTTTAAAATTAAATCTGGACAAGCCATTTACAACTAAGTTCAGGACAGCTACGGTAGGCCGTACCTACTGTAACTCATCCCATATATCCATACCTCATCCTTTTCACATATCCTCGTGAAAGCCCGCCATCTCGGCCTGACGTGGTAGACGTGGAAGTGATGCGCCAGTTCGCAGGTGGCACCCGCGTCACCTCCCACAGTGAGGGTACGCTGGAGTCGTGACACGTGGTCTAGTAGTTCCAATCTCTTTGATAGCACGTAGTTTACTCGCCCGTATCTAACAGTAATTAGGTGTAGGGTTAATGTAAGTTGGCATGGAAAAACTTTGGTTTCAGTTCATCTCTCGACCCAAATTTTAGATGAAATGTAATTTCTTACAATGCGTGGATGACATAAATGTGAATAATAAATAGAAAAAAACTAAACAAATATACAAACAAATTGTGTTCTTTTTTAAATATCTTTTTTACTTAAATGACTTCATTTACACAAAATCCAAAAAAAATATTAATATGTGCGAAAAAAATATTTTTTTATCTATATCTAGGTATGGTTGGTATGTATGGGTTATCATTGTAACCTTTAATGTATGCAGTTCATTTCCTATCTAAAAATAGCTTCATTTATAGCCTATGTACGTAACAGTATGTACTTAAATTTTATTAAAAATCAATGTAATCTTAACATCGATAATAAGTAAATATCCTCATAGTTATCTATATATGAACAAACCTCGAAAAATCTTTGTCCGTCTGTAGAGATTCCTCTCCGTGCCCAAGACGTAGGAGATGACGTTCGTCCACGTCCAACTCAGCCACTTTCTCGAACAGTTGATTGAGTGCCTGATTACTATGAGTGACCACTAGTGTACGCTGCCATGGGAAATTGTGATACAGGTTCGATATTATTTGCACTGCTACGTCGGTTTTACCTAAAATCAAAAATAATTAATATGCAATTTTTTCAGCTTATTAAATATTTTACTTTCTAATACTATATGTATATACGTCATTTAAAGTGCAATATATTTAAGCGAAATAAGATAAAGATTTTATATTAAAAAGAAAACAAGCTCCGAAGCGTATAGTCATACTCGATCAACTTAATAAGCCATTTCGGAGTATAAACGTTTCCATTATAGTCGTAAGTTCATTTTTTTTTATCTGACCCATTCTGCTGTCGGGCTTCGTAAGGGCCAAATAAGAAAAAAAGAGATGTTGGAATTTACAGCCAAGCTTCATCTTATTCGAATCAGTGAAAATTAAGTCGAGAAATAATAAATTTAAGGAATTATTAGCAAAATTGCATACAATGTTGAATATAAATATCGCGAATCGAGCAAGAACTAAAGAGTTAAAAGTAGAGTTAAAAGTAGAGTAAATCTTATCGCATGCGTTTAATAATAATGAGTGTAAGTAAGTACAATATACGCATTGTACTGAGATCAGGTTACAACCTCATGAAAACCCGTCTTTTATTTGGTTTGCCTTTTTTATTTTTATGCACATCCCGCATATGGTGCGTTATCATAACAGCATTGTCGAGAGAACTTGTCGGTTACGTTATAGGTAACCGTTTTTAGGGTTCCGTGGTAAAAATGGAACCCTCAAAGGATCACCTTGTTGGCCGTCCGTTCGTGTGTCAAGGCAATTTATCTCGTGATCGTTAGGATATTAAGCTGAAATTAATATCCTATATTCAAGTTTATGGTCTCTTGAAGCATAAAAAAATGTAAAGCATCAAGCTTCTAAATCAACACGATTAAAAGATACGTTGGTCTGCAATCCTGTAATTAATACGGAACCCTCGGTGTGCAATCCGACTAGCACTTGTTTTTTTTCTTCAGAATATCCACTATAAATCCACTCACGGAATCCAAAAACAAAAAAAATAACATTTCACAGAACTAGGGAAACGAAAATATTTTTGAATCAAAATTGTATACTGTATGTACCTACATACCTAGGTATTATTCAAGATATACTATGCAAGAAAATTACACGTAATTGTTTTTACTTGTATATACCTATAACGGCATTTCTTCCTTTCGTATTTAAACGTCCCATTGTATTCGTTTTTTTTTTAACATTTTAAAAATTACTCAATGATAATAGTATGATTATTTTTTATTTTCCATTTGCCAGGCTATAGTTCGCCCAGGTTACTTAAGATGCAAAGTGTTACTTAATATGTAAAAAATTATACATTACAGATTTGCATATGCAAAAGGAACACTTAAGTATAACATTACTTTTGTTTCCATTTGCATCTGAAAAGCACGTTTGGAAAAAAAAAAATATGTCACATTTTTTTATAAGCTAACCAAAATCTCTAAACAAAATTTTGAGAGATTTTTGTGTATTTCGAACAAAACAGATTGAAATTTTGAATCTCTTAATTTTAAATATAACAAAGACTTTTAACCTTTGATGTCTTTACATTTGAAAGACTAAATCTAATGCACTGTGGCCTCTAATCACACACCATGTTCATACCGTTACCAATAGTCCTGATGAGTAAGGGATCAAATTCCACTTCCACTAATGAGATAATTTCAACACTACTGACATACTACATAGGTGTTTCCCTGGTCTGATTCAGCAGTCACCGGAAGTTGAATGACGGAGCGCAACAATGGATATTATAAAATACTTGGAAAAAATTAAGTTTTAGCACTACGAGGCCGTCTTACGATTGTTAGCGCCATATTACGGTTATTATTATTACTTTACGACCAATATCTAGTAAGTATATAGGCATGACCTACTCTATGCTTTACGTTTGAATTAATAATTAATTGTCACATTCCTAGTCCATGCTTATTTTTTTCTCCAGAAACAACAAACCCATTCAAAATTAGGCACAAACATGAAAATATGTTGGATTATCATACAAGAAGCGCCAGCAAGGCGCCGGGTGTGTTCACGCTTCGTAAGGAACATGCAAGGAACATGCCTTGAGAATTAAATCACTTTGAAATTGGCCATAAGCAACACGCACCAAAGAATATAAATTGTCTATAAATAACTCAAATAAGTTATGTGACACTCATTTAATTATGCTATAAAAGCTTTTATTATCTTTAACGGACAAGTGGACGGCCAATAACTAGATATGGCCCGAGATCCCACCGCTTAAATCTGCAGGGATCTGTAACGCCGAATGAAAAACTTCATCTTTTTTTAGTTTATTGTTTTCATCATTACATAAATTTCACGTTGAGTATAATTTTGGATCTCGTTTTCGTTAGATTTTGCGAAAAATCGTGCACTTGCACTAAGTATAATGTAAAATTTGTATAGCTACTTAATATAAAACAATATTGATACATTTAGACTTAAAGATGTTGATTTCCAAATTTTTATTTCAATGTTTTATAAAATTAAAGAACAGAGACATTGTGTATATATCTCACTTTTCGAAAATCGGTTACATTTTGGTTTTATTAAATACTTACATTTATACGAGATATTTCTAAAATTAGCAAAGTCTGGACGATGCTTCATGCTACACGAAGTTTTTTCTCTCTCTTTATACGGAAAATATGTGATATAAAAAGATAAAAACTTACCGGTCCCAGGCGGTCCCACTACTAAGGTAAGTCCAGGCTGCATTCCCGATCGTATGGCTTCAACTTGCGTCGGTGTGAACAAGATATTGTTTCTAAAAAAAATTATTATTAAAGTTCATTTAAAGTTCATTGCCAGTAGGAAATTACTTAAACGCGATGCTTGTGGATTCGATTTCCAAACAGGGTAAAATATATACATATAGTAGATATAAATAAGATATTAATAAGTTTAAATAGAAAATGACATTCAAGACAAGTTAAATATTTTAAAATGACAAAACATTATTTTAAAGCAGTTCATATTTAACCACTCAAATTTAAACATTGCAATCGATGTTGTTATCACAATTTGATCAAACAAAGACATTTTCCTGACGTACCTAGTACCTACTACACATATACCTATTCTGTTTAAAACATGTTTTACCTGGGAACCTGGAAACCTAGTGTCAAAACACTCCTCCACTTTCCACCGAACTCTGGAGGCATTGCTAGTTTCCACTGCACAGAAGCGAATCGAATCGTAAACATAAACATTAAATTTAGCAAAGAAACCAATAACAGTTACTTACTTTTTCGGTTCATTATACAGATAAGGTCCCCGTTTCGGTTGCACATGCGGTTGTACCGTTATCACTTTGCCCGGTTCGTCTTCGTCCATGGCGTTGTCACCCAACTCTTGTTTACGTACCACGTTCTCGAAAGTCAACCTGTATTTAATATATTTTATATTTTTAGTTAAATATATATTTTAAAATTTTAAATAAAAAAGTTTTTTTTATTATAAATATATTTAGACTGGACACATGCTTCGTAGGTTCTTTTGTTAGGTAGGTAATACTTGTTTACATTTAATTTAAAAATTACATAAGACTAGAAATTTAATATACCTAAATACTTAGCTTAGACATATTTTCTATGTATTTTTAAATTTAGTTATTACTCATCCGTTTAAGCATTTATTTTAAGTGTTAGTAGAATAGTAATAAATTTAACCCACTTTGCATAAATATGCCGATAAGACACCAAGAGCCTACGTACCGAGCATACCAGTATAGTTACAAAATTTCAACTCCATATTTCGACGAAATTGATTTTGATCAATTTAAATCTGTATGCCACACTTAGGGTAGGCAGAGGGGCCCTTGTGTTTAGGTACTCCGTTCCCATTAAGACACTTCCGGTCCCCTCTTTCCATCGAATTTTTCGTGCATCGCGTTTAGCGTCGTTATAATCGAAATAAAAATCTTAAATATAAAACCGTCGCGTGAACAGTCGCACGTTTGTTCTCCTGCGCTACGACGCCCTCAAATATGTGTAGAAAAAAAAAAACACCTAAATAACTTACTTGAACGGTCGTACCAGTTTTCTAGGATCGTCAGTCTTAACTTTAATCTCATATCCTGGGAAACTATTGCGTAGATGTTCCATATCCAGGAAAGTATCATTGAAGTCTAAGGGGGGGATTTCATTCGGCATTCTGTACCAATAAAAAGTATGATTTACAATTAATTTGGATATTAATTAAAATAAAAAAAAAAACACCAGTTTTAATAAAAAAAAAAGTATATGGATCATACCTGGTATAATGCGCTTGTCCAGGATCTCCATATCCTAAAACGATATCATGTAACCATTCTGGAACCACGCATTCCGTGTTCATCAGTTCTCTGATTGTCTCCAAAACAGCTTTGAAATTGTTCTCTTTGGGTTTTCGACGCATAACAATATTGAATGTTTCGTATACATCCTATGGAATAAAAAATATATTATTATATTATTAGGCTATGTTAGGTAATTTAGATAAAAAAATCAGCTTCACGCTTTATCCCTTATATATATACATGGTAGGCAGAGGGAACCTATTGAGGAAACCTAGTTAAGACAATCCGACATCCACTTTCCGCCGATTTTCCGAGGCATTGGGCTTTGAGTGGCGGAACTTCTCGCAGGATTTTACCTATAAATTTTTGCTTGGAAAATATTTTCTTGTGAAGTTCTAAAAGTTATCATTGCAAGAGTTGTAAAAACGTGTTATATTTAATAAGATATTTGATTTTAAATATTTATTGATTTAATAGTCAATTGAATAAAATCGGTGTCATTTTTTTTTTTTTTTTTTTGTTTTTTTTTTCTGTTTATTGGTCCACAAAACAAAACACAAAACAAAATACATTGACATAAAGAAAAAAAATCATAAACATAGTAATTACACGTGATTGCATTTTTCTAGATGTAGACACAGCATGCATTTTAGTAAACAAAAAATAGCCTAACTTATGGTAACAGTGAAAAAAAAAAAACATATATACGTACATATATATGTAAAAATAAAATTTTAAATCTTAACAATTTTAAAACGTAAATACAAAGACTAATTTGACAATTTTAATAATAATTACAACTAAAATTATATTAATTTTAAAATCTAAACAATTTCTTTTAACATACGACGTAGAGAGGATATAGACATATGATTAAAAATGTGTAACTTAAAGCATATAGCATTATATGAAGCAGTTATGCGATGCAGGGGTGAGTGGCTTAAAACATTGGTTCTAGTGAGAGGAAGGCAAAATGTTTTTCTATTTCGTAAACGACTGCTAGGCCGTGGTACACAGAAATTTAAGCGATACAAGAGGTCGGATGAATCAATGATTCCATTAATTAACTTGTAGAGTAGAATGATATCAAGTACCTTCCTACGTGTAGAGAGCGGTGAAATTTTATAATACTCTAACCGTTTTACATAGGAATTCAACTCATGGCATTTATTATCTGAGTAAGATATGTGATATAAGAACCTTTTTTGAACATTTTCCAATCTATTAATATGAATTTGATAGCTAGGACTCCACACCACACTACAATACTCTAGGATATTTCGCACAAACGTATTAAACAAAAGAATAGTTATGTGTGGTTGCTTAAATAATTTTAATTGTCTATTGATAAAACCTGATAATTTGGAAGCTTTCCTTAATATATTTTCGAAATGTGCTCTGAAACTTAACGAGCCATCAAATGTGACACCCAGATCCCGAATGCTTGTCACTTCTTGTAAAGGTAAATTATCAATAAATTATGTAACGTTTTCATCATCAACTTTACGAGAAAATTTTAAAAAGAAACATTTACTGGAATTGAGATGCATTTCATTCAAATTACACCAATTACTAATTATGTTTATGTCTGCTTGTAAAATGTGCTTATCAGATTCGTGATTAATAATTCGATAAATTTTTAAATCATCTGCGAAAAATTTAAAACTTGATTTAATATCTTTAGATAGGTCGTTTATAAATATCAAAAATAACAATGCACCAAGGTGTGACCCTTGGGGAACCCCAGAAGTTACTTTACATTGTTCTGATTTAAATCCACGGATATATACCAATTGCGAACGGTTATTTAAGTATGACTCAATCCATCTTAACAAACTGCCATGTATACCCATATGTTCAATTTTTTTTAGTAATAAGTCATGTTTTACCATATCGAACGCTTTTCTAAAATCAGTATATATAGCATGAACCTCTTTTTGCTATATATATTACTTGGTTTTCTAATTTCCACCAATTTTGCATAATGTGTTAGGTCCTATGCTGCAATTACGTAAAATAATATAAATATTTCCCCCAGTGGGATTTGAACTCATAACAATTCCGTTCAGCGGTCTCATCAGAGAGTCGAATGAATATTCATACAAAAGCAATTACGCTTTAGGAATATTAAAAGTTCGCTCTAATTACACAATAATTATTTATCTCGTAATAGTTATAGTATAGTAGATAAAGACATTAAAAATTTTTAAAAAATTGAACAAAACATAGTTTTTTAGCTTTACGGTATATAATTGACATAAATTCGTAAAGATTCTGAGAAGAGCAAAATATCCGGAAAAATAAGAGGAGACAGGAAAAGAAAAGACGCTATAGAAAAATTTCCCCACAAAATTTCCACAAGCAGGATTTCCTCGAACACCACAGAGATCGTCGGTGGTCTATTAATAAACAAATTTTAAAATATTGACCTTCACCAGCTCGTTTTAAGTACTCTCTGGAAGCAAACATTTTTTTCGACCAAGTGTTATAGATTCAGCATGTTTTATCGACGTAATTTCCAACTGACGATAAATTTAGCTCGCAGATGCCGTTGTGAGTGATTCTGTAATCTCTGAATATAAAAAAAAATAGGGATGGCTAAACTATATTTTTTTTTAATTTAACATTAAAAATCATCTTAGAATAGAATAAAAAAACAAATAAATTAGAATAGAATTAAAAATAGAAAAATAAATTAGAATACATATTTCTAAATATAAATAATTTCAGTATTTCTTCGTCTTTTATTATGGTAAGGAAATAAGAAATTACTATTTATTGCATGAATAATATTTTAAAATGTTTGAGAAGCATTTATGTTATCCATACCTATATTATAAATTCGAAAGTAACTCTGTCTGTCTGTCTGTCTGTCTGTCTGTCTTTTACGCAATCAGGGCCAAACCGCTAATTTAATTGTAATAAAATACTCATATAGAGATACTTGAAGGTCTCGGGATGAACATAGGATATATTTTTTTCTCATATTTGTAATATTTTCGACGTATACCAATATATTAAAATACTTATTAATTTGACATGCAATTTATTCCGCCATATTAATAACAACCGTCGTTGCTAAGCAACGTTTTGCAAAGTTTGTTGTTAGAAAACGTCACCCAAAATGAGCTTGCTTAACGCATCTCTCTATTGAAAACTGAAAATAATTTCATAAATATATTTAAAAAATATTCGTATAGTTCAAGCGGGCGTAGCCGCGTTCGGGTCCACTAGTATAAATATAAAACAGTTATTTTTAATTGATATAATATCTCCTATATTATGAAAGAAGTTTTGTTATTCTTAACATTATATCTAAAGTTAAACAATAACAATTTAAATTAAAACAATATATGGTAATGCAAGCGCCAACTGGTCGCCAGATGGCTACGTATTTATTTCAATCGTTAAATACTGAATCTTATCAACAAATAAAATCGAAAAGTTAAAAGGCTGTATATAGCTTTAAGTGGAGCAAATGGATTACGCAATCGAATCTGTAGCTTTTAAACTTAGTATTGCACTGAGAAATTATGACGAAACCATTCTGCTACAATAAGGAAATTAAGAATCAACTTCAGCTTTGCGTTTTACTCGGCCCATATGTCCACAGGAAGAAATGTCCTAGTCGCCTCTAGGCTCCAATTTAGGCTTTACTGCATTTACTCGGGAAAATACTTATAATAAATAATAAAAATCTTTATCTATTCCTAAATCCGGGGCAGCCACGCCCACCCTTGTATGTTGAGTTCCAGTCTGGAGCGAGAATATGAATTTATTTAGAATATTACTCCAGTAGAAATCGAACCCAGAACCAATGCAATAACAGACCGACGCTGTCACACCGCACCACAGTTACCTAATTAAGAATCAATACAACAATAAATTATATAGATAATAAAAATGGGCGTTTCATTAACATATTGTATATTAAGAATGATTGCGTACATACATAATCGTTCAGGTTTAACCATTATATATTAGCTAATTGATTATTATGTCTCAGTACAGAGCGTTCATTGCGTCAACTACAACGGTGACGTCATCGAGTTGAACTGAGTACTGCGCGCTTATAATCCTTACTTCTATAAAAGGAGTTATTTATTTTAGCCTGTCAAACTAAATATAGTATTGGCATTGTTCCCTAAATGACAGAAAGCCACAGTTATATAGCCACAGATATAAAGCCTAAATCCCGTTGAGTCCATATTAGTTTCAATTCGTATTTAAACTATGTATATGACGTAGTTTTGACGATAAGTAATTGTTATGAGTTCAAATTTACGCGCAGGAATAAAGGTTTTCCCGTTCCTATTAGATAATTTGCGGTGAGAACCGCCATTCATCATTCGCCGTTTCTCTCATATAAGTTTGAAATATAAATCTTAGAAGTAATTATTCAGAAAAATGTATTTAAAAACACATTTAAAAGTTTTTTTATTCACACCTTATTCTTCTTGGTAAGGATAACAGACCGTTGCACAAATATACTGTACAATAAAGCTAATAAAAGAGTATCAAAATAGCAAATACTTACTTCTTTCCCTTTGCTGGCTCTATCCAAATCTAATCTATACTGATTTGGATCCAGGAGTAACCTGAATGTTCTTGAATCTCCATCCAACTCAGGTCTTGGTTCTGGACCTTCCTCTATAACCCGTCCTGATGCGTCCAACATTCCCTCGACTTCGCATCCCCTTACGTATACAATACCCGCTTGTTCTACCATGCTTTTTTTGTAATCATATTTTGTTCCTACGGAAATAAAAAAAAATTATCTTTAAGTTTTTTTATTACATCTCTTGTTTTCTCTTGTTTAAGCATTATACGGTATCCCGCACCTAGCATGGTAGGCAGAAGAATTTAATAGTGTCTTACACTCCATTTCCATTAAGACACTTTCATTCCCTACTTTCCGCCGAATTCTGGAGGCATTGCGTATTGACTGGCCGAACGCAACGTCGCGTTTTCATTACCAGAGCGAAGAAAATTAAAATATTCAATATATGCTTTCATCGAGTGGCAATAGAATCCACAACCCGTTACGTATAGAGTCATGACTGGCCTCAATGCCTAAAATTTAGAAAATAAAATATTTTTGACGTAGTCATGTTGCTTGAGGATATAGGTACCTACCTATATCCTCAAACTACAGACGGGCACATTTTCCAATAATTTAGAAAATATTAATTCATTTTAATAAACGTTACAAGAATTGTGACCAGGAAAATTTTGAATCATAATGAATTAGTAATTAAGAAAATAAATATTCTAATAAACATATGGTAACTGGCCACAAACACGTCAATTGTATGTAGAATACAAACAAAACATAAATAACAAAAAGCACAAAGTAGTTGAAAATAGTTGAAAATGCCAGGTGTCATCATCATCACTTCTAAAACGCATCATAAAGGAATCCTCATTTTTCACACCAGTAAAAGATAAAAGATATGGTATAAAAGCAACGGCTTTTTAAAATCTGTGTATTATCTGTACAACTCTTACCTATTCCTTTATTTGGGCGTACGGTCACCAAGAAACAGACATCATGTTTCCGGAGATTCTCCCATTCCTGTTTAATCTCATTTTTCACGCTCAAAGTGACGGTAACATCAGCTCGAACTCTCGACGGTGCCTTTTCTCCTATATTAGGTTTCGCCACTTCAACAACTGCGAAACTTTGTATTGGATGAGCCATTCGTGCCCAGCCACCGAAATATACACTACCGTCTTCTGCATGCCTGTATTCAAATAAAATTATGGGAAAATTATTTCTAACACAATAGATATCCGTCACAGATAATTATAGGTACCTATATAATATATAGTTTAGCTTCGTTTTTACATCCCGCTTACAGGAGGATAGGCAGAGGGAACCTAGTGTTAATACACGCTGGTCCTCACTTTTCGAGACGTTGAGTGGAGGAGTCTTACTAGAGTGAGGAAAAGAAAATAATCCGTTTCTCCAAGAGTGGGAATAGAACCAACAACCGTAGCGTTTACCACCAGACGCAGTGATGCTGTGCAATAACGGTCTCCTACTTCTTTTTCTTCTTCATAGATAGAATTATGTATTAGAAGAAATTGTTCAAAATTCACTTACCATGGTGCCAGCCTGTAAACCGCATCTTCAATATCTTGACGAATCTCATCTAAGGTGGAAAAAATATACAATTATTATAACGCACGATATTAATTTATTTATGCATACTAGTGGACCCGAACGCGGCTACGCCCGCTTGAACTATACGAATATTTATTAAATATATTTATAAAATTATTTTCAGTTTTCAATAGAGATGCGTTAAGCAAGCTCATTTTGGGTGACGTTTTGCTTAGCAACGGTCGCATAGCGACGGTTGTTATTAACATGGCGGAATAAATTGCATGTCAAATTAATAAGTATTTTAATATATTGATATATATCGAAATTATTACAAATATGACAAAAAAAAAGTATCCTATGTTCATCCGGAGACCCTCAAGTACCTCTATATGAGTATTTTGTCACAATTAAATTAGCGGTTTGGCCCTGATTGCGTAAAAGACAGAGAGACAGACAAACAGACGGAGTTACTTTCGAATGTATAATATAGGCATAGATAATGGCATATTTCAAATTTATTATTATCACAAGTGGCAGTTGAACGTACAGTGTTTGAACTGCTGATAAGCTTTTACAAATATGTTCAAGACTTATCAGGTACATGCTCCTAATTTAGGTATAAATATATAATATGAGCTGTTTACTTTAAATATAGTTAGTATGCTATGTTTAGGTGATAGGTGTCTCAGGCTAACATGGATTTTCGAGCTCATCCTGTCATTTAGATTGAAGCTGTCAATATGGAAAGCAAGTTAATTCTATTTAAAAACGCCAACTTTTCTAACTCTAGCAGTAATAGAGAAGTACATAAATAGGGTTTTCTAAGCTTTTATTACATTACATCGTTTATTTATGTACATATATAACAAAAAATAGGATTCAAAAAATTATATTGTTCTGAAATATAATCTTCAATGCCAAATTAATGATGTATAAGAGGAATAACTGATTCAGAATTAAATGTTTCTAAGAAATGGCAACCATCAATCAAAGTAATAATAAAGTACCTGAACATATGAAGCATGAAATCACTAAATGCTATCATCGAAACCCCACTTATGTCGTGCATAGAGTCAACACTATGGATTCTATAGAAACTAATGGGTGCGGTACCCTTCTGGTACTATTATTATTATTGAGATATCATATTCTACGCTACACCTACGCATATCCATATATATATTTATAATAAAATCGATGGGTGTCTGCGAATGGATATATGAGAAAAGAAATTTTCTTTTCATCGACGACGATTTCATCAAAAAAATCTTGTTTCATTCGTTACGCCCCAGAGTTTGAGAACCCCTATCAGCACGAAGTAGTAAATATTGGTATTCTTGACAATATAATAAACATACAGTATCTTTACTATTTGGTCTTTAGAATATAACAAAATGGGAAAACAGTAATAATCGTTACAATTTTATAAAGTAAAATAAATCTTCATTTTTAATTAAGAAAATATTATTTAACTATAAAATATACTCACATGTACTTTCTAAACGGAACAGATTAAAGTTCCTCAACAAGTAATCATGCAGCGTTAAGAACTGTAGATTCAATTTCGGCAATGCTAGACAGTTTTCACCACTATATATCTCCGTGGGTACGACGTTCTCATCCCAAATGATGTCCTCAGTTGGGTAAAGAGGCATTGAGTTTAACTCTTCCAGTTGTGATATTCGCCGTTCATGTCGAGATACCTAAAAAAAATGTTGCCATATAAATGCAAGCTAGCAAAGGATTGATAGAGGGATGGATTTCATTTTCGTGACATTGTGTTGCGGATTAAGATGCTGAAGTAAACGCCGCGCTTTATCGTAGAAAAGCCATCCCGGCTATGAATATATTTTTAAATAAAATCAATATGATTAACAAATTAAATCGTTTCCGTTGGCAAAAAGAAGAATTTTAACAAATTATTAATTGAGTAATAAAAATATTGTTAGAGTAATAAATATAACGTAAACTACTCACTAGAAGTTCTTTTAAAAAGACTTTGTCCAGTCGGTGCCATGAGGCCTCATCCTCTTTGCCTTCAGGTGGTACGAGGTTCAAATATGTTGCAATCGCTCGTAACGCTTTATCGCTTAAAAACAAACAAAAAATATTTATCTTATAGCTTTATCATGTTATAATAATAAATTTAATAATTTTCCTATTATTTCTTATATTTAAATATGCAAATTCAAATTTATAATATTCTGGTAATAAATATTCGTTTAAAATATACATAGGCCAATAATATGTTTCGCAATCGAAAATCTATATATAAATTAAAATGTATTACTAATTCCAGGTATATGGAGTTTACCTCAAGTTGCCGAAATGTTTCTGCAAAGTCTCTCTTGTATCAACACTCGCGACGTTGGCTAGCGCAAACAATCTCAAGTCTGGGAATTTGGCAAACGCGGCTTTCTGTAACAAAATGAAATTATAAAATTAAAACCTCGTTTTTTTTCGGCTTTGGCGCTCTAAATATTACCTACTAGATTGCAAACCTTATAATTAACCAATTACCTATATGATAATAATTTAATTTAAAAAATTAATTATTATCATATATGGCATATATTTAATAAACAATAAGGTTAAACAGAAAATGAAAGATAACCTGCAACGAGGTGATTCTTGAATAGTGTTGTAAAGCCATATCTCTGTCCGTCATCGGATCTCCGGTTTCGTCGCTAATTTCGAAGCGAGCGTAGAATTTGAGCATCGTCATCAACTGTAACAATATAAATTATTATAATTTAAATTTTTCCTTTTCATAAATGAATGAATTATGAAAAAAAAAATATTTCATTAATGAATGAATTGCTATTATGAAATGATCCACATGTCTTAAAACATCATCATAATATTTATATGAGTTATAGCTTTGAGAAATTCAGTTCATTCAGGCAAATAACTGGAGATATTATAATAATTTCAATTTTCTCAATATCTATGATGTTGTTAAAATCATACTAAAATCCAGCAATTTATTTAAAAATCAGCTTTTCTATATCCCGCACACAGCTGGGTAGGCAGAGGGAATATAGTGTAAACATACTCCATTCCCCACTTTCCGCCGAACTCTAGAGGCATTGCGTGTTGAGTGGCGGAACTCAACGCCGCGCTTTTGCTTCGCCGCTTGTGACGGCCTAAACATCAATTTATATGAATTAAACATATTTAATTAAGACATGTTTTTGTTTACATTTCCATTTGTACACGTTATACAGGATACATAAGTGCTAAACTGTCTTGAACATAACACTGCTTACCTTAAAATGTTCAAAAGCGCTAGCGCTCGCGTCGCGTTCGGTCGTTTACATTTACACTAAGAAACTATAACCTAGCTATAGTAACTAAAAATATATATAAACCTATATATATATATACAAATGTGTGTGTGTGTGCATAACAAACAATAAATGAACCATGAAGTTATTTATTATAATATTATTTTCTATGACTTTCACTACGGTTTTGAGTGATCCTGAAATAGCCATGTGCTGTCCTCAGCCGCGGAGTGTCCTATCTGATGATGGCTATAACTGCACAAATGTTGAAACTAATGTAACAACACCTACAGGTCTGTTGTGCGAGAAAAGAGATATTGTGCCCAAGTCTTATTTGGACTTCCAGATAAATGATGAAGGACAGCTGACTGTTGATTTCAATGGACTTCGAACGTACTTGGAGCATGATACGTAAGTTTATATTTTTTATTATCTTCTAAAACTTCCAAGGTTTTTTTGTACATTTTTTTATTGGTTCATTCAAAAGAAGAAAGATCAAATAGATATAAATTTAGGAAGTATTTATGTACCCATTGGTGTTTTGTTAATGTATAGGAAACCGACTTAAACTTGAGAAAATTTGAATTTTAGAGTTAACTTTACTTACAAATCAGCTACAGATTTTTTGGAAACTTCAAATTAATTAAAAAAACAAAACTTTTGTCAAAAAAGGAGAATTTAACGTAACAGGATTGATTTTAAAATTTCTATGTTTCTAAAAAAATATATTTTCCTTTCCTAACTGTAGAATAACACTTTAAAAATGTAAAAAAATAAGAAGGAACCTATGATGACATGTAATAAATAAACAATTATTAATTACTACAACAATAAATAATAATTACTAAAACAATATAAACATGGGAGATACTTAGAGGCCGCTGTGGCACTGTAGCACAAGCGTGCGAGTGGAGGCGTTTGTGGGATCGATTCCTATTCGACGAAATTAATTATATTTTATATAATATATTTTCATTTCTTCGCTCTGGCAAGCAACAAGGCAAAGGACGTTGAATTCTGCCACTCAACACGCAATGCCTGGAAACTTCGGCGGTAAGTGGGAAACGCAGTGTCTTAACACTAAGTACCCACTACCTGCGCCACTAATGCAGTTGAAAATCGATATTTAGAGGTATACTTTATAATAACATGGTGACCTAGTGTTAAACTCCGTTTTTACTTACATTTATTATGACAATACTTAACATTTTTTATGATACAGTAGAAACTCGATTAACCGGACTAATTGTTGTCGTTAGTCATCCGGATAATCGAATATATAAAGAAAAGCTGGTTTTGTGCATATGTAGCACGAAATTGTTATACAGGAATGTCAGCGCCACTTTAAATGAAACCACAGTTTTAAGTACTCTATAAAAGCCTAATATAATTCGGAACAAAAAAAAATTCTCAAAAATGAAAAAGTTTTTTTTTCAAACAAAATAAATAATAAAATTATCGTTTTAAAATAAAACGCCATTTGTAAAGTATAACATAGGCACGCACACACTTACCTGTCAAAGCAGCAACGTCGCATACGTATGTGTGCGTCACACGAAATACAGGTATGGATAAAAATCGTGAAATGAAAAAAAAATTCTACGTCCAAACCGTTGAGGTATCTTGATTATTTTTTTTAATTCTGGGTTTGAAATATTTTACCCTATATGCAGTTTCAGTAAAAGAAGCGCTGCCTCTTCCACCCTGTATATCTATTAAAAATATATGTACCTACATATCAAAGTTTATTAAGAAATTATTAACAATTTCCCACATACGATTTATACATATTATAGTAATAAATTAATATATTTTTTTTAGGTATTATTGTAGTAAATTGTATAAAATAAATATCGCGGTTGATAGTCCGGATAATCGAGAATCCATATAACCGAGGTCCGAATAATCGAGTTTATACTGTAATATGTTAATTTCCTTACATAACTTCCTTTCCTTATCATAAAAAATGTCAAGTTTTTCATGGATACAATATTATTATAAATTAACATTAAAAAATTGTATTAAAATAATAAATTGTAATTCCAGATTTTGCGTCGCAAACGAGACTAAAACGTTTGATGAAAGACTTGTGGTGGTGTGCTCAACGGAAGAAGAACAGATCATAGACGACAGCGTCCTAGGATATTGCCTGATAGTTTCTGTCATTTTCCTAACTCTGACAGTCATTGTGTACAGTTCATTGCCAAAATTAAGGTAATTTTATATTTACTACATTTTATCATACATTCTTTACTGATGTGAATTAAAAATAGAAGAATATTACCTACAGTATTCTCCTAATAAAATGACAATAGTCAGTAGATTGACCAAGGTTTTCTAACATGCCAAGAATGGAAGTTCTAAACTACAATACTTTTTCTTGTCAATTGGAATATTACTCAGAAGAGATTTTTTTTTTATTTAGAACCGGTCAATGAAAATAGGTTCATTAGGTCGAGGTGTTTCGTTTTAAGTTTTGTTGTCTGTCTCGTACTTTATTACTGGTTTCAATAGAGTTATAACTTGATTTTGACAATATGTACAAACATATTGACAGAATCGTGTCAATATATCAAGAAAACTAAACTTACTTAAATAATTTATATTATACTGTTAGAAAACGGAAGCGGTTAACGTTTTTAAAATAAACACGATAAAACAACATACTGTTTGTATGTTTCCAACGTACTCGGACAGAGGTTCTACGTAATTACAATAAGTGACATGTATCACTCAATAACAACACTACACACTAGATACCTTCCAATCAGGGCTTCCGCCTACAAGCAACTATGCCCGTTTGACACAATTCACAATTCCACTGCGTTTATTGTCTTCTTACCTAAATCTACCCACATTTACACGAGTACGCTAACAATACTATTATATAATTAAAAAAAAATAATCAAAATGTTTAATTTAAATATCTATTTTGTTTTTCAGAGACATTCAAGGAAAGAGTATAATAAGCTTTTGTGCGAGCTTGGCTATCGGTATGGCTATCTTATCTATATTAAAGTTAATGGAGTACGAGGATATGACGTTATGTGCAGTAAGAGGTAACGTTAGTTTTATTAATTTATGTGCAAAGCTTCAAAATAAATAATAATAAATAAAATAATACGTAACATTTTTAATATAATTTACAATTTTTTTTTTCTTTCCAGGATTCTTCGTTTATTTATTTTTTCTTGCGAGTTTCTTTTGGACGAATTCAATATCGATACAAATACTTATAAGCATAAGGTAAATTCACATGTATAGTTATATTATTACATGTATTTAGATATATTACTGTTTACAATCGATAAGAATATATCGAAAGATAATAAAATCGATATATCGATTTTGTATTGCAGACGGTCAACTATAGCCGACTATCGCTGGAAACCGTACATTTGGTACGCTTTATACTCTTGGGGCGTTCCTATTGTGTTAACTATTATCATGGTTATCGTCAATTATCACCCAGGCCAACATCCGAGGCCTGGTATTGGTCTTAACACGTGTTGGTTTTATGGTAAATAATTTTAAATATTTAAAATTCATGCTCTATACCTTTTATAAGCAACAAGCGAAATTATTTACAAGAGGAAGACATTTAGATTTTTATGAGAAAAAGAAATAATAAATCTTTCTAGTTTTTATTATTCCGTTTCTCGCATTTTCCACGCTGAACCTTTTATTGCAGCAGTGTAAGCAAAAAGCTGTTTCTGGCATATATATTTATTTTGTAACAAATTAGCTACATTCACTACTGACTCTTCTTTGAAGACAAAAAAATGATTTTCGTTAAAAATATACTTTCCATATTTTATTAAGAATTTATTAATTACTATTAAGAATTTATTTATTAAGAATTTATTAACTAATAATAATTTTGTTTGATTTCAGATAAACATCAACAATGGTACTATATGTACAGTGTAATGACGATTCTAATACTAGCAAATCTTTGTATATTTGCCTACATTTCAATACACCTGTGTTGTAACACTTTCGCTTCTAGTCATATAAAAGCATTAAGATACAAGTAAGTATGTAAAAATATAAATTGTTTATGATGAAAATTTATGTTTTTTGTCCTTAGCTTTCCCGCTGTATCCCGCATCCTTCCTTCCTCCTGGCATTAATCCCGGCTATTGCCAGGGTCTGCCTTCCTACTCAACCTACTTCACTTTGCACGGTCTTTTGCGACCTCGGTGGTTATACCATTGGCTCTCACGACATCATCATCACGACATCCAACCAGCGCTTCCTTCGGCGTCCGGGAGGTCTCACTCCAGGAACTGTATCCCACGTATAATAGAATAATCATTTATATCTCTAATATTCTCCATCGAAACGACAACCGTCGCAACAAACAGACACTATAATGTTATTATTTTTGCTTTTAATTTTCAGGTTCGTGTTGACAGTGCGTATGTTCGTTATTATGGGATTGCCATGGATATTTGAAATGATAAGTTCGGTTATGGTCACTCACATTATATGGTAATTAAAAACTATTTTTTAGTAATATTTACTAGGTTATTAAAATATTATATTCTTTTCGTCTGCTATAATATGTATTTAGCACAAGGAGAAAAGAAATTGAGTAATATTTTTAATATAAATTCATAAAAAATCTAGGTTGCAACTGTTACTTTGACAAGTTACGCAAAAAAATCAGTTGAGCACCTACTGCAAGTATAATTTGTGTGCTGTCAATCTTCGTGGCGTTTGCCTTTTTTAGAAATAATAATACATTAAAACCCGTCTCGTTTTTGAAATTTTCTACAGAATCGATATTATGTATAAAGAATGTTAAAAGATAGTTATTTATAGCTTTACGAACCTGTATTTAGCAAAGAGTAACCTGAGAATAAGATACTTAAGTCTATATAACGAGAACTACGAGTATTGTGTAAAATACTAGCGACCCGCGCGCGGCTATGCCCGCTAAAACTACACAATTATTTATTTGCTAGTCTGAATTACTTTGGGTTTCACCCAATTGAATAACAGATATTTTGTAGTAATTTCCCCCAAAAAAAACTTTACATTGACCGATTTTACCGAACCGATTTTATTTCGTCTGATTTTTCTTCACCACAAGTTATGAAAATAACTTTGTTTCGTTTAATTATCGAAGCTTGTGGTAGCTAATCGCCAAGTCGATATAAAATGCCGTCGCATTCAGTGTGACCAACATAAAAATATTATACCTAATTATCAGGCAAGATCGGTCTTACCCATCACCGATCTTATCCCAACGCAACGTACATTACAATAATCAAAGTAATTATCATAAATAATATATTTTTTATTTCCATAGGGTACTGCTAGACATAATCAACACGTTACAAGGACCATTAATATTTTTATTGCTAGTAGTACTTAGAAAGCGTGTAATAAAAGCTATGGCGGAAAAAGGCTGGCTGGATTGCATATCTGGATTTGTGGAGCGCCATCTGGCTATAGGCGATGATGAAGAAGACGTTGTTCAGCACACGGACGTTGATTTAGACGAGAGGCCTATGAGACAAACAGATATATTGAAATAAAGTGAACTTGGCTGGTATCACTACTGTGTTATATTCTAACGGAACGAGGTGTGGTGCGCGAACTAACGATGGCTGGTGAAGCGATTACGAAATATTTCGTCAGATAAGAATTTGAGGCCTTCCAGAACTAACCAGGTCAGGATATATGGTCAAATCATAATCTACTTATTAAAAAAATATTTATTGATGTTTGTTGTTTTATGGGCGTTTGTTGTTGTTATGATTATTATTAGGAACTAGATGTATCTTCTAATATATTATACTATTGTATAGAAGTGCTTTAAACACAAACGTGTTCAATACAACAAAGACTTGACGCTTTTAACTTTGAATAAGTAATTTTTATAACAAAAAATAAATATTGTACAATGTTTATAACATGTTAACTTTTTAAGATAGATTAAAAAAAACATTTTCTTTCTTTTTATTTATTAAATGTTATCACATATTTTTTTATATTCTTCTTTAAAACTGTGTCAGTTCGAACTTTGACATAGATAAGCAATATTATAACTTTTGACTTTCACGTATTGGTATAACAAATTCTATATTTTCTATAAATATATAATGTCATAAAGTATAGTCAATAGAATAAGTATTATTAATATAGTTTTATAATGTATATTTATAGATAAATAAAAAGATCAAGAACAAATTTCTAAATAAAAAAATGCTTATAAATGTGTGCGCCTTATTGTAAACCTAAACAATAATAACTAAATAATAATTAAACATAACATAATACTGTGCCAATGTAATATGTCAGTAGAATTAAATATATTCTATGTAATTATAATATAATCAATAAAGATTCTTTACAAAGGTATATACGAAAACTAAGCGAGGCCAGTAGTATTTATACCAACGCATTTATTTTGAAGCTTGGCTTTAATATGTATATAGTAAATTCTTCCAAAAAAAAAAAAATTTTTTTAAATAGCAAGTTGCTAGATATCCATTTATTGCACAAAACATAACATGCAAACATAAAAAAATAAAAAAGTCAGCAAAACAACAAGGCGGCCTTTTAGTTTATAGCAATCTCTTCCAGGCACCAACCTTTAGGTGGAACTTTTGGAGTTAAGCATATAAAAGTGGGCGGTGTATTAAATATACAACATACATAATAATACAACAAATAAAAAAATATATATAGAGGCAGTCGTGAGTTTCTATTTCTTTGCTTTGGTGTCAAGGCAAGACACGGCGTTGATTCTCTCACTCAACACACAATGCCTCCTGAATTTGGCGGAAAGTGGGGAATGGAGTGTCATAACACTACGTTCCGTTTGTCTACCCGGCTGCGTTTCCACAGCGTGAAGTTGATTTATTTATTTTTTTATTTTAAAATGCATTATAAGCGACATCTATCGACTGTTCTCACAACTACATTTCAAATGTAAGTCGTTCATTGCCAGCTCCATCTGGAGATAACGTTTATAAATTTTAAAGTTATACAATTATCAATGTTTGTATATGAATAAAAACCATACTAAATATGAATGAATTCGCAGCATATTTTTGTTAATAAATAAGTTTCCATTATTCATAATTCCAATGCCAATCACATACAATTCGACAAGATTAAGGTTTATATAAAAAAAATCGTATTAAAATCTGAATTTAATAAAAAAAATATAATTAAAGATGTTTTTAATTCCATCTTTTCCTGAGAATAAAAATAAAATTATTTTAAACCGGTAGTTTACGCTGCTTTAGTGATGATAAAAATAATTTTATTGTATATAATACAAAAAAAAATCTTAAAAATTCCTTTACAAATCAAAATTTATATATTATATTTTCTTCTTATTTATTTTCAAGCTTTTATCTACATTTTTATAAAGAAAATAAAACATAAATAAGAATTAGAAAAAAAAAAACGTTATTTAAATATAATTTCTAAACGTACTCGCAAGAAAGTGAGAGTGAAGCAAAATGTAAAAATATGACCCAATTGAACGAAAGTCAACGGGTCCTAACTCCTAAAGGAAACTTGTTTACTCAATCGGCGGCCTCAGCGGCGCACGCGCATCTCTGCCAGCACTGCGATATCGAAAAACCGATTGAATTTCACATTAATTATTAAAACATTTAATGATAACGCCTCAAACGCCAGTCGAAAGGTGGTGCTGAACGTCGCGTGTTCTAGCATTAGTTTTGCTCGTTCCTCCACCACAAAAACGATATGAAGGTAAGTTCTGTAGTGTTTATAAATATTAATAATCCTTTATCAATCTTTACACGTGGATTAATTAAATATATAGATAAATATTATTTGATAAAGATAATTTAATAATTTTTTTTTGGAACATTCGTAGGGTAGTTTTAATTTAAGTAACCATTTTCCGTTATAGCTTTAACGATATAAATTTCTATAATATCACGAAGTAAAGTAATAAAATGGTGTGTTTTGGTAATGCTCGGAGCCATTGCGAGATAAGTAATATACAGACAAATAATTGTAACAAACATATATATCTAAATAGTCCAATTATTAGATACGAGCGTTATCTACGTATAGCGTATATTGTGCATAGAATTATTAATTATTTTTACATAATAACGATTATATTGTTTTTATATATATTATCATATTATAATATATAAGATATAAGGGAATTATTGTCAATCTAAATAATTAATTTATTAATAATTATTAAGGAGGTAGTTTCAATTTTTCTTACATTTCCTATAACAATAAAGTAATAATTGAGACAAACAATAACCAAGTATTATTTTGCTTAATTGACATGTTTATTTCAATTTTTATCTAAATGAAGGACTGTTAAACTGACAAGATTTGATAAGATAAACAAGTTCTCAATATCAACAATCAATTTTATAGTGAAATCAAAAGCATATATACAAGAAAACTAAAAACTTAACCTAGAAACTATAAAACAGTCTAAAAAATAGGAAATGTCTAAACAATAACGACTAGAAAAGGTTTATCATACTAAAGACTATTTAATATTTATTTAAGCGGCCATTTAAAAATTTTAAAAAAAATTAAATGTAGGTACGTTTAAATAATAGGTTGCCATTAAAATACACTTATATTTAGAACATATCACGTGTGCCGCATGCATAATAAACATTTCGAGCTCTTACTTGGGGTTATCGTATATTATTTTTAATTTACATTTGTATGAAAAGTTGAATAACTTTTATAATAAAGTCGTTAATGACAAGAATCAATGGCATCTAGGAGTATTATAAATTGTCTAAAATTGTTTATTCGATGGTTATAAATATTGATTTTAAAGCTTCACGCTGCATCTGTAGACCTTGAGAGGTGAGGGAACCTAGTGCTACTACACTCCTTTTCTATTTTCCTAGACACTAGAGCGAATATTATAATGAAAATTTTATTTATTTTATTTCTTCAAGTGGGAATCGAACCCTGCGCCACGACTGGCCTCATAGTAGTTTAACTAGTGTTAAATATATAAATTACCATATTTTTCGCAAAAACTTTGGTAAGCCTGGCCAAGGCTTGATCGATAATAATTTTACGCATGTACCCGCCGTTCTTTATCTAATTTTATTATTATAGTCAAAGGTCACAATAAAAATTTGTACTAATATCATTTTAGAATTTATCTTTTTTAACGCTAAATACTTATTAATAATAATCATGTTTAATAACAAGTAGATTTTAAAATAATATTTTTTTATTACAACCATTTTTATTATAACAATTATTATTACATAAATTGAAGAATAAATAAAATTTAATTACGACCGTTTCACTGCAAAGGTACAATTAGCTTTGTTTTATTTAATTATAATGTTAAATCTGTTTTCATTGACGTACAATATTTGCATCCAGCTTAGTTTACGAACGTGTCGTTTACGTAAATCTTATTTTAATGGCATTAACAAAGTAAATAGTAGAACGTGCAGATACTACTTTATCTAGAATACGGTCAACGAGTTATGGCCACTAAAGTTATATGTAGATGCAATTTGATTTTAAGATTTTTTCTTACCTTTCACTAGAACTATGTGCAAAAGTTTAGAAAAAGCTAACTTCAGGACAGCCACGACTGGTTGACCGCACTGTACATGCGTGAAGAATTTCTAATGATTTAGCAATGTCAAGTTATTTGTGCTACAGGAATTTAGACAAAAAAAAGAATATTTTATCAGTTGCAATCGTAAAATATAGTAGGTACATATAGAAAGCCAATGAAGTGTCATTATAAGGCAATGAGTTTGGGTTCAAATTATCAAAGCCTCAGTATTTGTTTTTAAAAAAAATTTTTTATTATGAGGTAAAAATTTATTCATCACTAGCTTCTCTATTGATTTTATTCTGTTCATCGTTATAATTTCAAATATTATTCGCACAACCCAGAAAATATTTCTATCTATTCGTCGTCGCAGTGCGTCATTTGACCGATATGTGACGATAAAGAAAAATAGTACGTAACGAATAACAAGAAAAAATAATTAAATATAAAAAAAATATTTCAAGATGTTTAAGGGATTTTCCTTAAACGACAAACATACGGACATAATTCAAAGAATTGTTACGCGAACCGCACTCGTTGTCGATACCTAAGATTTCCACCATAGTTTGTCTCTGCGCCATAATTATCTACTGAGATAATATTTACAAAACATTATATATTTATGCGTTAAATCATTTAGGCATGCGTCACAACAGTATAATATATTAATAAACTAGTGGACACGAACGCGGCTACGCCCGCTTGAACTATACGAATATTTATTAAATATATTTATGAAACTATTTTCAATTTTCAATAGAGAGATGCGTTAAGCAAGCTCGTTTTGGGTGACGTTTTCTAACAACAAACTTTGCAAATCGTTGCTTAGCAACGGTCGCTTAGCGACGGTTGTTATTAACATGGCGGAATAAATTGCATGTCAAATTAATAAATATTTTAATATATTAGTATATATCGAGAATATTACAAATATGAGAAAAAAAAGTATCCTATGTTGAAGTATCTCTATATGAGTATTTTTCTGAGGTCCCGATTGCGTAAAAAACTAACAGACAGACAGACAGAGTTACTTTCAAATTTATAATATAGGTATGGATATTTTTTTATTTTAAGTACGTAATTAACGTACCTACTTACTTTAAAAACGTCGTCGTTTTTATGTTAATTCAAATATTTTACTTCCAAATTTGTATGAGTCATATTTTATATTGTTCAATGAACATCTACGACAAATAAATAATTAAAATTGTCTTAAGCACATTCTTATAGTTGATGATGGGAACAAATGGGTAACTATTATTACATAAATTACTACTTACGTATACGGCTTTTTTTAAAATTAGGCGTATGATATTTGTGAAAGATAGAATTTGCTGGCTGCAGTATAAATTCTAGTCAAAATATAACTATTTATTCTTTAAGACATTTCTAGGGTTCCTTATCTCAAAAAGGTAAAAAAAGGAAACCTTATAAGATTACTTTGTTGCCCATCTGTCAAGTTTCGGTTTCATTATACAAATTGATCCGAAATCTCAAATAAATTTGAAAACTTTGCAAATTTCACAAAAGTACGATATAAGGTATACCTTATCGTACTTTTGTGAAATTCCAATGTTGGATAACCGTATTTATTACTATTAATAACAATAATAATTTAAAAAGCGATCGTCCCAGTTCACTTTCTTCACCTGCGGTCCTCGACCTTTATTAATAAATAACAATAGTTTAATAAAATTATACGAATTGACCTTGTCTAAGTGCGAAATGATATTACCATCTTGAGTTATCATTATCGAACACTAATTGTCAGTTGACCCATTTCCAGGAGTACTTGGTCACTCGTATGACTCCAGACGAGGTGGTCTTATCTGACGAGGCGTTAGGTTTTTATCAGCACAATTATTATATAGAAAGTTAATATACCTTTATGTTTTTTATAAAAGGTTTGGAGTAAACACGTTTTTCTGTCTTTAAGGTTTAATTAAATTATATAGGTACTTGTCGATATACTTTCTGGGGGGGGGGTATATTCTTTTTTAAATATTGTGTGGCAAATTTGGCAGTTTTTGCCAAAAAATTGGCAGTTTTGGGCACAGGTAACCCGACCTTCCCTATTCCTACGCCCATGTTTATGTACTCGTATGTTTTAACAGCATTTAAAAAGAAACATAATGATTTATGACCATTAATTAAACTAGAAGAGTCAAATACATTCATTAAAATATCAAAACATTAAATGCAATTGACCGGGTACAATTATTTATCGTAATATAGATAATAGATATTTTTAAAACGGATGCGTTATCACCACACAACTGTTTCAAATATTCATTCAATATCTATATTATAAAATAGTTTACATTATATTAAAATGTACCTTTCTTAATGTAACTTTCTTTGTATTTCATGCAAACATAGGTTTTTTAACCGACTTCAAAAAGGAGGAGGTTCTCGATTCGTTTGTGTTTTTTTTATATATGGGTACACCGAGATTTTTTAACTGACTTAAAAATAACTGAAATTTTGTTAAGGTCTTCGCATTGATAGCTATGAGTAGGTAGCACATACTACGAATAGCATTGTATTAATATTAAAAGTAGTAAGGTTTGCTTATGAAGTATTCTAAATAAAATCTTTATTAATTTATTTAATTTTTAGTTCTTCTAGCCGGTTATTTTAACGTACTTTTTTTTTAATTTTTAAATTTCATTTTAATTTGTTTTCAGGAACTAATATTTATTATATTAACTCTAAGTGGGACGGCCCTGTCGCTTCAAAACTGCTGTAAAAATGACGAGATAATCAGGCCGCGTGGTTTCTGCGGCAACGCAACTACCAGGATCAATATGAACTGTACAATGGGCCATGTGCTCCTCAAAGATATCATCTTAAACGGCGACAAGATCTCCACTCAAGACACCCCTGAATTCATTTTTGTGGAGGATCCTAGTTTGTAAGTGTTTCTATTTTTTATTTCATTTGTATTTCTCACATATACCTACCTATATATATTTAATGAAAAGTAACGATTTTTTTAATTTCATAATGATTGCATAATAATCTCGAGCGACTTAACATATCAAAGGTTCAAAGCCCCCTTTAAATAATATTGTTATTGCTTATTATTTTATGTCATAAAATCCGTTTATATCATGAAAAACGACATATTATAATACCACGATGACTGTTTATTATGAAGTAAAAAGCATTATTATTAAGGAAAAACATACAGTTGTATGTGGGACATTAGAGACGTTCGCGCTCTTAGTAATATTATAAATAAAAAAAATATTAAACCAGCGCATAAAAAAGAAATCTGTTAAAAAAATAAACTTTTTAGATATTGCCTCGGAAAAATGTATCGGAATGCAAACGACACGAGCTCAGGATTCATCCCGGCCGCTGTGGTGTGCTTCGAAGAGATCAAACCCAAGAACGACGGTGTGGAGACAGGTGGAATCCTGACCTTCGTCTCTGTAGTATTTCTCGTTATCACCTTTGCGGTTTACATGTATTTGCCACGAATGAGGTAAGTACCTACCTACGATATGTGATATGCATATTCTTTTCTTTACTTCAATAAAAATAAGTGAGGCCAGTCGTGACGCAGAACAAAGTGTGACTGTAAAAGCGACTGGTTAAGGGTTCGATTCCCATTCGAGGAATTGAAATAATTAATAATTAATATTTCCATTTCTTCGCTATAGTGTCGAAGCAAAGCGCGGCGTTGAGTTCCGCGATTTAGTACGCAATGTGTCGAGAATTCAGCGGAAAGTGGGGAACAGAGTGTCTTAACACTAGGTTCCCACTGCCTACCTTGCTGTGTGCGAGGTACAGCGTGAAGCTGATTTAATTTAATATAAATCAGTATATACAACCGGCGCTACCGTGTCCTATTTGGATGCAAGATGTCGTACTTGGTGCTATGCATGTGCCATACCATATTCGTTCGTTCATTTAATTAATTGGAAAATGTTATATAATCTACTATAACTTCAGATATTGATGAAGGGAAAGAAGTATTTCCCTGAGTTTCCCTCTGGACATGAGGTAAACATGAAGATTACATACATTCTAAGATTTTTAGATGATAGTATATTACAATCTGTATTTTATAGGGATCTGCAAGGCGTGTGTTACATGTGCATGAGCGCTAGCATGGCTCTTGGGTTTTTGTCCCTTGGCGTATTACAACTCAGCCCTGGATTTAAGAATGAAATATGCGCTATAACAGGTACTGTATATATATTTCTATTTTATTTTCAGTTTCACGCTGTATCCCGCATACAGCAGTGCAGGCTAAGGTAAAGACAGAGAGGCATTGCGTGTTGAGTAAGGGAACTCAATGTCACGCTCAATAAATAACAATTAATTTCCTCCAGTGGAAATCGAAACCATAACCGTCGCCTTGACAGTTTATACTTAAGCTATGATAAATTCCTTCTGTATATTTTTTATATTTATTTTTAAGGTTTCCTTGTATATTTCTGGATGATGGCAACGTTCTTTTGGATGAATGTGATAAGCATTAATATGTATAGAAGCGTGATGTAAGTTTTATTACAATCTATCTTTTCTTTTTTTTAATCTATTTTTGATTTTTTTAACTAAGCCCTTAAAACAGTTGTTGTTTAACCATTATAAGATAAAAAATATCTTAAAATTTCCTTTGAAGTTATTTTTTTTATATTTTATTTCAGTGATGCCAGTTATTTAAAGAAGACAGAACAGAAACAATGTTTCCTATACAATTGTTATGCTTGGGGATTTAGTATATTCTTTTTGACCGTAACTCTCATCACGAATTTTGTAGAAGGTGATCACTACAAACCTGGCATTGGTGAAACCAGCTGTTGGTTTAGAGGTAAATAATATTTTAAGTTAACTTAACACTATGTTCCCTCAGCCTACCCTACTGTGTGCGGGAAACAGCGTGAAGCTAATTAAATATTATTAGTGTTACAGATTTTAAAAAGGAGCTTTAATAAATTTTGTTTTTTGTTTTTTTTTTACAGGACGTACGGAGACTTGGTTATTCTTTTACGGGCCGATAGCTATCCTAATTGCCGTGAACATCTCACTTTTTGTTCTTTCCTCTGTCCATTTATGGAGACATACAAAGAAATACGAAGTTAACAAATTAAACAATCTAAAACACAGGTGAGCCATATTTTACTATTAACAAAACATGTTAAGATATCTATCTTTTTTTTCTGAACCTGGGAACGTAGTGTTAAGACACTCCGTTCAAATTAAGATACTTCTGTTTCCCACCTTCTGCCGGATCTGGAGGCATTGCGTGTTGAGTGGGGGACTCAACGCCGCGCTTTACCTCTTTACCCAGACCGTGAAAATTAAAATAATAAATATTTCATTTTCACGAGCGGGAATCGAACCCACATCTTGTCGCGCTTAATCGCATGATTGTGCCCATGAGCCATGAATGGCCTGTTATAAATGATAATAATGGTTAAATCTTATGTACCTACATTATAAAACACTGCTTTGTAGAAAACTGATTATTTAATTACCTACAAGATAAATAGAAATAAAATTAATAGAATGTGATTCCTATAATTGATTTTTAATAAAAAAAAGGAGTTATGGGAAAAAATAAAAAAAAATAGTTATCACTGTCAATATACTCATATGTACAGCCTATAGGAGATAGCGTAGGATTAGCGTTTATTAACTAATTCTTTATCTACGCCTCGATCGAATTGTATAGCTCCTGAGTGCGTGGCTGTATACAATGGTAATGTATGGTTTCCATTCCCACTTGAAATAATTAAATATATTTATTTATTTTTATTTTTTGAGCAGGCAACATTTAATAACACAAGGTTCTATCTTTTTAACCTACAATAGGCGGGAGAGCTAAATCTCATCTTGATTTTAATATTTTCAGGTTTTTAATCTCTTTTAAGTTATTCCTTGTAATGGGAATATCTTGGATATTTGAAATCGCTAGCTTCGCACACGGAGGGGCACACATTATTTGGTAATATTTCAAGTCTTATCACTTATAGTTCTATATTAATATCCGTTACAATTTAAAGTAACTATTCAAAATATATTTATTTCAGGAAAATTATGGACATATTTAACTGTCTCCAAGGAGTTGTCATATTCTTAATATTGGTAGTATTTAGAAAGCGCGCAATGCAAGGATTGGCCAGTGAGAACTGCTGTTCATTTATTACCCGTCCAATAGCTGAGAAACTGAGTCCACACGACGATAGTGATGATCAACAAATATTAGCAGATGAAACAGTAGAAGTCATACTTAACTAGTAGTTTTTATCACTTCAGTGGTCTTAAAAGTCTTTTGTTTATAGATTTATGTCAGAGTTATGTTCTTATAAAATATAGTTTAAGTTTTTATTTTATATAAGTAAAACAGGTAAGAAAAATCGTGCAATACTCAGCTTAGTATTAATGAATATAAATGAACGAAAGCTGTCTAAAACATCACAGATATTATGATATATAAAATACTTTAAAATACTTAACACTCGAATACATAAAATTTCCTATAGGCTAATTTTGAATCTCTGTTACTTTCAAAATAAAATTTGTTATAAAATGTTTTGTAAAAAAATACTTATATATTTTGTGGATAATGAGGATATTTTACATCTAAGACATATTTTTATTATGAAATGATATTGTATTTAAGTAAATTATGTGCCATATTAAGGTATTAAAATTAATTAAAATAGTTTCAATTTGGTTAAATTATATTGTAATATAATCCAAATGTTTTACAATGGTTAAGGCGAGATTATCCCTTAATGTAAATAATAAGATGTTATTAAGTCTATAATATTTCATGCATGCTATATTAAGCTATAAGCTAATATGATTAGAATATATTTTCTTTATCATTTGTTTTATTTTATATAACAAGCGACATTTTCTATTCCATTTGATTTTTGGTGAAACCGTAGATAAAAGCTAGTTGATAATAAATTTACTGCGACAAATACGAAAAAATGTAAAGAATAAATTAAAGCTAAAGTCAAGACTACCCTGGACAAGTATTTTTAGATATGCTCATGTAAATACTTATAATTATACTCTTTAATTTGTCTGCATTGAGGCGAGTGTAATTGCATCCTTTTAATTTTAAAATACCATATAAAATTTTATTTACTTTTCAAAAACCCAAAAATTCTTCACTCTTCATTTTATTTTTCTAATAATCTTCATTTTACTTTTCTCATAATCGACAAAGGTAACTTATAAGGCAGACATCAATGTTATCTATAACTTAGTTGATAGTTGAGACGTCAAACTTGAAAGCATCTGTCAAATAGATTATCTGTCAAGTTTATGTTGTAACTTGTAAGGATTTTTCTCCTAACATTGAAATATTAAAAAACGATTTTATTTCAATCTTTTACTTTTAATTAATATTTTTAGATTTTACAATGTCATGTATATAAATTGTGTGTGCCTTGACAGCTGTGCCTTAAACCGCCGATCTTTTCATATCGTATCCATGTAACGGAAGCCGGAAAGATTTTATAAAATGATTTTTTTATGTATAAAAACGTTCATCTTTATAATTATACTCAACAACGTTAACGCTGAAAGAAGCGATACCGATTTAAATGAACTATCAGAACAACAGAATTCCATAAAAATAAACAAATGTTGTGAGCCTAACGAGCTTATAGTAGATTCAGTTTGTAGATTGATGCAAAACTATAATCAAAGTAAGGTCCAATTGATTTCAGGAAATAACATATAAAACTGTTTGCTTTAGACTTTTGCTGTAAGTAATTTAAATACATAATTTTTGTAATATAGGTGAATGGGAACCAAAATTTAAACTAGAAGATGGGAAAGACACTGAGGTAAAATATTTTGGCTATGTCAATGGAGTACCAAACTGTGCAACAACTCAACAACGACCTATATTTGACTTGGGAAAGTCTGAAGATGTGTGAGTGTTATTCTTAAATAGGGCAAGTCAAGCACTATTACTAAAATATATGTACATTGTGTATTAAAATATATGTACATAGATATACAAATTAATTTAATACCTATATTTTTCAATTATAGGCTTAACCTTCTATCTGATGGACGTCTACAACATCTCATACACCATGAACACAGTTCGGATCATATTAAAGACGACCCTCTAATATCAAACATGTTTAGTATACATGAAGTAATTGCAATCCCTGTAGAAAAAGAGCCATCGTCTTACATTCATGACAAAAACAAGTACTGTTTAGATAAGGTTTGTATATATATACAAATGTTGTATGCTAATATACTTTTTTTATTTTAAAAGAATTATCTGACACTTTATTTATGCATTTTCCAGATACTTATTACTAGTTCCAACACAACTGGATTGTATGCGTTAGTTTGTGTTCCAGAAGTGATTATAAACTGGAAAGAGACTAGTTTTCTTATGAAGAAAGTGTTGAATCCATTGTTTCATGCAATTGCTATGGTATTATTTCTCATAGTAGCCATCATATATTTCGTGCTACCTACATTAAGAGATTTAGCTGGCAATATTATAACTACTATCAATGTATGCCTGATAGTCAGTCAAGCGGCAGATTTAGTGAGAATATTTACAGAGTTTAGTAACCATATAAGTTTCATGGTCACAGGTAATTAATATTTAATCCAACTAAGGAAATTAATCTTTACTTTATTCATTAATATAACTTATCAAGTTTTATTTGTTATAATTTGTTTGAGGCCATTGTGGACCAGGGTGCAATGTAATGATGTTGTGGGTTCGGTCCCCACTCAAAGGAATGAGTTATTATTTATTAATATTTTAATTTTTTTGGTCTGACACCAAGGCAAAAGCCCGACGTTGAGTTCTGCTACTCTGCTAGGTTATCTCTGCCTTATCAAATGCAGTCAAGGAGTGAAGCATTAATCTTTAATATAATGTTTAGGCTATGTTATTTAAGTATAGATTTCCTTAATAAAAAATACTTATGTGTTAAAAATCTCTCCTTTTACAGATGTTATTTTATACATCAGTTTGCTAGGTGCATTTTTCTGGTTGAACAGTTTTGGGTTCTACATATGGAAGACTTTTAAGTAAGCTTATTGAGAAATCTTTCAATTTATAATCTATATATATAAAATCGAAAGGTCACTCACTCATCACGAAATCTCAGAAACTACAAGTGCTAGGAATCTCAAATTTTGCATAGGAGTTACTTATAGGACGTAGGTGCTCGCTAAGACGGGAATTTGCTATATTCGATTTCTAAGGGGTTGTTTTTGGGGTCGAAAGTTTGTATGAAACTTCGTTTCTACAAATGCTAGGAGTCTCAAATTTTGCATAGACGTCATTAGGACGTAGTCATGGAGACAGAAATTGATAATTACATAGTTCACGCGGGTGAAACCGCGAGCGGGCCGCTAGTTAACTATATAATAAAGAATAAAAACCTACTAATATTATTAACATGTAATTTTGCAAGGATTGACGTTGGTTCCACTAACATATAAAAACTACTGAATTATACAGTAGAGTAATGCACAGGTTACAATTTACGTAAAGATTTTGTATAATTTGGCTGTAATATAACAAACAATAAGTTTAAGCGGGCGAAGCCGCGCGTGGGTCTTTAGTCTTAAAAATTTTCATGCTAGTTTATTTTTTTGTTTCAGATCAAGAAATGTATTTTTAAGAGTAACAGATGTCCGCAAATACTGCTACTATTCAAGTGTGGTATGGTCATGTGTTGTATTAATGGCTGCTATGGCATTGTGTGCTCATTTTCTTTTGGATACTGGTGTCGATCCGTATAAGAAAATGAGACTTTCCACAACAATATTTATAGATGATATGGAACAACAGGAAACTATAGGTATTTATATTTTAAAGCAAAAAAAATGAAATAATGAGTTTATATTAAAAAAACAGCTTGCGGTTTTTTACTACACTTTATAACAGGGTGGACAGAGAAATTATATGTATACTATACTTTCCTAATCTTCAAGACATTTTGTATTGAGTGGTTCAACTCTATTCAACTACCAGGTTATGAAAATAACTAAAAAATAATAATTCTAATAAGTGAATTGAGATCCACAATCATTGCAATACACTCAGGCCCTAATTTATTCCACCATAATGGCACAGAAATTCCTATTTTTATTAAATAAATCACCTACTCAACAGGGTGGCTCGGCATTGCTGTATTCTTTACACCAATTGCTTTTACAATAATTTTCAATTTGTTCTTTTATATAACAACATTGAAAGTTATCAAGAGGATAAATATATATGGACGGATACACTACAAACTGAAAGGATGGTAAGTAGACACTAGTTAATGATTACTGTTTAATTATAATTTTCAGTATTTATTTACTTTATTAATAAGAACTTTATGTTCCTTGAATTACGTACAGTTTTACAAAAAAATATTAATAAACGACTATTTCTAATCTAGGCCTCTGTTGAGTCAAAACACTGCATTGACTACAGCCACTTAACACGCATTGCATATAGAATTCGGTGGAAAATGGGGAATGGAAGTGTCCTTACACACATGTTCCCACTGGCTACCCTATTATGTCTGGGATAGATAGAAGAAGCTATTTCTAATCTTAAATATTTTTTTGTTTCAGTTTCAACTTATTCATACAACTGTTCATTATAATGACCACATCATGGTTATTCCTTTTATTATCGTGGTTGAACTTCGATGGTCTGCTATATGCACATATAGTAGTAAATTTGCTTCAAGCAATATTAATTTTCTATGTATGTGTTGTGAGACAGTCTCATGTTATGTTTTTATTGCGCAAAAGTTGTTGTTACGCTGAACCCGTGCCTACCGGTGAGTGGGGAGACGAGATGACTCAAATGAATGGTGGTAATTATTAATAGTCTTTATTCCAAGAAAAAATATATATTTCGCCATGTTCAATTTAATATACTAGACAAAATGGCAGCTTTGTATAAGATTAAGATAGATCTTGTATTATTATCAATGAAACATATCTTTTATCAATCTATTATGTGAAACTATTTAGTATGAATAATTGTCACCAGAAAAGGCAAATCAGGCTAACATTTACTTAGTGAGACACAATTTAAGTATTTTCCTCAACACTGCTATCAACAAGTTATGACTAACACCAACTATGACATTAGTAGATTGCACAATATTTAAAACAGCTTCTTTCTGTATATGTATATAAATTTATTAATATTTATTATTATATACAATATCATTGCTTTCTTAATCAGAGAAAGTAATGATTTCAGTTTTTTCTATTTTCCTCCATACTATTTTGTCTATAAAAATGAGCAAAAAAAAACATTTGTTATGTGGGAAAATTAAATATTTATTTTATTTTTCATTATTTGTTATTATAACAGACAGACAAACAGACGAACTGTAAAGTCTTATTACTAGGATCCCGTTATACCTTTTGTGTACGGAAATTCAACAAGAATGTGCATCGAATTTTTTGAAACGTCATATTAGGAATGTGCCTTATTAAAAACTTAACAGTATTGTGTAGAGCAATGTTTTATATTATAATTAGAATGTGGTGGTGCTGCATATTTTAATATATATTATTATTAATATTACCTATACACTATTTAAAAATTAATGTATTGGTACAATTACAATTTAAATTGTATTTTTATGTATATTTTGAAGTAATTATTGTGTTTAGCGTCGTAAATGTCTTTTTACTTTATGCTTTAATTTATGGTCTCTCCCAGTATATGATATGTAATATGTATAGCCGAAGTACACTTTTTGCACATAGGACTTTATTTACTTTTTGTATTAATGAAAACTAGCTCTCATCATAGTAAAGTTATATTTAAAAAATAACTAATATATAACCTTTTTTATCTATTACCTTTTGACAGCTAATTTAAATATTTTTATTACAAAAATTTTTACAAAATATATACATATTTTGTCCAATAAATAATATTTACATCCATTAAAACTTTATAACGCTACAATTTTAAATCTCTACAAATTTTAGTATTAAGACCCCTTTTTATCAGACTTCTGTAAGAAAAGGTGGTTATCAATTAGACTGTATTTTTTTTAAGTATCACCTCGAATATTTGTTTTCTGTATTATTGTGTTTAGATATTATTTTTTCGCTCACTATTGATACTTAATTAGATTTATAAAAAGGCAACTATTTTGATATTAATGTTTTTTTCCTTATTTTAATATTTTTTTGTATTTTTCTATATACCTAGTATGCAATTGATGATTTTTGTGTATACATTGTGTAATATTTATTATAAGGGCAACACAAATATATTTTAAGACTGCATTTAAAAATTTAAACGTATTTTTTAATTAGAAACATTGGTTTTTCCATTAATTTTAATATTAATTTAAGTAGTTAATATGATTATGAAGAAAGAATATATTATTCAATGTAAGTTTATTTACTGCTCTCTAAAATTTTTATAACAAACAATATTATTAATAGATAAATAACGAAAATAAAAAAATGTACACTTATGTTTTGTAATATTGTATCCTTCTTTTATAACCAATTTATTGTAGAAATTAGCTTTATATTTACAAATTTTACTCACAATCTTATTTTTAATAAAGTAGTGATTTAATGTAATTGTTGTTTAAATCTTTTTTATCCTAAACCAATATCATTCAAACCATGATACAAATTTACTAGAGATGTAATTTTTTTGTGAAATCAAGTTATTTTGCCTTTTTTAGATGTGCATATATTTAATAACGTAATATCAAGACATTCTGTTTTATGTTTTACGAGCAGGAACGCAACACCATACTTTGGCTCGCCACAAACCCCATAATAAAAGTGGAAATCAATTTTATAAAAAAGGGCTAAAAGTTACTTGAAACGTGCTTATGTTAGCTATAATTGCTATCAATAATTACTGTTCTGGATTAGTAGATTGCCCTATCTAGTAAAGTCAGAAGAATTCTAAATTAAAAATTTGCACTTTAGATCGATAAAAAACTTATCCCCTTGCAAAAGATATACTTATTTTACTACGAAATTGAATTTATGTGGCAAACGAATATAAAAAAGACATTTAATTATTTATCTTCTTTAAGTATGTTGTTTTCGAGTTAACTCTGACAATAATTATAATTATTGAATCAAAAAAATATTTACAGTATTCAAATTCTTAGGGTATGTGTGGATGTGCAAGTTGATGACAGTGGACGACACGAAAGAGGTAAACAGAGACCGTAGCGTTTGTTTCTCCGTTCTTTCCGACTTAATCGCTAGGAATAAAGAATGGAACTAAGAAAAAATAAAACTTACCTGAGTAAAAAGTTGACCTTCAGGTCTTCTAGCAAGAGGTGCCAATTGACAACGAACAACCAAGTGACAGTCGTCCATAACCGTGTTGAAGAATCTTCTCGTTGGCAAAAGTGCTTCCAGATCTACCATTAGCTCTAGAAACCTCTCGCAGTATCTGGGAATAAATAAAATAGATAATCTATAAAAATATTATTCTCTAAAATTTAAGTCAGTGTCTTGTTGAAGTCATTCGTGGCGCAAGGGCACAAATATGTCACTGTAAACGTGTTTGGTAGTAGATTCAATTCCCACTCGAGAAAATGAAATATTTAATAATTATCATTTCTTTGCTTTGGTGTGGTCTTTACAATTCGACGGAAAATGGGGAGCGTAGTGTCTCAACACTAAGCCCCCTCTGCCTAACCTGCTACAAGTGTGAAGCTCAAAAAGAGGCAGAGAGAACATCTATATTATATCTGATTTCTAAATTAAACATTTTTAGATAAAAATACAAATTTAATAAGTAATAACTTACTAGGTAACTTACTATGAAGTTACCTAGTAAGTTATTACTTAATAGGAAACATCCTTACCTCACAGCATGTATATCTATATGACCCTCTTCAGGTATTCCCTCTAATATGTGCATGAATTTGATCATTAAACATTGTAAATATCGTCTCTCCCAATTCAATTTGTCTAATAACTCAGGTTTATCCTTCTTTTGTATGGCCCGCCAGTATTTGCGCCATTTTGGTACCGTTTTGAACTCCTGGTTTCGTCTACCTAAAATTTTGTTATTTTTTATAATGCAACACCTAATTTCCGAGACTTTGCATGTTGAATGGCAGAATTCAACACTGCGCTTTATCTTGTTACTAGAGCGATAAAATGAAAATAATTGATTCTCTTATCCGGACTTGAACCCAAAATCGTCGCTTTTACCTTCAAGCATTGGGCCGCTACATATCGACGTTAAAAGAGTGTTTAGTTTAAAGTGTTACGTAATTTTTTTGTACGATGCATTATTGCAACTTGAACATTTAAAAATTTCCGATTACAATTTGTGAACTAAAACTATAGGCACTAACCACCATTTATCTTCATGCTTATCTCAACTTATTTACGTGATTAGCATCTCTATAGGGATTTATTACCGAAATGTTATTGCTAAGAAATATAATTTGACAAGAGAGAAAATTAATATTTTTAACATTGTTAAAGCAAATAGGACTCGAGCCCTCACAACATCTCATTTCTATTGTTAATGTAGAATAACACTTTAAAAATATCAAATAATAATATATAGATATACCTTCTTGCAAACTGATCCACATACTGAGTGACACAAGTCTCTTTACTTGATCCCTACACAATTGTACTTCCATGCTGCCAAAACAATGATTCAAGAACAATAATAAAGCAGTCTGTTCTCGCATATTGCTACTCTCATCTGTGACACTCGCTCTTAGAACTTGTTCGAAGAAACCGGGAAAGTGATCAGGTTTCTTGAGAAATGCCTATGGGTAAATAAATTAATTTTAATATTTTTCAACCCATAACCATTAATGCGTTCGGTTTCAAAAATTTTTTTTTTCTTATGTGTGGAATAACAACAAAAAGTAACGTAAATAAGATCAAGGACATGAAATGTTTAACATTTTTATTTCCTCGCTCTGGTAACCAGGTTTACTCTTAACATCTAAATGTTAAGAGTAGAAACCCTTTAATCCTTTATGTATCTCTTAACATAAATGTTAAGAGTAAAAATACACATTCTTATTTAAATCTTCTATTCTTTAGTAACATTAAATATCACTTTTAAGAACATGTTTGTATACTTGTAACAATTTTTTAACAATGACAAAAAGAAAGCAATTACCTGCCAGGCCTGCACTCTTTCTCTAAATTTTTCATTAATCATTACAATGATTGACATCATATGTGCATGGCTCGCTTTACCAGTTTCATAGTGTGGCCACAGATATGCTTCCAAGTACTGAGAAAATTCTAGCATCATTATACGTCGTACGGCGAAACTATAAAAATAAAATTATAAGTTTTTATTTTGGTTTTGAGACAATTGTGACTCTTTTAAGCATGTTAAAGTCGTGAAGGTATATTCAGTGGAATAGCATATGATTAAAAAGTGGATAGTTGTGATACATGTTCAGAGGAAGTGGGGTATGGATTGTCTTGACATTATGTTCCTTCTCTCTCTCTCTCTCTCTCCATCTTTCTATGAGTGAAACTGAATATCTAATAAAAGAGCTTTTTTGGGTTCTATATACATTATTAATATTTAAATTATTTTATTTTATTTAAATGAAGCAAAAAAGATAATCTTTAATAAATAATATATTTTTTTAATGTTATATTTTGTATTTTCCGAAAGGCAACAAAAAAAGTTAATTAGACAGTCAAAAGATAATTAGACAGACAGAGAAATTTGCATAAAATAAAATAACAATTAGTTTTATATAAAAATAATGAGAATGTAATTGATTACTTAAAATAAAAATAAATGTTAAGAATATATATTTTTCTATTCCAAGTCCAAAATAATACTTTATAAATGTAAAAAAATATTTAACAATATTTATTTTTTATTAATTATCACTGGCAAATTTAAAAATGAAAATAGGTCAATGCACTCAATCTATAAGGCCGTTGACCTTAAAACATTCATATGTCCACTTCAGTAGGGCCATGCTCATACTTAAAAAAAAACATATATCAATTCTATGGTGTTTTACTTACTTGGAGCCAAGAATCTCTGCCTGGTATATTGATTCTACAATAGAAGCATCATAAGGTAAGTGATGTTCCTTAGTATGCGGAGACCAGTATTGATTAGCAAGCTGAAATAATTTAAACAACCATATTGAATTTGAATTCAATGAGGAGTGGTGTATAGATTTATTAAAATGGAGTAAATACTAGTAGGCTATCAGAAAATGGATATAAAAGTAATTCACATGAGTTTTAATTGCATTTTACTACAGTGAGAGGTGCTAATTATTATTGATGGAATATAATAAGTATCAGTAACTAAACAAGTATAGACAAATTTATGATAAACATATTTAACAATATTTTTATTTTATAATTTTCTTATTCATACATTTATAATAACATCTTATTATGAGCTAATTTATGTTAAGAAATATGTTGTAATTTGTAACAACCTCAAAACTATCTAATGTTTAGTACAAGTTCAGATGTAATTTTTTTGTTATCCAAAAATGTTGTAATGATATAAGAAATATAGTATTAATTTCCAATCAGAAAACACTATTATAAAGCACTAAGTTCTCAAATAAATGCAAAATATTACAAAAACTTTTGCCGAATCTAATATAACCTTAGTATTTATACAAACCTGAGTTATTCTGTCCGCATTGATTTGAGACAGTGTAGGTAAAGGGATTTTAGTTTTATCAGGCGGTGCTTGGGTTTCTGTCTTCATTTTGTATTATAAAATATATAATTTCAAACAGAAAACCGTGTCGTTTACACAACAATTCAAAATTGTAAATTCGAAGTGATGCCGTCAATGTCAACTTGACATAACAGATTCGTCTAAAAATAATTTGAAACATATCTCATTTATAATTTTTAAAAGTTATTTATTTATTTAACTTAAAAAGAATATCTTAGCTATTTAGCATTTGTAATGTAAGATAAAATAGAGATTAAATATGAATATATTATATTTTGTAGGATATAAACATAACTTAATATTTGACTGTAAATGGTCATGGGTTTGATCTGTCTGTGGTTCTGTCTTTTTTTTTTATCGAAAAAGGACAAGGCAAACGAGCGTATACCCTATACAGGATACAGCGTGAAGCAAGAAAAAAAAAGAAACTGAATAGTAATTTAGTTGGACAAAATTCACTGTCGTCTATTAAATTCAAAAAAAGAAATTTGAAAAATTAAGAGCTTAAGATATTAAAAACGAAAGATTGTTTCCTATGAAACACAAAAGAATGATATTTTACTATAGTAACTTATGTAGTTGAAAATTATAGTAGAATTACTATAATTCTATACATGACCATTCATAAATTAGTAGCTGTACTTTTTTTTCTGCTTCACGCTGTATCCCGGACACATCAGGGTAGGCAGAGGGAACCTAGAGTTAAGATACTTCGCTCCCCACCTTCCGCCGAATTTTGGAGGTATTGCGTGTTGAGTGGCGGAACTAGATGCCGCGTTTTGCCTCTACCCCAGAGCCAAAAAATGAAAACATTCAATATTTGTTTTTCAGCGCCACGAATGCCCTATATTTTTTTTGTCAACAAAATATTAATAAACTATAAAGATTATACATAAATTTATTTATACTTTTTTTGCAGCTATAAAATATACAATAAATATGATGTTCGATCCACCAGACTTCCCTTATAAAGAATTAACGGAATCCATAAAAGTCAATTATGACACAGAAGGTGTTATTTACAACGATACAATGGTAAATGAGGTTGGCACAAACGAGAGAGACCTTGTACAAGTAACGGAGGCTATCATTTCTTCCGTTGAAAATCAGTTAACGTTCAGTTCAAACGACAACGGGAGATTCTTTGATGTAGAAAACGCTTCTTTACATATAGACCAAGGGAATGCTGAGTTAAATTACGTTATAGAATCAGATAATTTGTTCAATTATGAACCTACTTTACTTGATGATAATATAGTTAATCAATTTTTATTACCAAATCCTGAAACATCAGAAGCAAATAAGGTTAATTTTGTTTTTTTTTGGAGTTTTTATATTCACATCGATATATATGAATAAAAATATATAAGGAGCGTAATTTAAGTAGGTGCTACTATATATATACAAATTCCCTTGATTTGGCTAAGGTAACCTTTTATCGGCTATTTTTACTTTGATAACTAAGCTAGTAATATACCATACAACAATTACCCAATAAATATTTTCTCCATCGGGGGTATGAAATGATGATATTTTCATTTGTTTGCTCTGGTTTACAGGTAAAGCGGGGCGTTGAGTTTAGCCATTAACACGCAGTGCCTGGATAATTCTGCGGAAAGTGGCGAACGGAGTGTCTTACCACTAGGTTCCCTCTGTCTACCCTGATGTTTGCGGAATAATAATAAGCTGATTAGATTATATATATTATAAAGTATTTTCAGAATTCAGAGAACACCGGCCCCGACCTCCTAGCCCTGTATTCGTGTGTAGTATGCCATGAAATATTCACCACAGACGCTGATTTACTTGATCACACAATATCTGCACATGCCTCGGACCCCTGCATGGATCGAGATGAAAATGCATTAAGTAATAATGTGAATAATAGAATATTGAAAGGTAAAAATATAGTTATTTAAAATGCCAATTTAAATGTTTTATCTGTGTAATTTTACAATAATTTAAGAATTTCGTTAATAGATGTTCTTTTTTTTTGTGATGTGACTCAAAGCAGAGGGAATTTGGGAACGTAGGTAATGTAAGACAAACCCTTTCCATTTCTTCGAATGGGAATCGAATCCTCTACCTGTCGCGTTTTGTCACTCACCTATTCCCCTGCACCACGACAGACCTCAATATTATTTCTTTTAGAATGTAAAAAAATATTATATATTCGAAATAATATCCATTAAAATACACTCTTTATTTACTTAATGACATTTTATTACATTAACAACCAAAAGTAAAAAAAAATCCGTGTCTACTTGATTTATTAATTAACAAAATCCCAACTTCGAATACATGTGGCGATAGTAATTTCCTACTCTTTCTAAAACTATGCATACTCGTAGTTCACCGATGCAATTAGGTCAAATGCCTTGATTTTCTCTCATTTTTGGTACGGGACGCCTGAGTAAGTACGACGGGCGCGCGACAAAAGGACGAACAGTACCCACACTGTATATATAGTACTTCATAAAATAGGTCACCAAATTGCATGTACTGCTAAATACTTGTTTATTAGTTTTACTAAACAGAAGAACTGGACTTTAGTCTTGCTCCGGGAGAGTTTTTATAGTAAAGTAGTATTTAAAATGTATTTATCCTATTTAACTATTTTTTTTATATATATGAGGTCGAGGGTGCAAGGCACAATAGTGTGACTGTAACGCGACGGTTGTGAGTTCGATCCCCACTCGAGGAAATGAAATATTTATTTACGTTTATATTTCCATTTCTTCGCTCTGGTGCTACTCAACACGTAATGCCTTCAGAATTAGGCAGAAAGTGGGGAACGGAGTGTCTTAACACTAGGTTACCTACCCTGCTGTATGCGGGATACAACGTGAAGCTGATCTTTTAAAAAATTTGAACCAAGATTTTTTTATATAGTAATTCTACAAGTTCTGTTGAAAGTATAATGTCTTACTGTTTCTTACATTGTAAAATTGCGTGTTGTTTGATTGATTGACACCATATTTTCTCCAATAGCGTGAAAATCAATTAAGCAACTTTACTTGTTGACGATTCATATTTATTTTCGCGGCATATATCGTATATTTTCTTGGTTTAATATTTTAATTTTTGTTATAAAATTCAATTCTTGTTATAAACAAAAAATATCACTTTTTTTTTTTTTTAATTTATTTATTAGGCAAGCCAACGTAACATACAAAAGATACAAACATAAAAAAAAAAGTACAAAGCTTTAAAAATGTTTTACATTGCACACAACACATTGTGTTGTTTTACACTGACAGGCTAGCTCAACATGATTAAGTATAACTAAAAGCAGATATTCTAAAACCTAATATCCTACACCTAATTTTTTCACTTTTTCATTTTTCATAGAACCAAATCAAAACTTCGAATGCGATTGGTTTGTATGCAATACATGCGAGAGGATCCTATCAACCGCGCTAGAAACAGAACCTCAAGGTATCATATATCATATTAAAATTATCTGTTAAATATATTATACTAGCGGCCTGCCCGCGGCTTCGCCTGCGTGAACTACGTTATTATTAATTTCTGTCTCCATGAGTACTTACGTCCTATAAATGACGTCCATGCAAAATTTGAGACTCCTAGCATTTGTAGTAACGAAGTTTCATACAAACTTTCGACCCCAAAAACAACCCCTTAGAAGTCGAATATTGCAAATTCCCGTCTTAGTGAGCACCTACGTCCTATAAATAACTTCTTCGCAAAATTTGAGATTCCTAGCACCTGTAGTTTCTGAGATTTCGTGATGAGTGAGTGACCTTTCGATTTTATATTTATAGATATAGATAAGAAATAATTAATTAATAGAAAAAAAAAACTGATTGTAAACATGTGTAATTGTATCCATTGCTCACTAGTTATTGTAGAGTCAAGTAGAAGTTCAAATGAGCGTAGTATGTGAGTGCTGTCGACCGCGCTCGAGTCCGAGCCCCGTGCTGGGTAATTAGCAACCATTGACATAGTCCATATAATGGTCTTCCTACCCTGGAAGAGTCCGCTATATTGTATTATAGAGACAAACGAGAACAATAGGCTCATCTAGTTGTGAAATAGCGAATGTGTGTAGGTTTTCATATCAATGCCGCGTATTTGAACGTAAATATGGTGAATCGTATACTTTCTTGTTGTTTACAGATAGGTAGATGTTGTGATTTTTTTATTTTATTGGTTCTTTTTTGTAATTCTATAATCAGCTTCACGCTGTATCCCGTGCATAGCAAGGTAGGCAGAGGGAACCCAGTGTTAAGATACTCCGTTTCCATCCAAATTCTGCAGGTTGCGTGTTGAGTGGTGCAACTTAACGCCGTGCTTGTTCTCGAGACCAGAGCGAAGAAATGAAAATATAAAAATTTAATATTGCATTTTCTCGAGTAACGATCGAACTCACAACCAGTTGCTTATATAGTCTTCTCTTCATTTTACTAATTGAGAATTACTATTACCTTATTATATGAATACCCATTTACTATAGCTTATGGGTTAGTAAATGTTTCAATTGAATTATTTTTCACCAGAACAGCTATGTTGTATAGACATCAACGGCAAATGCAACGTGGGCTCCAGGAGATTAAGTTCCATGTTCGTGTGCGAATGCTGCAGCTACTTGTTTGCTAACGGGGAAGCCCTCGATCGTCACCGACTCGTATGCTTTGGGAAAGAAGACTTTTATCCACAGCCGGTTAAATATCTTGTCTTTTATTCATAATTTTTAGGTTATTGATTGATAATAATTTAACTTAACTTGAGGTAAGTCGTTGAAATGGAGAAAAGAATTTCATATTAAATGTTTTCATTTCCCTCGCTCTGGTAATGAGGCAAAACGCGTCGTTGAGCTTCATCACTCAACACGCAATGCCTCCAAAATTCAGCGGAATGTGGGAAGTCAAAGTGTCTTAATGACGAACGGAGTGTCTTAACACTACATTGCTATGTGCAGGATAGGTACAGCGTGAAGCTAAAAAATAGACATAATAAGTATAGTCGGATAAATAGAAATAAAAGAAGGATAGGAAAATTGCGTGATGCGTGCCTTTTTTCTAGCCTTTTTTATCGTAGACTTTAAAAAAATAAAAAAAATGAAGTAAGAGATGCAATGTTGATGCAATTGTAACTCTAGACAATAAAGAAAGTTGTCAATACAGAAATTGAATGAATAAAAAAATAATAGGAAAATAGTATATATTGCTTATTATATTGATATGTTATTCTCTCTATGCCGTTAGTCGCTACCATCAATAATGAACACTATGCTATGAGATAATAAAATTTAAATACAGCTCATATTTAGATCAAGGCTTTCGTTCGGCAAGTCAAAAGTACTTGCTCCATATTCTCGCGAAGTTCTCGATCGGCAACTTGTTACCTCACGTGTTCTTCCGCGATTGTGCTGGAGACTTTCCTTGAGTGTATAAGACTTTATAAACATGAAATATTGCAGCTATCTTAAATGTAAATATTATTAGGATTTAATATGCAAAATTATATGCCAAAATTATATGTTGAGGCCAGTCACAAGGCCATACATACGACTGTAATCAGTTCGATTCTTATTCGTGGAAATGAAATTCCGTTTTCCTGAACGGAGTGTATGACACTCGTTTCCCAGCTTCTCTCTGCCTACACTGTTATGTGCGGTGTTATAGCGTAAAGCTGTATTATATTAGCTTTACGCATATTTATGTAATAATTTTAAATAGCACTTGCTAAGGTAGGGAGTTCGATTCATGGGATTATCATTTTATTTTTGCGTTAAAATTAATAGGCGTCAGTTTTGTCTGAGCAGATTTTTAATAATCTACGTGACTTACTATTATTATTTAGTTAATAGGTACTTAAAAAATGATTAAACTGTTTACTTGACTAAAAGAAATAAATAAAAAATATATCTATTGAGTTTTCCGTAACACTAATAACGATTTTTTTTCTTAACCAGGATCAATCAATACTAGAATCAGCAGTAATACAAACAAACAAATCGTCTATATCCTGCAATACCTGCAGGAAGCAATGCAAAAATGAAGAAGAACTACGACTCCATAACGTTGAAGGCTGCCGACCGGTGGGCAGGCAGCGCCGCCCGTACTCCACTAGCAATAGAAGCAAAATGTGGAATTGCGGATCCTGTAATCAACTTTTTACAACGGCCAGGTCAGCTTAAAAAATACAATACAATAAACCAGTTTTAATTTTTATTTTAAGTTAGTTAGTTAGTGTAACAGAGTAAATATATTGAAAAAATGGAAATTTCATATGAAAATATTACAACGGCAAGCGGCATTCACTTCATTCCCCTGGGTATTTGGGCGCCAATTATCCTATGCGTTCGGTACTCGATTTTTGTACGACAAAAGATCGTGTTTTACAATTTATTTTTGTAACTTTGCAACTTATAAATATTTACATATGGATGCTGTGGAGGAAATGGAAAAAAGTAAATAAAATATGTCATTAATTTCATATTTAAAAAGTCGTTTTAAGCGCTTCTTCCCTAATATTACCATAAATAGAAGATTCATTTGACGAAATCTAAGGTTTATTAGCGGTAAAATATCTGCAACTACTGCATAATAGAAGAATCTTTATTATTATTCATTTGTTGACACGGAGTGTCTTAGCACTTTCCTCTACTTACCCTGCTATGTGCGGGATACAGAATAAAACTGTTTTATTTATTTATCTATTGATCAACCACCGCAGTACTGCAGTTCAAATATGTTTCCAGGACACGGTCGGTCGCTGTAAATTTAAATGGTTTTTTAAATCAGGTTTAATAACATATTATTATAACGATACAATGCGGACTGAAATATCTACCTAAATGAAAAAAAATGTATATAATACTAGCGGCCCGCTCGCGGTTTCACCCGCGTGAACTATGTTATTATTAATTTCTGTCTCCATGGCTACGTCCTAATGACGTCTATGCAAAATTTGAGACTCCTAGCATTTGTAGTAACGAAGTTTCATACAAACTTTCAACCCCAAAAACAACCCCTTACAAGTCGATTATTACAAATTCCCGTCTTAGCGAGCACCTACGTCCTATAAGTAACTCCTATGCAAAATTTCAGATATCTAGCACATGTAGTTTCTGAGATTTCGTGATGAGTGAGTGACCTTTCGATTTTATATATATAGATGAGTAATTTTTCACCAACTTTGTAAGTTATTCTATTTTGTCAAACGAATTTCGTGAAAATCTTGATATGTACAGATTAAAATACATCGATTGTTTTTTTGTTTTTTAATATTCACCCTACATCCCGCATTTAACAGGGTAAGTAGAAAGAACTCACGACCGCCTTGTGTACAGACACACGTTAGTTAACACCACTAAGCCACTACGACCACAATTTCAATTCGCATACATATAAATATATTCTATTTACTATAGAGAACTATATCGCCACAAGCGAGGAGAAGATAGACCACCAGGCACTCCGTTAATGGCGTACGTGTGTGAGGAATGTGACAAGGTCCTGGGCAGCATGTGCGCTCTGCACACGCACAAAAAGATGCACAAAGTATCCAAGCCTGTAAGTTATTATTATAAAATGGCAGTTGCCCGTCTAAAACTATTTTATTCTATTTCCTCTTAGTATTTTTAACGATTACAATTACAATATCGATTACAGTTATTATGTTTTACCTCATTGTTTTAGCTTTATGCAGTATCCTGCGTATAGTAGAGTAGGATAAGGGAACCTGGTGCTAAACACTATGTTGTCCATTTTCCGCCCAATTTTCGAGAAATTGGATATAGCATGGCGGAAGCTTACGTCACTCTTTATATTATTTTACCAGAGCGAGAAATTAAATGAAAATTGCTAGATTCCACCTTGCAATATTTCTTAATAGGATAAATGTAGGGAAAGAATCAAACAATCTTTAACTTAAAAAGCTTTTATTTATTTAAGTAGAAATAATAGTTTATTTTTAAAACCGCGAAACATAACTAAAACTAATTTATTTAGATATAAATGTCAGTTTGTATTCAAATATCTAAACATTTAGGTATTTGTCTTCACTGATGTTTGTGGTGTATATTAGAATAAATAAAACCTGTATGTTATTAGCCTTAATCTAAGTTAGCTTAATGTATTTGTCACATAAATTAAATATATTTAAGCAAAACTAGAATAATTTTAAATAACAGGCCGTCGTGGCACAGCGGCACAAGCGTGTGACTGTAACGCGACGGTTGTGGGTTCGATTTCCACTCGAGGAAGTGAAATACTTATTTACCTTATATTTTCATTTCTTCGCTATGGTGTCGAGGCAAAGCGCGGCGTTGAGTTCTGCCACACCTGCCATATTATTATTGACAATTTTGTACAATAGTTATGTTTGTTTATTATGATTCTTAATCGAAATTGTTGTTCAAATGTAGTTAAAAGATACTTGAAATTTAATATTTATCAACGTCCTAGTAAATATTTGAAAATAATTGAAGCAAGCCAGTTTTATAGTTATTATAACCATATCTAAAGTTAAAACTATCCATTGTAAGCGTAAAAATACTAAAAATGTGTAAAATTAACAAATTGTTGTCACAAGGGCTACCCGTGCACAGTGTGCGGCCGCCGCTTCAACCAGTCCGGGCACCTGGCGATCCACATGCGCATGCACACCGGCGAGCGCCCATATCCATGCGATTTGTGCTCCAAGGCTTTTAAAGTTAAGGTAAAAATCGACGATAATGCCATCCATACCTATATTATAAATTCGAAAGTAACTCTGTCTGTCTGTCTGTCTTTTACGCAATCAGGGCCAAACCGCTAATTTAATTGTGATAAAATACTCATATAGAGATACTTGAGGGTCTCGGGTTGAACATAGGATACTTTTTTTCTCATATTTATTATATTTTCGATATATACCAATATATTAAAATACTAATTAATTTGACATGCAATTTATTCCGCCATGTTAATAACAACCGTCGCTATACGACCGTTGCTAGGCGACGATTTGCAAAGTTTGTTGTTAGAAAACGTCACCCAAAATGAGCTTGCTTAACGCATCTCTCTATTGAAAACTGAAAATAATTTCATAAATATATTTTATAAATATTCGTACAGTTCAAGCGGGCGTAGCCGCGTTCGGGTCCACTAGTATTTAAATATATTTAATATCTTCACGCTTCTAGATTAAGAAAAATATTTAAATTGGAATAAAATTTCTATTCACCCCTTTTAAGATTCCCTCGACCGTTCCAACCAATTAAGATGTATAACTTCTTACTAATTTGTATGGATATTGATTCCAGTGTATGTTAAGTAAATGTTTTTATATCAATTTAAATATTTACAATTATACGAGTCTAGGTACTGGTATTATACAAGACGCCGTTTTGGCGCAGTCGTGCCTTGCCTGACTGCACACGATGGTTGCAGGTTTTTTACGTCAATGGGAATTAATGTTTATATATAGAATATCTTCTTCTATTATGTTTAGCTAAAGATAAGTGTGATTAGTGTGTAAGTTTTATAATGAAATAAAATGATACTAGATTTGAATGTGATATCTTTTTTATGCGTATTCGTGTATTAAGCATTGTAACAGTAATTTGTAGTTGTCATAATTAATTAATGTTTAGTAAAAAAAAGTAAAGCATTTAAAAAAATAAATTTATTAATTATAGAACAGCTTGCATCGCTTGACCTCAATGGGTTATAGGTTCAAATATTATTTAGAGTAATTTCCTTCATTTTCCATCACTCACCAAAGGAGTATTCTTGTGTTGAGTGACGGAAAATACTAAAATTGTGTGTCGTTCGTTACTTTTACTTTCGTCTAAGCGAAGGCCACCATAGTGCATATATGTATGTATGTATCTTTTAAGTTGGGAAACGTATCGACGGGAACGCAGTCGGCTGGTCTCACAGCCGGTGGAAACATTATAACTTATGACTTTTAATGTTTTTTTTATGTGTGACTTTCACAGAACATTCTTAGTAGAATAAACTTTTCTCCTCGCGGCGTTTGGTCGTTCAGCCTTCTAAGTTCTACTACTGGGACCATTTCTACTGTATAAGTTTTCGTTTGTCAGCACTTTGTAAATTGTAGTATTTGGTTTTTTTTTGACTGACAGTATCATAGTGTAAACACTTATTTCCCAATATAACACAACATTTGTGGGATCGTTCCCCACTCGAGAAAATGATTCTGGTGTTATACAAAGCGCATTGAATTGCACCACTCAGCACTCAATGCCTCCAAAATTCCGCGGAGAGCGGAGAACAAAGCATCTTAACACTAGGTTCTCTCTAACCTGCTATCTACAGAATATAGCGTGAAACAAATAACAAAACCCATACAAACACATAAATTCGCAACAATCCCCATCGAATACAAAATTCCCATAGTTTTTCCCCATCTCCATACCATAGCACAAGCACATGTAATGACTGACGCTGACGGCAGGTGGAGCGCGACGACCACCGGCGGACGCACACAGGCGAACGCCCCTTCGCGTGCACCGCCTGCCCGAAGACGTTCACCGCCGCTGCACGCCTGAGGGAGCACGCGCGTATACATACTGATCAGAGGTTACCAACTTTTAGATATAGTATAGAAGTATATGTTGAAGAGCTTCGTGGAGATTGTGAGTTCGATTCCCATTTGGGGAATTAATTATTTGATATTTTCATTTCCTTGCTCTGGTTAAAGGATATACTAGATGGAGTTCCACCAGTCAATACATAGTGTTTCGAATATTTAGCGTGAAATGGGAACGGAGTGTTGTGTTTTTGTGTGACTGACTACAGTAGAACTATCTCAATTCTAAGAATGGTCTTGAAATTCTGAGATTGACCTTTTCATTAATATATACAATTTATGAATAAAAATGGCGTCTTAAGATCGATCTCAGAGCTGAGAGTGATGTATAAATAAGGTCCTAGGTTACCTGTCCTAGGTTACATCTTGTAATATGCGAAATATATCGTAAAGCTAAAAAACAATATAATACAGCTTAATCTGGTTTAATAATTATTTACGGAAGCACATTGAACGTGTGACTGTAGGCGTGATAGGTCGTGGGTTCGATTCCCAATCGATAAAATGAAATATTTTTATTTTTTCGATCTGGTGTCGAGGCAAAGCGCGGCGTTATGTCCCATAACGCAACACTAGACTTTTTATATTTTTTGTTGTACACAAAATTAGAAGAAAATCTTTAAGATTATGTTATAGTCGCAAATTTAAGCATTTTATTGACGCAACACATGAAGTTCTCACGGAGTGATGTCTTATGTAAATTATAACGATTATACGTAGATAAATAACAATCAGGGACGCGTAAAGTCATATTAATTTTATATGGTTCGTGGAGATTTTAAACGGTGTTGGCCATAGGGAATTTATACCTCATTTTAAAACAAATATATCTCTTCTTCTTCTTCTTCTTCTTCTTCCTGGCATTAATCCCGGCTAATACCAGGGTCTGCCTTCCTACTTAACCTACTCCACTTTGCACGATCTTTTGCGTCCTCGGTGGTTAGACCATTGGCTCTCATGTCCTGCATCACGACATCCAACCAGCGCTTCCTTGGGCGTCCGGGAGGTCGCGCCCCAGGAACTAGTATAGCAAGGCACTTGCGTCCGACATAGTTCTTAGGCCGGCGCGTAACGTGGCCAAACCATCTCAAGCGACGCTCTTGGAGCTTATCCGCTACGTCACGGACCCCAAGACTACCTCGAATGAATGTGTTGCGTATGCGGTCAGACCGCGTTACGCCGCACATCCACCTCAGCATCTTCATTTCCGTGACGTGAAGCTCCTGAGTGTGCCGAGATAGTGCTGGCCAACATTCGCTGCCGTATAAAAGAACCGGTCGGACGATGCTCTTGTATATCAGCCCCTTGAGCTTGGGCGGTATTCTGCGGTCGCAGACCACACCAGTGACCTCCCGCCATTTGGCCCAGGCAGCGCTTATCCGGCCATGGACATCGTGGTCGATGCCTCCAGACTCGTGCATAACGGATCCAAGGTACCTGAACTTCTCCGACTTAACGGCTGGCTCAGGACGTATATGGATGGTGCTCGAGTCCCGGCTCCCGCAGGCCATGTACTCTGTCTTCGACACATTTAGTTTCAGACCGCCGTTCTCAAGCGTACCCTTCCAGAGGTTCACTTTACGCTCCAGCGTCAGTCGGTTCTCGGCAATGAGTGCTATGTCGTCGGCATACATCATCAGCCATGGAGGCTGGTCCTGGATGTGAGCCGAGACAGTATCGAGCACTACATTGAACAAGAACGGACTAAGAGCCGAGCCCTGGTGAACCCCCACTGTAATCGGGAAGGGTCTAGTGTCGCCAACAGCAGTCCTAACCATAGAAGCGGAATCGTGGTACATGCCTCTGATAATCTCAATATAGGCCTCAGGGATCCCTTTGGATCGCAACGCCCACCAGATACACTGACGAGGCACACAGTCAAAGGCCTTCTGCAGATCTAAAAAGGCCACGTGCAGAGCTCTCCTTTTTTCCCTGTATGCCTCCATCAAAGTTCTGAGGGCGAAAATGGCGTCCATGGTGCCCGATCCTGGCTGAAATCCACATTGAGACTCAGAGACAGTACACTCTCGGCGGAGCCTGAGGTCGATCATGCGCTCGAAGAGCTTCATGGTATGACTCATAAGCTTAATGCCCCTATAACTACCACAATCTTGAACACTGCCCCTTCCCTTGTAAATAGGGGTAATAAAGCTAAGCCGCCACTGATGCGGCATCTTACCAGTGTTCAAGATATGGTTAAAAAGGTCAGTAAGCACGAGCACACCAAGAGAGCCCAACGATTTCCACGCTTCGATCGGAATGTCGTCAGGTCCCACCGCTTTTCCGTTCTTCATGCGTCGAAGGCAATTACGTGTTTCGTCAAGGGTTATTGGGGCAATAAGTCCGAGGTTAGGCGGTGGGTCGTGATGAAGACTGCATGGGTGCTGAGTATTCAGCAACTCCTGGAAGTAGCTTCGCCACCTCTCCTTCACAGAGTCATGATTACAGAGCAGCGTGCCCTGGGAATCTCTGACGCAAAGACATTTTGCGATATCTTGCGTCACTTTATCCCGGGAACGTGCCAGTTTGTAAATGAGCTTCTGCCCCTCCACAGTTTCAAGTTTATCATACAATGGTGACAAACTCTCACTGCGGGCTCTGGCTACAGCTCTTTTACTGGCACGTTTAGCTACTGTGTACTCCAGTCTGTCTTCAGGAGAGTTGGATTCCTGCCACTTCTTAAAGGCAGCCTTCTTTTCACGAGTCACCTCCTGGACCTCGTCATTCCACCACCATGTCTCCCTGTCGATGACACGTCCTCCCCTAGAAACGCCAAGAACTCGCTTGCCTGCCGCAATGATTGCCGACTGAGCCCGATCCCAAGCATCCTGAGCAGTCTCGGTGTTAGTCGAAAGATTATGACTTTTCACCTCTGCCAGGAAGTCGGTCTGCATCGGTCCATTCAGCAACCACCACTTGATCCGAGGCCTACGTTTCTCGGCTACTTTCTTCTTCGGAGTGACGTTAAAGTCCATGACAAGAAGACGATGTTGGGCCGTTAGGCTTTCGCCTGGAATGACCTTACAGTTAGTTACCCTGCCCATATGACACCGTCTGGTCAATAAGTAGTCTATTTGAGTTGAGTGGGACCCGCACTTATACGTGATAAGGTGCTGAGAATTCTTTTGGAAGAACGTATTCACGACGGCCAGATCAGACGCAATACAGGTTCTCAGAATGTTTTCTCCCTCTGCATTGCGAAGACCGTGCCCAAAACCCCCGTGAACACGTTCATACGGCTCAGCAGCCCTACCGACGTGCCCGTTCAAGTCCCCCCCAACTAAGACCACTTCGGTACACGGCACAGCAAGTAGCACCCCTTCATACTGCTCCCAGAATGTCTCCTTTTCAGCCGCGCTACATCCCGCCTGGGGAGCATAGGCACTGATTAAGTTTGTGATAACGCCCTCAATCAGTACCCTCACTCGCATCAGGCGGTCGGAGCGACGGTCAACTTCAAGGAGCCCATTCTGAAGCTCTTCAGAAAGCACTACCGCTACACCGTTTCTACCCGAAGGTGACCCAGTGTATATGAGCCGGTAACCCTGTCCGATGTTACGGGACTTATTGCCCTTCCAGCGTGTTTCCTGGAGGAAGGCACACTGGACCCGACGTCTCATGAGTACATCTGCGAGTTCCCTGCATCGTCCGGTCAGAGAGCCAATATTCCACGTTGCAAAGCGGAGTTTCCGTCTGGGTACTAGCGTCTTTAGCCGTGCCCGTACATGACACGGTAGCCCTTGCCTACTTGTCGCAGGTGTAGGGCGATGTGCCTGCGCGTCGTTTTGCGGCGACGCCCTAGCCGTACCCAGTCTACTGTTTTGTCGGTCCATTTGAGTGGCGGTTGGCGGTTTTTAATTGGAGCGACTGCCGTCTGACCTCCAAAACCCCTTTGTGGGGAAAAACCAAGGGGAGAGGAAAATAAAAGGGGTAGGATAGGTAAAAGGAGGGAGCTAAGGAAAGGAGGAGGGGAAGGGGGGGGGGAGTTAGGACACCATTCTTACGGACTGGATGAGGATGTAAGAGTGGCGGCTCGAGGATCCGGGGTCGCGTACCCGTATGCCCACAAACAAATATCGGACAGATATTAGTCAGGGCATCCTCTGGATGGGAAAAACAAATATATCTCTAATAGATATAATTATGTGCGTACCAATAACAAGATTTTTTTAGCTTTCCCGCACATAGCTTCCCGCGAAAAGAACTTTGTATTAAGATACTAGATTCCCTAAGACAACCACAGTTTTGCTTATTCCTTAACCATTTTGGCAATAGGAAGCTCCAAAATTCTTTTTATCGCAATACTTATCATATTCCATTGCGTGAGCACGCACGTTTACATACAGACAAACGATAATACATTTAAGTTATATACATATCATTGCACGTTACTGTCTTAATACTGTTACGTTTTAGTCTGTAGAATACTATATATGTGTATTGAAAGGCGTTAAGTACCGCCACTCAACACGCAATGCCTTCAAAATTCGGCGGAAAGTGACAAATGGTGTGTTTTAACACTAGGTTCCCTCTGTGTTATATATTTATATTTAGTTAAATCAGCTTTAAAAAAATACGGCTTTACTTTCAAAACCAAATAAGTTAAAAAAATCATCCTTAGTTTTATTTTATAAACGACAGAAGTAACTCTATCGGTCTGTTACTCTTTTATGACGAAGCTGCTGAACTTTATTTAATTAAGTTTATTCCAAATAAAGATGGAAAACTAGGATTGTAAATACAGAGCGAATAGTGCTAAATGTTAAGTGAATTTTCCCAACTCATCTTATCTTTTTCTTTTCATTTTTTTCATTGGCTTCTGAGTTTTTCATAGCTTTATTCTGTATTGCGTACATAGCATGGTAGGCAGAGGGAACCTGGGAACTCACTATTAAAACACTCTGTTCCCTGTTCCCAATCAGACATTTCTGTCCTCACTTTACACCGAATTTTTAAGGCATTGAGTGCTTAGTGGTGGAACTCAACGCCGCGCGTTTTTTAATCACGACTTTATAATTACAATTTATATACTATATTTGTTGAAATGGAAACGTATGGAATTGGATATGAATCAAGTAGCCTATTCGTTAATAACAGTATAGAGACCAAATAAATAAATATAAAGGCTGTAATAAAGACTTTAATATTGTTTTTCTAATATTAATATATGTGTATTATATTTTATTTTAATGAAAAATAATAATTTTAGAATATAGTATAATAATAACAATTTAGAGCTTTCAATTGTGTAGGATTAGAATAATAAAATATTTTACAATAGTAAGCTACAAACAAAGAACTGAATTAATATTAATAGTACAAATTAGGTATAATATAAGAAACAATACATAATAATTGCAAGCGGAAGTGTAGGTTTAATAATTGTGAATTAGCTTAGAAAATTTAAATATTCTATTCTGTTTTTTTTTTGTTATTAATTCTTTTGAAATTAAAAAACTTGATTGAAATATTTGTAGTATATTATAGAAAAATATATTAAAAAAATGTAATGAACGAAGTTAAGTAGCGTCTGACTCTAAGCGCGATGGACGTAGGTTCGATTTCTGACGCGAATGACTTCATTTTCCGGCGTTGAGTTCTGCTATTTAACACGCAATGTCCCGAAATCGGGCGAAAAGTGGACCGGTGTTTTGATACCAGGTTCTCTCTGCCTGTCTTGCTATAAATGGTATAACGCTTTAACCTCATTTAGGGGTAAAGTCGTCATACCAGAGTAGGCAGAGAGAGTCTAGTGTTAATACATTTCTATCTCTCTTTACTCTCCGCCGGATTCTGGAGGCGTTTTTAGTGGCAAAACTCAATGCAGCGATTTGCCCCGACACCAGAAAAAAGAAGATACGTTTAAAAATAAAAAAAATATTCTCCCAATATTTGGACAAGGGTCCAGGCCATCAATAAATAATAATTTTATTTGAATTCCATCGTCTTTCAGTTAAAGGAAAAAAATCATAAGGAAACCCACCAACTCTAACTATATCTGTCAATATAGTTTTTCCCGATACATTTTCCTGCTAATTGTGAGGGTAATCACAGAACACGAGTACTGTGAGTGTGAATTCGCTAAATAACTCTCTTTCATTCATGTAATAGAGCATAATATTGAGAAAACATTATAGAAACACCGTCGTCTCGTAGTGGCATAGTGTGTGATTGTAAACGCGACGGTTGTGGGTTCGATTTGGGGAGATGGATTGTTAAATGTTATTCTCTCCTCTGGTTATGAGATAAAGCGCGGCGTTGAGTCTCGCTACTTAATACATAAACTCTCTGACATTCTGCTAAGAGTGGGAAACGAAGTGTCTTAACACTACGTTCCATCTGCATACCCTGCTGTACGCGGGATAGAGTAATAAGTTAAAAAAATGTATAAATATATAGTTACATATAGGACATGTATAACTAAGTTTATATGATAAACATTCTAGAATCTACATCTTACCATTATCCTTTTGCATATTTATTATATATTTCCTTTCTAGAACTTATTGAGATTATAATTTTGTAAGGTAATAGGCCTTATATATTTAAAAAATCCGGTCAAATGCGAGTCGTATTCACCCACCGAGGGTTCTGTAACAATTTTAGGTCAGGTTAACGAAAGTATTAAAGTTGTCAAACTTAAAGCACTCATTTTGTAATTATAATAAAAATATCAAGAAATTTTCTTTACTTTTGGATTTTTTACTTTATTTCTACTGCAAGTTCTCACTTCTAGGCAAACTTTATAACTGTAGGTCCACGGGAAACACGTTCATATGAAATGCAGTAAAGCGATGCTTAAACGATCGATATCTCTTGATTGAATTAACTAAAAAGCTTGATTTTTTCAGTGCTCCAGGAGATCTAAATATTTGGTATTAATTTCGCATTGATACATACACGCGATCGCGACAAAAATCTCTCCACAGACGGACAGACGGACAAGAAAGTGATTCTATATAGGGTTCCGTTTTTGCCTTTTGACGTACGGAACCCTAAAAAAATGACTTTCAATTAGTCCCCGCAATGTCAGATATAATGATAGAGCTGGGCGTATAAAGTGTTCTCGTATAAATGAAGGGTCATGGTAACTGGTTACAAGCTAAATTAAAATAAATATTAACCGCATTTTTAAAGTATAATTTTATTTTTATTTTATATATCCCGCACACAAAAAAGTAGACAGAGAGAACCTAGTGTTAAGACACTCCATTCTCATTTTTTTGCTGAATTCTAGAGGCAATGCGTGTTAAGTGGCGGAAATCAACGCCGCACTTTGCCTCGACATCAAAGAGAAGAAGGCCGTCGAGGCCATCGTGGCGCAGTGGCACAAGGGTGTGACTTATAGTCACTTAGACTTATAGTCGTGACGGTTGCGGGTTCGATCCCCACTCGAAGAAGGAAATATTTATTTACGTTTAGGTATATTTCCATTTCTTCGCTCTGATGTCGAAGGAAAGCGCGGCATTGCGTTTTGAGTGGCAGAACTTGAGTTCTCCAGAATTTGACAGAAAGTGGGGAATGGAGTATCTTAACACTAGGTTCCCTCTGCCTACCCTGCTGTATGCGGGATACAGCTTGAAGCTGATTAAGAAAATGTAAATATTAAATATTTCATTTCGTCGTCGCATGGAAATCGAACCTGTCCCGTTTGGAGTAACACTTAGCCCCTGCGCCACCACTGACCTTCTCAAAGTATAACTTTAATTACTTAAATACATGTGCAAAATATAAAAAGCTTTCATTTACAAGAGACAGTAGTTCAATACTTCAATTACTTAATTTCTGTATGATTTAAGTAAATAAGCGAATGTCGCGTTGGCTCTACCTTTACTCTCAATTAAATTTGTCATAATTTTAAAATGTTTACAATAATAAAATCAATTTTTATTCATTTATCCATACATACATACTGAAATAAGTATTTTACATAATATAATATATGTTATTGGAAATGTCAGGTAGAGTTTATATACTTTATACCTTTGATATTTCCATTTTTTTTTTCATCTCTAGCTTCTAATAATATTGATAGTGAAGATTGTAAAAAACTATTTTATAATAGAATTTTCTATAATATTTTATGTATATTGTATAAGCATAATAATTTTGAGTTAATTTTACTTAAAGAAACTAACATTACGAATGTAAAATATAAATGTGGCTATAAAATTAGCTTACAATTGTAAAAAAAACAGTATATTATTTTTTATAGTAAAAAAGGTTTAGAAATTTATTAAAATATAAGCAAAATTATAATAATAATAATCAAAGCGTTCTTAACGGCTTGACATGATAGCTGTAACGGTATCACACCATGAATTTCGCTTCTAATGACGTCATCCGCCAACAGATGGCGTCAGTAAACACGTTTATACAGATTGCTTTACAATTTTTTTCCTTATACCTTTTACGCTGTTCCCGCAATTAGCAGGGTAGGAGACTTAGTGTTGAGACACTCCGTTCCCGTTAAGATACTCCCATTTCCCGTTTTCCACCAAATTCTGTAGGCGTGTTAAGTAGCGAAACTCAACGACGCACTTTGCCTTGTAATGAGAGAAGAACTGAAAATATTATATATTTCATTTATTTGAGTAGGAATCGAATCTACAATTAATTGCCTTTATCGTACTTGTGCCCCTGCGCCATGACTGGCGTGCTCTACCAACATTATCAGAAAAAGACTTCACTTTATAGCGTCTGGTACTAACTAAAAACAATAATATAAACGCAAATTTATTTATTCTTCATTTCTTACATTTAATATTCGTGTCATATCAATTTGTCAGCTACATTCTGTTTGCTTAGAAAGAATGCATGTTTGGTTATTATACTTTTAATAATATAAAATACACACAAAAATCTTCGCATATACTTTTTATATTTTTATACGCGGACAGACAGAAAATATAAAAGTCATTTTATTACTATTTTTTAAATCAATTTTACTCATTGCGATATAAATTATAGAAAATACCACGTTTTACAAAGACTTTCTACATTCAAATTAGAAATATTATAAATATTTCATAACATTTTTAAATTGTTCATATAAGCTCGATAAAGGATGCTTAAAGAATATATGAAAATTAAAATAAATATATAAAAATATATTCTATTATAAAACAAACAAAAACTATTATATATAATATATAATCAAATAATATATGTAAATCTGTTTACGTAATTAAAATATATGGGAGATACCATCAGCGCCAGTTGGAATGGACCAGTAAAATCTCGCAAGTAATTTCTTCTGGTGACCGGTTCTACTTTTATTCAGGTTGAACACTTCCACGCTCAGGATAGTTTAACTCGACTATTGAGAATATAATATAAGTATATTTATTATTATTGTTTGGTGAATCTCGAAATATCACAATTTTATGTTAATTATATTAAAAATGTGAAAATAGAGATTGGTACTTATTATTATACATATATACAATGAGGAACGGAGTGTTAAGACACTAGGTTCCCAGGTTCCCTTTTGTCTATTCCACTACGTGCGGGATACAAGTGAAATTAAATAACATTTGTAAGTATATAGAAATGATAATCGTCGTTTCATTTGCCATAATTTTACTTATTGAATGGAAGTTCTATATTTGTAAATTTCATTTATTATATTTAAATTTAATTCTAATGATAATTAACTTTACTTTAATAGGAAATAAATAATTTGATTATTATTATTTCCTATTATTTTATTAATTTATTTGTTCATAATATGTCTTAAAAGTTACAATTTAAAAACATTTGTAAAAGCTTACTTTGGTCGTAAATCTGTCAGTACGTTAGAAATTTTGAGCTATTATTAATATAAAGGCAGTGAGTTTTGCGTAATCTGAGTACAAATTTACAAATGAAGGAATATTAATAAGTTAATTGTTCTAATTTCTATTATTCTTATACACTTAAGTATATCTTTGAAAGCAGATTCTATCTTTTATATGTATCTATGAATTTTGACTCCAAATTTGGTAAATATTCATGTTGTATAGAAGAACTTTCTTTTGAAAAGAATTTCACTTTTTTACATTTTTACACTATTCCTAAGTATGTAGAGAGAAACTGGTGATAAGTCTTCTCTCGTCACTTTGTATGAGAAACCTTATAAGTATCTAACATTATATATAACCAGATATTTTGTTGTCTTTCAAATGGCTTGCTTTGGCGTGAATTAAAGCCAACCATTTCTCTAGCTTGACGCTGTATCCCGCACATAGGAAAATTTAGAATCTAGAGTTAAGACACTCCGTATCCATTAAGAAATTTCCGTTCCGAAAAAATATCTCATATTTTCATTTTCTCGCTCTAAAACGAGGTTTGCGTCCGTTCCGTCCCTCAACACGTAATGCCTCCAGAATTCAGTGGATAATGGAGAGCGGAGTATCGTAACACTAGGTTCTCTCTGCCTACCCTGCTATGTGCGGGAAACAGCGGGTAGCGGTAATTTTTTTAAAGATAAATACCACGGGAATTCAAAAAAACTAAAATGTAAATACCCTATATTGATAAGAAACACGTCTGCTACTTGTTGAAATTTATTTTAAACATATAAACGTATTATCTATAGTATATATAACTGGTCTGAGTGAGGTCTGAGAATGCTATACCGCTTTTAGTAGATTAGCAAAAATAGTGGAATACATAAATATTTTTTTCAGCTTAGCGCTTTGCCCGCTCAAAAGAATTTCGTTTCCAGACAAACCTTTCCTCGGATTGGCTGGTGGATCTCAACGCCGCGTTGATTCTGATGAGTAAAGGCAAATAATCCTTCCCCCAACTAAGAATCGAATCGTCAACCATCCCATTTATTGTTAGAGCTAGATGGTCTTATTAATTTTAAATTTTCAGGTCCAGATCCAGATACAACCAGGTAATTAAAACTTAGGACTTCATTATTTGTTTTAGACCATACAAATGTGACATTTGCGGTGCTGCTTTCCGAAGGCCGTACGCTCGCACCGTCCACACTCTCATACATACTGGAGAAAAACCGCATGAGTGCGACGTCTGTGGAACCGCTTTTAGGTAGAACCTTTATATTTGTAATAGCTTATAATTAAATATATTATTTTTTTGGGTTTTTCGAGGCCTGTCGTGGTGCTGGTGTAAACTAGTGATGTCCACTCGAAGCAATGATATAAATATTTTATATTTTCATTTCTTCGTCAAGGCATAGCGCGGCGTTGAGTTTCCCCACTCAACACACAATTCCTCTAGAATTCAAAAAGTATTAGAGGGTACAGAGTATCTTAAGACTGCCATATTGCCTCTGCCTACCCTGCCATGCCCCATACATATAGCGTAAATATTTCTCTACTTAGTAAACGGTAAACACAATATATATTGTACATGTAACTATATATTTTGTACCTACCGGTATTTTCTCTAATACTGGAAGCACTGAATTATGTTAATTTTCTGGCTCCGGTAAGGAAACATAAGAGCGTGAGTACCGGCACTCAACAGGCATCTTATTTCTCAAAATTTGGTGTCTGAACACTAGGTTTCTTCTGCCTGTTATAGACAAGTGAAGTTAAAAAACATATTTTTTTTAAAACCTATTATTAGTTCCATTTACACTAGAGATATATTTTAGACACTAGATTTTTTAAATATATCGTTTTTTGTATATTCAAGAAACATATTTATTATTTGATATTTGAATACGAGAAATCTTTCATAATAGAAAATTATAACAATAATTTACTTATTTATTGCCTTCAATCCACGATCCTTGCTTTTATGTTAATTTTGCGCCTTCTGAATAGATGGCGTTACTTGTACTGAATTCTAGTCAATTGCATCGCTAATTATTTACTTCAATTACTTATTATACTGAAATGTTTTTATTTATAGTTGAATATGTTTATTTTAATTAATTAAATTTATATTATTAAAATATATTTTTGTATAGGCGTTCGGGAGATATGTGGAAGCATAAAAGAACTCTACATGGAACACTCACATGAATAGCGATACCAATTGAAAACAACCATTTAGATTATTTCATTATATAGTATGAAATTTAAATTACTTTTCACAAATATAATGGTAGGTAGAGTTTATTTTTAATTTAATATAATATTTAAAATTTTATATATTAAAAGCTGGTAACTCAAATAAAAGGCTGTGTTTCTTCAACAGTAAATATTTATTATAAAAATTGCTCTTATAGCCACATTTCTGTTTCTATAATATATATAATATTTATGTTCATTCTTTGTGCCATTGTTTCACAAAATTATTCCTGTTCTTGTTATTTTCGACACAACAGCTTAAACAAATAATTATATTACAATATTTATTGCATTAGAACTAAAGGAATCAATCTTGAACAACTCTCTACTGAGGAACGTATAACAATTCGATGTGCGAAACGAGTTAGTTCAAAATTGATTTCACAATATTTCCAACGGGAGTATTTTTCTAGAATATACACAATCGTTTCAATAATAAATCCTGTCATTTTTGGTAACCAATGGCAATGAGAAACACTAAGAAATTACACTTATACAATGTAATTAATAAAGTTACGTATGCTGGTGCTGGTGACGCTTCTTTGAAGCTGCCCCCAGCTGAAGAGACGGAAGAGACAAGGTCTACTGTCCACAATTATTGCTGGTTCACAACACAAGCGAGCACTGCCCCGGTATGCCCTGTCAGAGTCCACCAGGGGGGAGTATTAGTAATAATGACTTTTACAAATAGTGCCCCAAATAGTTTGTACATCAAATACTGAATACAATAAAACACCAGTTCGCTACCAAAGGTTTTGCGTTGAGCACGATGCCATAATATTCATTTAATTCGAATAATAATTTTATACAATTTTGATATATCTTATGAGAACAGTATTATGGAAATGGAAATATATGTATGTGAGTAGATCATTTAAAATCTGTTGTTTGTTTGTACATAATTGCAAGCATATGAAAAGAGTTCATGCCCCAGTCGCATGCACCCGACGTATTACACTAATTGGTACAGTTGAGATAATTTTTAACATAAAACCCTTAAGACAACTTACTTATATACTTTAAGTACGTTCAAAATAAAGTCAAAACATTCCTCCGGCACCATCCGACAGGGGCACAATAGGCTAAATTTTAGTACAAATTTGTAAGTATTATCACTCTAAACAGAGTCGTTTACCCATAATTCACTAACTTACTTAAGTAAACCATCACAACCAACCATACGGACAAGTTTAACAAACAAAAATATCTAGATAAGTATGCAAAGTAATCCGTCAAACGAGGATATCAGAGTTCAGAACCCGCCAGGACTAGCTCACACTCCAAGGTCTGTACTGGCTATTTTGTGACATATTACATTAAAAGAATGATATAATCCAACTTCGTATATCTGCACTCGAGTGTATTGGACAGAATAGAGGTCGACGGCGGCGCTAGTGTCGCCGCGGGTCGACGTCGATAGAATTATTATTTTACATATATAATATTTACAACGGCCGCGAACCACCGCGCCATAATGCCCAACTCCATATATAATATGTACACTATTTAAGAACATAGAGTCTCTCTCATTAGCTACCGGATCACAATTCAAATATTTTGAGTAATTGACAACGGTGGACAAACATGCGCCGGAGCACTAATGCATCTTATTTTATTCAAATTTGTACTTTGCTCTATTAAACGTCGTGCTAGGTATGTTTGGTCCATGCAGTCGCAATTTGACTCTACGCGACGGGACTGGTTGCTCCGCTGCTGCAGGCGAACGCTGGATTGGCGTTAAATAAATATATGAAATGATTGAGGTTATGAAAGAAAAACTTTAAGCTCGACAAAATGAATTAATTTTCTCGCAACAGCTAAAGCCCGCAGTTAGCGCCGACCGCAAACCCGCAGTCCCATTTCACGCGAGCTGCTCGCAACCCGACGTCACTAACGGGAGGACACATCATTGCTACGCCTCGCCGCATCTCGCACGATGACGTAGAATTGGGTTGACTAGAACTCTCTTAGGGAGGTCGGGTTGACGCTATCTATTGTTTTTAAACATTTTAATTATATTTTCGATGTCTCAAATCTCATTGCATTTCTCAATGAACTTTTAAAGTTTTAATATCTTTATCTATTTGCTTCACTACTTGAGGTTGACCGGTGGCCGTCTCGAGTGCGTTTGTAAAAAACTAGAATTAAATACTGCAAATAAATTGTCATATGTTACTTACGATTTAACTAATTATATATTAGGAACTGTATTAACTATAGTAGTAAAATACCGTAAGAAATTATTCCATGATTGTTTAGTTCATAGACATATAATATATGCGTTATCCCTAAATTATTGTTCTTAATTGTTAAAAGTGTAACGCACTCGAGACGGCCATCGGTATCTCGGACAGATTTGGTTTGCAGAACAATTCCGATTTTTAGATGCTTAAGTACTTTAACGTAATCACGTTTCTTAAATTCCCAAACGGTGAGACCTCCACACATGACTGTCGATAAGGCTGTTTAATTGACACCCAATTACAGTGCCGCCCTGGAGCAGAGGATGCGGAACTAATGAAAGTTCATCGGTTAATTTAAGTACTTACGACGTATTTAATTACAATTTGTTCATTATCGTTCAAATGAACTGTCAAGAGTTCACGGCTTCAGTCTGCTGCACCCCAACGCAACACGGCACATGTCCACATGAGTCTGAAGTAATTCGCGGCCTTGGGCCCGTGTCAAGTGTGTCCTTTGCTATACGGCGGAGGACAAAGGCCACACCTCCACGGAATGCAGTGTAGTACTTCGGGGCCAGAGCCGACCCGAAGTCACGCTCTGGCGTAGATATATGTAGATACATCCGACGGAAAATATCAAGACAGAAATAATTTCAAATCATCACTCTTCTCTTTCAACGTAATAAATATAGCATTTATCTAATTAATTACACAATAATTTCAACAAAAATTTCAAACACCTGAGTTTCGATACGAACGATATTAACGTCTTCGGCTAAGTCACAGTTTTTGCGTCCACTTAAAGAAAAAAAACTATCAAAAATAAGTCGGCTCGCGTTCAAGTCCCGCGGCTATCACAGGCGAGCGGCGGCGTGCGGCGCGGGCGCGTCCTGCCCGCGCGACAGCCACTAACTGGTGGGCACCAGCAGGCGCACGAAGCTGTCCTCGCTCCAGCCCCAGTCGTCGGGCCAGGCGTCCTCGGGCGAGGACAGGCTGAGCACGGAGCCCCAGTCGATGGCGCGCGGCTCCTCGTCGCCGTAGCCCGAGTCGCGGTCGGGCGGCGGCGGCGCGGGGAAAGGCGTGGCGCGGCCGGCAGCATCGCGCGCGCCCAGCACGGCGGCGGCGGCAGCGGCGGCGTCGAGCGCGGGCGCCTCCTCGGCGCTCTCGCGCTCCATCTCGCGCTCGATGCCGCGCAGCGTGTTGCACACGAGCACGGAGCGGCGCAGCGAGGGATCGGCGGTCTGGCGAAAGCGCGCCAGCTTGAGCGCGCACAGGTTCATCATCTTGAGGCGGCGCTCGCGGTAGCAGCGGCGCGAGGCGCAGCGGCCGGCGGCGCGGCCGTCACAGCAGGCGCGCGCGGCGGCGCCGCCCAGCTCGAGGTAGGACTTGCCGTTCTCGGCGCGAATGGTGTCGTGCGCGCCGCACCAGCCACCGCACCAGCGCCGCCGGCACGCGCGCCGCTCTTCATCCTCGGCGCGCCAACACTCGCCACCGCCCGCGCCCGCCGCCACCGCCTCCAGGCGCGCGATGGAGTCCTCCCAGCGCGCCGCCTTGCCGCCGCCCTCGCACGGGGAGCCGGCGCGCCGCTTGGCGCCGCACCCGCCACCCGAGCCCTGCAAGAACAACAAAATACACATTATTAAAATGATTTCATATCAAAAAAATCATATTTATTAATTCTTAGTTTATTTTATACTATTTCCGCACTACTATTGCCCAATAGTTAAACAATAAAATAAACAATTAAAAATTTTATGCTACGGAAAAATTATTCAGCTATTTACAACTATCAATTCACTTTTATGAAATGATAAAAGTTACATTTTCTATGAAAATCATAGATTTTCTGTTAACAATACAATAGTAAAAATGAAAGACCCTTTTCTAAAGAACAAATAGTTTGGTTAAATTTTTTTTATCCTAAATTTAGCATACTGATTCTCTCGTGAAACTCGACAAACTCTCAGGATCCCTTCAACACAACGACGTCGCAAGCTATAGATACCTGAACCCAACATGCTTTGTACAGCGACCCTTCCCTTTTTTTGGGTACAATATGCACCCGGGGAGCAACCCCTGCAGATCGGCCCAGGTAGAGAATGCGTGTTCCGAAACACAGTCGAGGGATTTACCCGGACGACTGACGCATTCTTTCAAAAACGTTTTTATAATGTACAAAAGTATTAACTGAAGAGAAGTGAGTAGAATAGAAAAGTAATAATATAATGTGAGTTGAAAAATATTTAAGGTATAGTATTAAAATAATATACAAGAAAATATATATTATGCTATTATTATATATATGTTGCTAAAAATATTCTACTACCGTAATTTTTAGTTTTTTAGAATTCTAAAAACTAGCGACTCTATCAGCAGCTGCATCGACTCTATGTTTCAAATAACTAAGAATACAGTACAACGATCGCCCACTACGAAGGCTTGCAACGTGTCAAAGAAGGCAACTAAAAAAGGCAGTATTAAAAAATAAATAGTTGGCGAACCCACGGGCAGCAGATGCCTGTGCACCTGCCATCACAATTAGGTGGCACACGCGTCTACGCACCTCGCAGATATACTTAGGTGTAGAGTTACTCTAATATGATTGTTACGTGTTCTATGAAAAGAGCGGCGTTGAGTTCCGCCATATAACGTGCAAAGCTTCGGAACCTTTCCCTCTGTCTACCCTGCTATATGCGGGAAACAGCGTTAAGTTGAAAAAAATGTGAGATTCTATAACGTGCCTTATAATTTTTATTTCATTATAAACTCATTAAAAATACTTAGAAACGAAAATTTCAAATCGCTAATGTTATTTCAAGACGTTGCAATAAGTGTTGTAGAGAATATAACGAAATCGAGGTGTCCGTTTGCTAAGCGAGGCATCGTTGGCCGAGGTTGGTTGACTCAGCAGTCCGCAGTCATCAAGGCGGACAGTCATCATGGCGGACAGTCATCGCAACGCTGCTAAATAATCATTTCGCGTCACCCTTTTATCCTCCATTGTCCGTTTCGGGCCGGAGCGGGCGGCGCTGGCGCTGGTGCGAGTGGAAATAAATTTAGTATATGACGTAGGCGCGGCGTTGCCACACCGCGCGCTGGGAGCCTGGAACGTGGCCGTGCGACGTTGCCGCGCCGCGCGCTCTTTCTAATCTTGTAAAGTTCTTTTTCTGATGCGCGCCGCGTAGCGCTCGCTCCGTTCGCTCCAACTTGGAAATTTCTGTCGTTTATTTAATCGCTTCGTTCGCAACGTATGATGACAATTGTTGACTGTGTTCATCATTATATTTCTTTTAAAATATTATATTTTAATACCGTAAAATACAAACGTAATGTAGAGCTTATATTATAAATATTGAAATATGTAGAGTCATTAATTTTAAGATAGAGAAGAGAGAGTTGCTTACTCTTTTTAACGTAGAAAAAGTTCTATCAGAGGGGCTCGCCGAACGAACTTTCTATGATAATATAAAGAGTGAATAAATGGAAATGGTCGGCGATACGGCATTGCCTCATAGCGCGCTAAGCCGTGTCGCCGTCGAGCGGGCGCGGGTGGCGGTGGGGCGGGGCACGGCGGGGCGACGCACAGGCGAGGTGCGCGCGGCGAGGGGGGGGGGGCGCACACACACAGGCGCGCACGTAACAACGTCGCGTAGCGGCCGTCCTCCGTCCGCGCTATCTAACGCTACAGCTACCTACGCTCCGGCGAGCGTTATATTATAGCGCACTATAAAATAGGGTAGATGGCGCGCGGCGCGGGTTGCGGGCCGCGGGGAGCGGGGTGCAGCTCGCTTTATAGAGCTGGAGTATAACAGAGAACGAGAAAAACCCTCCTGCTTAGCATTATTAAGAGCTTATTAAAAATGTTTAGTCTCATCACATTTTGTTAATTAGGTTTTTTTTTTGGCTTTATCATGTTAGCTATATAGATGATACTGATTATAGAAAATCTAAACTATTATGCTAAACTCGATTATCATATTTAACATAAGATTGAGAGTAATTTCAACCAATATGACTAAACTCTACCATCGAATTTTATACGCAAGGCACAGTTTTATAGCTTTTCTAATAAAATAAAATCAGAAAACTACATACTAAAACTAAAATCAAAACAAATTAATTACTCGCCACATAGTATTTCACGGTGTAGTATTTTTTGCAATCCATTCACAAACGTCCACAGCGTGAAGTGTTAATCTGCGATATCGAATTATAGTCTATTGAATGACCGATTTACGATTAACATTCCTTCTCAGTACAATAGAGCACGTGATCGAGTTCGCAAGCTCATTCATGGGAGGGCATCAGCGGCGGGCTATCGGCGTGTTTACAGGTGGTTGGAGATTACAGATCGACCTGGCCCGCGCTCCTGGTACCGTTAAAGTTTTTCATCTTCCAAATCATGTATTTGATAATGATAATGATGATGATTGAAATGAGTTTAAGAATATGAAATTATTATTTTTATAATTTTGACATGTTCATATAGACATCGTCATATTTTCATTCGTGTCATTAAAATTACTTTAATCTTTAAATAACCTCAGAATTAAAAATAGCCGTTATACCAAAAATAATTACCGACACCAACATAAATTCGTTCTAAAAATAGCTCGTTTATATATATAAAAATTTATATTAGTATTAACTTCGACAAGTACAGCTAACAGCCGTATAACGAATGTAAAACTTTCCTCATACTCCGGTCGTATATTCGGGTCTCGGTTTGCCAGTCAGCGCGCCAAGGCGCTCTGGCACGCACATTTCCGTGAGCGGCGACGGCGAGGCCGCGCGTCGGTGTGTGCGTGCGCGCGTCCGTGTGCACGCGCAGCTGCCGGCGTGTGTGTGTGTGCGCCTGCGCCGACCAGTCTCACATCCTGTTCTCGCCGGTGCCGCCGCCGACCAACTTCGACTGCCTCGCTAAGCTTTTTATATTGTGACCCGTTTTGATATTAGTATAAACTTTTTAGTTTTTGCGTACGAAGCTTCTTAGTCTTTAAATAAATACTAAATACGTTATGTAGAGACGCTTATAAGACTTTTATAAAAAGTAATTATGAAATAGAACAACAATTTATTTTAATTAATTCTTTTATTGAATTATGAAATTTACGCATTCAACAGATGATCTTACGATAATAACAACATGTGCTTATTGTCTATAGCTAAAATGTTTCGACAATATCGTGCCATTTTATAGGTCTTAAGTTATGCGTTAACGCTTAGCAAGATCGCGGTGTCACCGCGTTCCAAGGTGACAAAGGAAAAAAAACATGAAATGGAGAACCGTTTAAGAGCAAACAAAAGGAATCCCTCAGGAATGTGTGTGTGTTCGTATAAAAAATGAGGGAATTCCCGAAACGTATTGTTTACATTGTGCGGGCGCGTGCGGAACGTCGCGTTATGCGTTTATTATGATGGACGACTTGCCAAGCCGCGACTACTTGATGCAATGAAAGGGAAAAGTTTGAGTTTTTGTCGGCGGATGACGCATTCGCTTCCCCGAACGCCGCCCGTGGGCAGAATGACAGGAATGTCGGTCCGCCACTCGCGCAAGGCCTCGCTGCTCTCAAGTCGTTCGGATATTTCCTTCTCGAACCGACCATATATTATAAACAAATGTACATACATATCTTACATTCGTGCGAATATTTTTATACTACATACTAGTTACTATTTATTTAGTTAATCAAATATAATAAGAAAAATAAAGAATTTAAATAAAAAATCTTTTAAAGCCTATTTCTAATTTTTCTAATGTAAAGTACTCCTAAAACGATTTCATCCCTTTTAGAATCGAGTTATAAATAACTAAAGCAGTTTATTAATTCAGAAATAAATAACACAAACAAATATAGCAAAAATCAGTACCCAAAACTCGATATTATCGTGGAAACAAAATGTCTAAAATCCATAATTAACGTTCAGTGGCATCATCCAGTTAACAATCTAACAATAAAGAATTCTTCCGAAAGGAGGACCACGGAAATTAGCAAGTGTATCAACGGGGCCTGGTTCAAGGCGCATAGCGGTTAGCACTGACATTGCGGCACGAAGTACGTAGTACGTACGCAGTGCATAAATCACGCCGACCTGCGGGATGGAGCTCGTGAAGCATCATGATTCGAGCGCTTCGAGCACTATAAATCAGGCAGCGGGCGCGTGTGAGCAGATAGTGACGTCACCAGCACCGGCACGCATCTCGGAGAATCCCCGGAAGAGGGCGAATCAAATAAAAATGTCACGTCGCGATCAGCTGTCGGGCGGCGGCGGGCGCGAGCGTGACGGCCGCATAACGACGCAGCAATAAAACTTATTTTTATGTTTTTCGCTCACAATGGCCGCGCGAAGGTCGAGCTATCTAAATGGGTCAATACACTCTGCGTAGTACGAGCGGCGGACACGTGCTCCCGCGTTTGTAAATAGCGAGATATCGGCCGATTGTGCTGTGATTAATGGGGGCGAGTGATGACTCGGCACCGCCCGCGCCGCTAATGTGCCCATTCATCCTGCCGACACTATTATTACCCGAGATGGCTTTGATCCGACGACATTAGGGTGCTGCCCAATGTCAAGGTTGCACTTGATGGGCGATCACCCCTTTAGCTTGTTAATTTTGCAATCACATCTCACGCGCCAGCACATATGGCACACAGGATGACGAGTGTTGGTCGACTACAGCACCTTTTTTACATGAATTATGCTGTTTTTCCTAATTATAATAAAAATATCTACACACAACACCTAAACAACACTTCTGGATTCATATTCCCTTACTCCCTCTGATGTAGAGCTGCTAAATATTTTAAATATTGTGTATTATTTTATTTCTGATAGTGCCTAATAATTGGTGTTTCTTTAGAAATATAATCTTTACGTGAAATCCATTGATAAAATGTTATCAAATAATTAATATATGTAAAACAAATATATATGTTATAACAATATTATTTGCGCATATTGCTTAAAGACGGTGACACAGCAATTCAAAAATACAGCTAAATATAATACTTTTTGTTTAAATCTGACAACAGAACAAGCCCGATCAGGTGCAACAAGGTGGAATATATATAAAGTATAATCTATGCGGACTGCCATCCATCGACAGGCGTCCACTATAAGGGCGAGGTCACGGTTATCAATGGCGGCATCTCCATACGCGCTCGCCGGCCACGACATCTCGCACCCATTCACTATAAAGACGCTACCCCCCGGCACCCCCCCACACCCCCCGGCCCACCGGGCACCCTTCGCAGTGCATCCATGCAACAAGTTAGGGCACAGCCTCTGTCTTGTAAGGAGTTGTACTAGACAAGTTTATATGCTTGACAAGTTAGATACAACTAAGTAAATTTCCCTTTCTATAATACTATGAGATACTAATGATTGGTGCTTCATTAGAAATGGAAATGGAAACATAGAATCCGTCAACAAATGTTAGCAAATTAATTATTTTATATATAAAACATATAATAAAGAGCATATTGCTTTTGGACGGTGACACAGCAATTTAAATAAAGTTCCTGGTGAAACAGGACTGGTACATATTTCCAGGCCGTGATGCCCAATTAAATATGGATGTGATTGAAAAACGCGTGTCCGGTAACGAGCGTGTACATAATTGGTGGGCGGTGGAAGGCCCGGAGTGACCCAGTTGCGTTGCCCGGCGACCCGGGTGTCCCGGCCCCCCGGCCCCCCGGCCCCCAGGCCCCCGACCGCCGCCCGCCCCCCGCCGCACTAAATAACCTGCCCGAAAGCGACACCTTAACAAAGGTCGTTCAACCATCACAGGGTACTGGCTCTTCTGATTTTTCACCTATGCTCCTAAACATCATTAACATTTAAAACTAGAAAATGTTTCAGGATTTCGTCATTGTGATAATGATGGTGATACAAAACTTTATAGGCTTCGGTTCGAAGTCGCAAAATCCAATAAACGATAAAATGTATGGAAGATTGTTTTGTTATTAAAATATACGGTGCGCAACGAGATGATGTTCCCTACTGAGGCAAAGTAGAAAACGCGCGAGCAAATAAACTTAATTGTTATAAGCCGGGTTCGCCGACTGCCACCCCTCGAAGACGACTCCTCGAAGGGCGGAGGGGGGTCTACGTAGAGTTGTATTTCTCCAAAGTTGTGCTAAATTTCACTTTCTCTGAAGACGTTTGTGCGTACACTTAGCCACCCACTCCACCCGCCCTCGCTAAGAAACTTTGTGAAATAGTTTTCATCGCTTACTTCAAAATAAGTTTTGGAGTCAACTTTTGATCGCCAGTTTCAATAAAGCCTATGCCGCAAATTAAAAACAGTCAGCGCACCGTATTGGTGGATTTTAATATCATTTTGAAGTTTGGAACACGATTCTCGGAGCGCACTCTACCTTCAGTATGACATCGTTATCTTAGCGAACCCTAAACGAATAAAACATAAAAAACGTACGTCAAAAAAGTCCTTCTACTACACAAAAACCCTACCCCCTCGCTCTCTCTGAAGTTATAAAACACTGAAGGCGTATAAAACCCAGTCAGAACTAGCAGCCGTATCTCGAGGGGGCTAAAGTCGAAGTTTCCAGCGCGGAGTCATTTGGCTGAAAGGCGAGCACACGAGCGTGGAAGCTTTAAAGTAAAATGAAAGCCGACTCGCTCTTAATTCACCAGTACATAGATACGAGCGAACGTCGATAGAGCGCCCCCGGCTGCCGCCCTCCCCCGCCGCCCTCCGCCCTCCACCCACCACCACCGCCAGGCATAAATAAAGGGGGCGAACTCCGCTTAACAAGAGAGTGAGCACCCACCCTCGCGGCGTCGCTGGCAGGGAGAGTCGAGGGGGCTGCGGCGAAGGACGAATTAAGGAGATGAGAGAGCACACGCTCTCGAGACGCGAAATATCAGGGAGAGAGCCTCGACTCAGCTCAGACGAGCTGACGTCGCTATATACATACTTCTAATAAAATTATACCCATGCAGCTTTTTAAGCTAGCTTGGCTTTTAACTATAATTAAATATATTATATTTTAGCTAAAAATATAACATAGGAATAAACCTAACAATGCCTAGGTTTTATATATATACTACCTTAAATAGAAAATACATAGGTTCATTTTATAAAGAAAATTAATTTACTATAAAATAATTTGGAAAAAGTAATTTCATATAGAAATAAACGTCGTCCAAACCGTGTGTCAACGTTGCGTTTCGGAGCACGTGACTCACCTAGCCCCATAAATTACAAACTATATCCCACTGGAGTTAGGGTTTGTTTTTGACAAAATTGCCAGCGCTCCTTTGTCTTGATGATGCGCAGCGCAGGAAAGTGGATCGTATTTCATTACAATAAAGTCGGTATTAAGTCGGGTGGAATTCTAATATTCTTGGGAAAAGGGTGGGTATAAATTTTCTATGGGGGCAGACGGGGCGACGTCGCGCGAGGGCGCCGCTGAGTCACGGCGGCGAGGGCGGAGAGCTGGGGGGGGGGGGGGGCGAGGAGGGCACATACAGTAAGTATCTACCACTCACATGTCACAAAGTTTCCTCCGCATCGGGAAACTTTGTTAACGTCAACCGAGCACGTGGCCTTCGTTCATATTATGTACATAATTGCCGCGTTCGCCGCGATTTTTAAAAATAAACTTTATCGCACTCACTTTCAATTATACAATAACAATTTCTTTGATATTTTTTTTTTATTTCTTTTAATGTGCCGCCTTTGTTAATGATGTCTACACAAATATTCTATTATCGATATTACATCTAATTGTCGTATCTGCCGACATAATATGAACATGAAAGATTAAATTAAAATTGTATAATTAATAGGTTTAGCGTGAAATTAAATACTTTCGCCTATTAATAATTAAATTTTAATTTAATTATATCATTATTTCTTTAAAAAAAGTGAAGAATATTCTTCACCATCAGCAAAGAGTGTATGGATATTTATTAACAATTGCGAACAATACGGCAATCTCGTTGTTACATCGGACCGTCACCTTGAAGGTGATAAGACGATGATAAGACGCGATACGGCGCTTGCAACATTCCGACCGCTAGTCCTACGCTACTATTTATTTCATTTAATTATTACTAAATTTATTTTATTAATATATTTTTTTCTATAAACAATAGATAGTTTATTATTATTATTATTACTACTTTAATTTATATGTAAAAGTATATTGTTAAAAGCTATAATATACATATGAAACTGTATGTACGATTTTTTTATTAATGTACGAGTATATAAAATAAATAATATTTTTTTATATAGGTATATAAATTATTAAATAAATTATTAGATAATATTATTAATATAAATGAAAATAATTTCATAACTTAAGCATAAGTACTATTGACTAGGACAGACTGCCTAAAAATCATCGACGAATGCATCATAGACTTGATGTTTCATGAAAGCATAAAGAAAATGAATTCTCAACCTAAGACATGTTCGGAGTCAAACGAACAACTGCGAGCTGATCTACTCCAGTCCCAATTACATTAGGTGCGGGCGCAGTGTGAGGGGGCGGATTCCTTCTCCCCTGCTACGAAAACTTGCTACAAAACGCGGCAACGACTTTTCCCGCGCAAACCTATTTCAGATCGTTCTCATACTTTTTTATGAGCTTTTTCTTAGTTTTCTCTCCACTTTTTTACATAAAATTAGAAGAACTACTAGTTCTCATGAAGTAAATTTCTATATAAATGTAGCCTTTAATGGAATAATAGCATTTTTTGCTATTATATTATAAATCTGATAGAATTTCGTTATATTCGTCTCTGTATATTTGTTCTTACCACGCGTAAAGCGACCCTTACTGTAGAACGAAGGGCCTGCGCCCGAGGGAGCACACAAAGAGGATACCCCAAATTCAGTAATGAATCCCGCTAACCCATTGCCAACTTAGAGATTAGGGTCCATGCCAAGTCGGTAGGTACTCCATGTAACATTTTATCAACGTCAATTTGTTTGTTCATTTAGTATTTTATACTTTTTAATATTACAATACTATTTCTTGGTTTTCCTCATCCTTGGAACATGTTTAAACAGGTTTTTCACCAAGTTTGAAAGATTTATAGTCTACTGAACGGTGGTGATGTGTGGTAGGCACGAGCATGGTCGCGAGTGCCGTTGCTTTGCATAAGTAATGACCACGGCCGCCCTCCCCCGCCGCCGCCCGCCCGCGCACTACCCCCGCCCGCCCCCGCCGCGCCCGCTAGGCCTATCGATTGCGGCGGCGCGAGGGCGGGCCGCATCGCAGTAATTGTCACACTGAGCGAAATTAAACTCCACCCTCGCAATTTCGACCTTAATACCCTCTAATATAAGTTATTTTCTGCAAAATCCAATCTACGATTGAATACCAAATGTTATAGTCCGCTCTAAGTTTGGAGGCTGCTCGTAATAGAGCCTTCGAAGAGTCTATGACAGAGCTTAATTAGACAGGCGCGATAGCAACAAATGGATTTTACTTGTTCCATGTTTTGGAAATAAACGTAGAGTGGATGCGAAAGTAATATTTAAAATTAGCGATGAGCACGAGGATAAAGAATCATCCTGCTAACACCAGTATTTATAGATGAGCTGGCTGCGGCAAAAACCTTTTCCAAATATGATTTTCATCACCAGTAAGCCTAACATAGCAAATATTTAACATCACAAAATCTTAGTGAAATATTAATATGAATATGATGGACAGACATAACTTTATATATTTGTCATACTCGCTCCAAGCATGTTTTAGAAATCAATTCCGTATCGCTTCAGCGTGAGGCGTGCACGTCGCATCGCATGTATTAATAGCAGCCGTCTAATCGCGCTCTGTTTTTTAGCGCACCAGCGGCGACGAAAGTGTGGTGAAAGTGGCGGATCGACGTCACCCACACACGCGCACCACTGCGCACCACACGCGCACCACCGCGCACCACGACCTGCGCGCGCGCAGCTCTTGCCTCACGCGGCCGTGGCCGGTTGCGACACGCCGCCGGCCGCCCGATACCGCGCGGCCTCTCGAGACACGTTCTCTTACCCAACCCAACGTAGAAATACTTTATGCAAGTCCCACTTCGCCCGCCAGTGACGGTCTCTAAGTGGGCGATAAATTATCACGAATGCGACAGCGACATGGGTTATAGGCGTTCACCATTCCTGCTAATTAATTTTATAGGGGCACCTTGTTGATATATGCGGGTGGTTAACTCCCTTCGTCCTTCAAAGTATTTTATGTTACTTTAGCTTCACGCTGTATCCCGCGCAAAGGGAAACAGAGGGAACTTGGGAGCTCTGAACTTAAAATCCTGAGACTCCGTTCCCATTAAGACATTTCCGTTCTCCACTTTCCACTGAATTCTTTAGTCATTGCGTGTTGAGTGGCGCAACTCACCGCGCCTTGCCTCGTTAACAGAGCGAGCGTTATCTTGAGTTGGAATTGAACCCACAACCGTCGCGCTTACTGTCGCTCGATGTAACCCTGCGCCACTACTAGCTTAGCTCTTCTGTTCTATACAAATAAAAGATATAGAAACAAGCTTTGCATTTGTAAATGCAGCGTTAACGTCACTGCAGTGTTGCGGTCTTCTGCAATGGGTAAGCGGTTGAGAAATTTTCACGCGGCACTTTTAGTGACATAACGAGCTCTATATTAAAATACTATAAAAAAAATATTTATTTCAATCAAATATATAAAAAAAAACTTAATTTAGAAATACAAACTAAAAAGAAATATAAAAATAACTTCTTAATTAGTCAACTAAAATAAAAACAAAGTAAGATATTCAATTGAAGTAACGTCAGCTTACTACTATAGTAGATAAAGGTAAAGATGTGATGTAGATTTATTCTATTTTGACAGCTCCAGGTATATATGCTCAGGCTCGTAAGGCGATGTACAGAAGAACGAAAGTCGGTCGTAGCATCACGAAGCACCGCCTGCAGCTATCAATTAATTATAATAAAGTGTGAGATGAAAAGGAAACTCGCCGATCAGCTGGTCTGATGCGTGTTGGAACTTGGAGGTAGCGATCCCGTATCTGAGAACCCGTTTGAACCCGGTCCCGTTACACAAAATTACATTAGGTACCATTGTTTATAGCAACCCCCATATTCTAATACCTTAAATACAAAAGGCAGCAAACTTATTGGCACTATTTTTTTTTTAATTGAATTGAATTCGTTATTTTAAATTTTTAAAAGAAACGAATATTGTAGATAATTATGTATATTTATTAACGAACTAACAGTTTTAGCTAGACGTGTACGACTTTAACCTTTTTAGATAAAAAAGCTTAATCATTATTTCATTGCAAAAACCTGCGAGCAGTGACGTCACGGACTCGATGGGAGGACTAAAAAAGATTAGAGGGGGTGGAGGAGGAGGTTTGCGGGGGCGTACTGACTACGAGCAATTTCTACTACGATCGCAACTCACTTTTAATTCACGTTTCAATATCTTCTTTTATTCTTATAGCGATAGTTATTTTACTTTAACTATATATTAGTACGAGAAAATATATTTTAGCATACAATAATAATAATTATAGCAATTGGCAACTGAAAATAAATTTATTATATAAGTTGTTTTATTATATAAAAAATATATTTTTAATAAATATTAATTTCATAAGTGACATTTGCTAGAGGCAACCAAAGTCTTGTCGACTTCAATTCGAGAACACGTCTGTATAAGACAAGTAGTAGGAACTTGGGGTCTGGGATGAGAAGGGAGACAACCCCCAACTCAGAAATGTGTCGAAACCCACACACTCGCATACCTACCTACTACATTACTGTAATTATCCAATTATAAATATACATGTGTCAAATCTTCACTATTAAATAATATAAGGCAAAATAAAATAAATAATATTTCATTCATTGTATAGTTTAATTAGTGTGTTTTGATATTTTAAAATTAATTTATAAGAAAACTATTAATAATGCTTCCAATTTATAAACGGAAATAAAAAAAATATTAGGTATCGTAAATCAATAACAATTAACTAAACATCAAGTAAATAAGAACACAACCAACTAACAACATTGTCAACAATCATTCAAAATTAACGACACTAATGGATGCGATAGTAAATAACGAGAAAAGCCGAAGCCCTTTGCGGCTGATTACGGCGGCGCTACGAAATAAGAATGAATTTTTAATGAACCCCCCACCCGCCGGGCGACGTACCCCTGTCTTCTGAAGGCTGCGCACTTAGGAGATTAGTCCCTGGAGCCTTCTAGTCGAATGACTAACAACAATCCTATAAGAGGTCAAAGGCGGTCTTTTACGATATTAACTTTACCAATCTTTGGATATTGCTCAATCGACAAGGGCACCTGAGTATATATCTAACACATCAAGAACAAGTAACTAGATAAACTCTAAAAAAAATCTAATATTAGTAAACTAAAGAAAATGATAACAGAATAGTAAAACAATTAGATGAACTTCAGTAATAACAGTAATCAGTATAAAACTGAAACGCGAAACGGAAGCTAGTACAAAATAAAAATAAACAAAAAACCCAAAGGCAATAAAAGAGATAAGGCGACGACCCCGCAGTGCAATACTATGTAAATATTCTTTACAGTGTAAACAAAAAGAACACGGACGTGTACGCGTTACGTCACGTCAGCGGGCGTCACGGCGCGTCACGGGCGCGACGTCACGCCGGAAGTCCGCGCTAGATATATTTACAGTGGCCGTGCACGGGTTCAATGTCGAGCTATCTATCTATCGGCCATCAATCACGCAGCGCCGATAGTCGCGGCCCGCGGGACTCCCGCCGCGGTCGCTCCGTCTCTCCTTCACACCTACACGAACAAGCACACTGTAGGCACTACTGTACTGTAGGTGCCGATAACGCTTTAATTACGGTTAAGTTACGTCACCGTCACCTACGCAACGTTTGTGTTGAGTGCACTCATTGAATAAACGTTAGCATTATAGTTTTAGATAGAACAGGCGACCCTGGCCAAGTATGCACATTCACACACCGTGCCGACTGTGCACACAGTGTGCACAGCGCGGACGGGAGCAAGGCCGGCGATGTTTACAAACTTCCGTCCCGACCCGCGAGCACTTGTCACGCGGGACGGGAAGCTCCTCGGCCGACACACGGCTACGCAAATAATGGCGAGCCCTCACCATTGACCCACTTCGGGCCGACTGCTCGCCGCGTCTACACTCGAGATACGATCGCTGATAGACTGATTGCTCACGTGTTGCAATCGTTTTACTATTAGCATACGGCGTGCGGCGTGCCGACTGTCTCCTTGCCATTCGACGTTGTAGCTTCCAAGTACGTGCTGGCAAAGGTTGTTCCTCTCCTGGAAAGTCTTCGTAACTCGAACTCCCACTAATTGCCACATTACAGTTTAAGTCAAAAGTAAGACCCTTCAATATACTTACCTACTTGAGAAAACAGAATCGGGATAATTTAGGAAATTGAAAAAAACTTTCGTAACACCCTAAGATATACGAAGCTGAGATGAGCTTAAGATTGAATGGTATTCTTGAACATGCACCCTTATATTCGGCGTGCCCTGTACGGGGTGGTCTGGGGTGAGGGGTGAGTGCATTGGGGCGGCCCCCCCGCGGGTGCAGTAGGCGCGTAGTGACTGCAATAACGGAGCAGTGAAAGTGTCGCGGCCCGCTTCAACCGTCAATGAGAAGATATACTCCCTGCACCCCACCGTCTTCTCAAACTTGTAGTTTAATAGTAAGTTATTCGGGTGGATAGCACGTATGTGTGTGCTGTGTGCGCTTGCTAGCGAACTCGTAGCAGCTCGGTATTGAGGCATTAAATTAAAAAAAAAAAACTAGAATACCTTATGGCTATGGTTCTAAGAGTACCAAAAACAGCCAAGCAGGTACTCTAAGAGCAAACACAACGAGAGCAAGTGCCCACACACAGGCTGCACTTTGCGCATCAAGTGTGTAAAGTGCAAGTGTAAGTGACAGCTAACGGGCGTTGCCTATCAACAAACAAACGTACGGAACGAGCGTCATTATCTCGGAGTCATGAATGAAACGGAACGTATCGCGTGCCATAATCCGCGCGCATAAATCTCACTCAAACGCCGATCGTTGCGTAACATTGTACGGCTCAAGTTCATTGATCCACTTAATGTCCGCACTAAATGTGTCGTTCTTGTCGAATGTCAAAACAATATTACATAATTACAGTGCGATCGACGAGTTGTGGCCGCTATGAATTTAACTTTAAACAGCTGCGTAAATTCAATTTCAGAATATCGTACTTTAAATATCTTCCAACTGGATAAACAATAGGCTTTATAGCATAAAACCTAACGTCACAGCGACCACGACTCGTTAACCGTAGTATAAACGCGTTTACATGTCATCTGCGATCGGCGCACGTGTCTACCCACTTCCGACCGATCACCGGCGAACGTCACCATGTTTATTTATGAGGTTATCATTATAAAATGACGTTTTAGCCCATGCCGATATCGTTGTGCTATAATAATAACATTTATTCATTCATTCATTCATTCATTCACTAATGATTTATAGGAACTACCTACCAAATAGATTTATTAATAAAGCTATTATCGTATAATAATTATACCTAAACAAGATTTTACGCTACTTGACGTCGCGTCTGTAGTAAAACGTAAATCACAATTATGTTTTGTTTACATTTGATTCGTGTCTAATGGCCGATTAAATAGCTTTAGAGTTTTTTTTTATTCTTCTGGTGTGCGATTCGTTTGTATTATGTCGAATATAATGCGTGAAGCACGCTCGAGATTTTTACGTGTTGTAAAAATGTAGAAACAATATATTTTTTGTAGCTTCACGCTGTATCCCGCACGCAGCAGGGTAGACAGAGGGAACCTAGTATTAATATGGCATGACGTGGTGAATGCGCTTTGACTTAACACCAGAGCGAAGAAATGTAAGAATGAAGATTAGAGAGCTAATCGAACCTACAACCTACGACCACACTAGACAAAAAGACAACTTATTTTACTTACGAAAATCTTAAAAAAGCAGTTCACGACTAGTGCACTATATCTCGAAAACTATCATACATTTGTATATATATACTCATATGTATGTATGTATGTATATATGTATTGCACTATCCACAACCGAAACTTAACGACAAAACTTTACAAGATACATTATAGTTCTCAAACTTTCACCCCAACCCGACCTGAACTTGACCTTGGAAATGAAATAAGAAAATGGCAATAAAAAAAGCCAGATCAGTCTTGAGATGACGCGGTATTTACATAAATTATCGGCGGCGCGTCTGGGCGTGTTTACAGAACTGTTTACATAGGCCGCGGGCCGCGGTGGAGTTCATCGACACGTGTATTACATTGTTTTATGGACATGTAATTGGGTCGGGTTGGACGGTATCTGGGGCTTCGCGAATATATGGAGCGTGGATGCGGTTGTCAAAGTTTTTCTGGAGATAATATGCCTAATACATATCCATAGAAATTATATTATTTCTCAGCTCCACGCTGTATCGAGTATGTAGCCTAGGCAGAGAAAGCCTAGTGTTAAGACACGCTGCTCTCCATTCTAAAAAGGTCTTCAACTTACTAACAAAGAAAACAATGATTTCTCAATTAACTTAAAAAGCACTCGAATTGAGCAGGTAATGGCGCCCAAGTATTAACAACTACTGTAGCAATAACAGTCTACAAAAAAAAATAACAAACCAAAGCTAATAATATAACAATAACAAAATAATAATCGTTTCCATTCATTCAATACACCTGACATTGGTTCAGCTTCATATTTTTTCTAAACAGGTGTTTAGCGTTCATTCATTTCATATGGCAGTGTCGATGCCCTATATTATTGTTAATGTCTTTCAAGTTCATTCAGTTATACAATAGGCTTATAATTATTGGTCGTTATCGTTTATGTCAAAATATGACGGCACGAGGCCCTCGTGGCGCAGTGGTTTAAGCGTGAAACGTAACGGTTGCGGGTTCAATCCCATCAAACTGTTAATATTTTTATTTCTTCGCTCTGGTAACGAGCTTCGCCATTTAACACACAATGCCTCAAAAATTCGGCACTAGGCTTTCTTTGCCTATCTATCTACACGCGGGATACAGCGTGAAGCTGCAAAAAAAAGTGAAAAAATAAACATATCGACTCGATCCATAATATTTTACATAATGACGCCTCGTTTGCATAAGCTATTATTATGCGTGTCTTCTTCGATGACGTAGGATGCGTTACGGCAAATTCATTCATTCATTTGTTTATATTATTATGTTTACTTGCACCACGTGGTTGGTGGTTGACGCGACGTGGTGACGGTGACGGTGATGGATGGAGAGGACCAGGGCCGCGGAATGTTGGGAATTGGGTATTTGCTGATGATATTAATTATTGATTGGTTTTTTTTAAATTTCTGGTTAAATTTTAGTTATAGTTTGATGTGCTTTTGTGAGTTAAGGTGTTTGATACATGGAGAATGCTATTTTTGTATGTATTGTGTGATTTATATGTTAGTATACTAAAATATATAATTGTTTAGAAATGTTATACATAATATATGTGATGCATATGAAATATTTAATATTTCCATTTTCTCGCTCCGATAACAAGGTAAAATGCGGCGTTTAGTTTCGCCACTCAACACGCAACGTAGGGAACGAGATTGTCTTAAAAGTAGGTTCCCAGATTCCCTCTGCCTAAAACTGGGGTAAAGCGTGAAGTTACATAAAAATATACATTAAAATTCAAATAATTCAAAATACAAAATTTACTATAAATCTATACATATCAAATGCTTATAGATCCTACAATAATAACTATATCCAAATCCATCTACTATAAATAAGGTAGACTTTGAAAGCATTCTAGAACTAAGTTTCAGCAGCCCTCGATGTAAGCGGTTTACGTGTGACGTGTGATGGCGGATGCACGTGACTGCAACAAGTCGCATTCCTGAGTGCACCCTCGCCCCCTCTTCCCCCTTCCCTTCTCACCCTACACCTCGCTAAGGGCCCGGAGGAACCTGAACTTTATTGCCAAATACCCTATATATAAATAATAGATAAGAAACTGATAAAAACGTAGCTCATAGGATTTTCTATTTTCATAAAATATATTCTAAAATAGTATTTAGAGACTTAAAAGACTTTTTACATTTTACAAGAAACTTCCTGGAAACAATCTTAATTCCGCCTTTCAAGGCAATGCGTTGAACTCTTTTATCGACCAAGTTGATTATCGCTAATTTTAAAACATTTTTTTTTTATCAAATGATAAAACTAAATCTGTTATTGATAAATTGTCATTATTATGGTTTGTTTAATTGAAAATAATATTTGCAAAAATTGTTTTAACGAAATAAATAATAAAAAGCGTTCACTGGGCGCGGTGCCCTAGCTGTTGCCATGACAACACGCCCCTCGACTTGCTCATAGGAAAACCCAACGACTCGTGGATACAATGAGGCTAAGATAACATGGATATTTTTACTAATGATCAAAGACAAGTTTAATCCTAAATAAAATAGTTACTTTCAAAAGTTTAATAATTTAATAAAATACTAAAAATATATACATTTTTAAACCGAGTAGATAAAGGAAAAATCGGTCGTTACGGTACAACGAAAAACAAGCAAGTACGTACTGATATAGAAAGTAAAGACCGCTGGCAAGAGACCAGTGGAGCTGACTTGGCGAACCACCGCCGTAATTAACGTGGACCGTGGAGTCGCCACCAGCCTCGCGCCAGCCGACAAAAAACCAGCTCCGCCACAAAAACACTCGCCGAGCGAGACGCGTTCACGTGCTAGAGCGGGATAGGCGCACACGTATTTCTGTGACTCGCTCGCCCCGTTCGCCTCGGCCGTCGAGCGCGCAGTTGTCGACAATTTTATATTTCATTTAAAAACTCTGCAGAATGCGCCCTTCTATCTATCATGTGACGTTTGACAGGTCGCCGGAACCGCGGCGAGATGTCAGATTCGAAAAAAGGCGCGCTTTCCTATTGAAGTGATTTTGAGGAAAATTGTTGGGAAATTTTCTATTTAATTTAATTTTGTAATTAATTATCATGTAAATTAGTATTTGGCTAATCTCATATTGTATTGTACGTCGATTGCGAATGCATCTGAACAGACTTGTCTTCTTATACACTTTGATTTATACGAATATAACAAAGAAATATATATACGTATTTAGAAATCCTAAGCTATTTTCTTTTAAATTACATTAAAAACAACACAAATATGGAACAATGTAAATGTCTCTGATCCTAAATACAATTTTTTTTTAATGACGAAATATAAAGAATATGAGGAAAAAAAGCACAAGTGGGTAGAGTAGAACTAAGGTATAAGTTATAACAGACGTTTTAAAACACATTTCTAACTAAATTTGAAAAATGTAAAAACATTTATTTAAATCGAATTTATTTTCTTGTAACTTTACATTAAGATATTCATAAGTAATAGAAGACATTATTGACATTTTATCGTCACATTCTACAAAAAAAAAATCAAAATTTTGGAAATGTCAAAAAAAGTTTCCAACCCGATATTAAACACTTATTACAAAGTTCGTAAAGCTCAGACAACCACACTTATATATATTAAAACTCCCCGTTTAACGAAGTCACTGTTACCCAACAAAAGCGATATTCAGAAATGATTTTAAATCGAATCATCGAAACACTCCACCCCCCACTTGAATTAGGGATGTGCGTTAATTGACAAATCTTACCTGGAAATCACTCCACATTTTCATGGGGATACACCATAGTTCCGATACGAAAACATCACACGATCACGATAACAACTGTCAAAGTCACCAAGCAGCACGGCGTCACTCACTACCGTTGCGTGCGGAGGCCGAGCGCAGACTGAGGCGTCGCGCTGAGCGCCGAGCGCCGAGCGCCGAGCGCCCAGCGCCCCGGCCGCGCGGGCCCACCTGCGACTGGCACAACAAAACGAAGGTATCGGGTACTGTATGCTGCTTCTACCTGCCAGATAGTAGGTTCGATATGACAACTTTTAGAATACTTTTGTATGTTATATGTATATCTTAGTTTTAGCCTAGTCTTTGTAGTCAAGTTAACACATTTGACATTTTTAAAATCCACAACTTGAACTAATAATGTCGCAGAAATATATCCAAATAGTTTGTATATGTTTGTAAATAAATAAATAAAAAATATTACTGTTTTTATAATAAACGTTAGTTAATACACGGCGGTGAAGTGATAAGAGAAACCAAATAAAAACATTTGCAAATCTGATAGCGACTGATTGTGAGGAGGAAACATTGGCTATTTCGATAAAGTAAAACAACTAAGGAAATTGAGTTCTAAGACGCGGACATAAGGAGTTCAACTCCACCGTTGATAACAGAATGTGACAGACAAAAAAGCTTTCCGAACTAAGTTTTGAGTGCAGGGCGCACTGCACTGCCCGCCACGTAGCAGGAAGTTCGTAGCAGTAAAACTTCGTAGCGCCTCGTAGCGTGAAAGTTTTGATTTCAACGATTTGCGTTGCGGCAAAGAGGGCCGCGAGGCCACACTGGCACTGTGGCCATGCGACCCAGAATTATTACTTTTCCTCGTACTAACTATTATTTAAAATTGCACCCAATACATTGCCGCTTAAATACAACGCTGTCAATATTATCTATAATGAAAAACAGCAATGTATATAAACCTAAATTAGTTATCGTAATTTGATGTAGTCCTTAAATTTATCTGTTCCGCAATCTCTCACGAGAGTGCGCCACTTGCATGAGCCGCGACGCCTTCACCGAGTTGGAAGCCGAGCTGGTGGCGAAGCACCCTACGGCATAGTAGCTGGTGGGTCGCGTTCCCTGCCGTGTGCGGTTCACGGCGTGGGGCCGGCCGACTCGCGCCGCAGCAATGTGCCGCACGCAGATCGATACTGCCCAATACTACAACAAAGAGGAAAACTGATTCGGCGGTAATTTCAAACTACCCTATTAGTACAATGAGAATATTAAAAACAAATGTACTGAAAATTAAATGTTTTTGCGATTCGTTCGCGTTTATTTTAGTAGTCGATGTTGCTTATAGCTAGTGACGGAAGGTTTGATGACTGTGCGGGTGTTCGCTGTAAATATGGCGGCACTTTTATTTTTAAATTAATTTTGGTGTTACACAATTTTGTAGTGTAAATTTAATTATATTTATGTATATACAGTTACATTTAGACGTCAGTTGTGGCGTAGGGGACACGCATAGCCTCCAGAATTCGGCGGAAAATGGGGAACAGGGTGTGTTAATACTAGGTTCCGTCTACCAACCGTGCTGTGTGCGGGATACAACGTGACACTAAAAACATATTATTGTATTTTTTTTAATTATTATTAAAAATAAAAAAAAAATTATGTGCTCATTCATTGTCAATACTTGACATGTTTCAAAAACATTCTAAAAAAACTAATACCAGCAATTGCCATATTTAGAATTTTTTTTAGTATCCCATGCTACAACTATAAAAAAAACACTACAATTATAGATAAATTAAAAAACCCATCGAACTAGCAAGCCGCTATCAACGCTGAGTACTTAGTATATTTTTATACGCAAGGTGCGCTTGCGCATTCATATATACTTACATACATTTATACCTGTCCGCATATGCATGCACACATTCTGCACTCTCTGCATATATAGCTGTCATTTTAATATAATATCTTACCCCTTATATTAAAGATGATTTTACTGTAATTCTATTTTTACTAACTATACATTTTAGTTCTCAATTGTACGACTTCGTACGAAAAGCTGACTCCTCAGTTGGTGTCACTTTACTTTACAACTATGTGAGAAAGCAGGCCATGTTGTCTGTAGGTAGAACTAAACTTTATTTATTTATATAAGTATATAAAATCGTATTTTTCTTCTTTTTTCAGCTTAGGGCACCGCTCTCCACTTTCCGTCGAATTCTGGAGACATTGCGGCGTGGAGTGGCGGTACTCAACGCCGCAATTTTGCCTCGACACCAAAGCGACGGAATGAAAGTATTAATTATTTCATTTTCTCGGGTGGAATTCGAATCCATAACCTGTCGGGTATATAAGCGTTTATTTTAATATAAAATATAATACAATTTAATACTAGAATTTGAAAGAGGTGAAAGTAAAAACATAATAAAAATCCTCCTGGACACACAGTTCTGGTTAAATATGGATTTCAAAAGCGAATATGTCGATTTTCATGATTTAAACAGTGCGCATTGGAAAATGTCAAGTTCGCTGCATTATTAGGATAGCCGAATGTTTTACAATAGCAACGAGAGAAATACAAATAAATTTTTTTACCATAACTTTTGTATCCATAGATTGACTACTTAAGACCGTCATGGCGCAGGAGCACAAGGATTTGACAGTAATGCGATGGTTGTGGGTTCCATTTCCATTTCCATTACCACTCGGGAAAAAGAAATTGTTTATCAATATTTTAATTTCTTCGCTTTAGCACTACGGAAAAAGACCGGCGTTGAGTTCCGTCACTCACCACACAATGCCTCCAAAAATTCAAAGAAAAGAGGGGAACGGATTATCTTTTAAGTTCCCTCTGCTTTCCCGGCTCTGTACGGGATACAGCGTGAAGCTGATAAAAAAAATTGCCTAATACTAAAACTTTATTATGAATGGTTCATTATTTAGAATTTTTTTATACCGTTTATTTTTCTATACTTGAGGTATCTTCATTAATTCTTAATTATAAACAATTTGTATATTTTTCTTTTTATTTAATAAGAATTTTATTCAACAAACATTTATAATATCTTTAAAAAGAATATTTTTAAACTTGGCCTATTTTCTATAAAAACCCACTCCGTGGAACTTATAAAAGAATAAATTCATTAACACCAGCACTAGCGTCCAGATGCCATCAGCATTCATTGAGCTTGATTATCTCATGTCCACGGAACGGCCTCAGCTCGGAATATTATGAAACATAATTCCACGGAGTGTGTCGTCTTGTTTGTGAATTAAACTAGCTGTGTTATTCGGCTTTGTGCTTTATCTGAATCGAATCTGTTACTGTTTATTTCCTGTAGGTAACACTGTTACCTACGGGAAATAAACATTTTAAATCATATAATTTGAGTATTTTTTTTTATATCTATTTTTTTAGCGTATTATATGCCGTATGGAGCAGAATAGACTGAGAGGATTAAGTGTTAAGACACTCCGTTCCTCACTCTCCGCCTAATTCCCTCTCCCCCCCCAATTCTCCCCAAATTCTCCCCAATTTTCGGGGCATTGAAAGCCGAAAGATATAAAAATATTAATTAAACCCTCGATTGAACCCACAACCGTTGCGCTTACAGATACACGCCTATACTTCTGCGCCAAGATGGCCTCTATAACTACTTAATAATATTCAAAGAAAAACATGTGATTCTAGAATTAAAATCGTAATAAATATTTTATAATTAAAAATATATAAGCCTATTGAAAATATATTAGACTTTGGTAATATTCTATCTTTTTTAAAAATAATCTTTGAAATTACTGACTTTCTTTCTTTTTATGAAAATTAAAATATTAAGCTAAAGATATAAAGGAATGTAAAATTAGCGACCAGTTTTACGAGCTTGACTTAACTCGAGAATTCATCTTAGACTATATAACTTTTGCATGGCGGGTACCGATAAAATTTTAAATATTTTTCGTGACTAAAAACAATGAAAGCTACTCAAAAGGTGTAGCGTACGAAGTTTATTAAAAAATATAATAATATATTAAACTTGTGTCGAGGCAAAGCGCGGCGTTGGGTTCCGCTACTCAACACGTAATGCTTCCAGAATTCGGCACGAAATAGGAGTGTCTTAGGTTCCTAGGTTCCCTCTGCCTACCTTGCTACGTGCACGATTGATTTTATTAATTATTATTTAACATGAAGTAACTTTTGTATAAATATGTCAACGAAAATATTTAAATAAAAAAATATTTTAATTTCTTCAGCCATTTTCATAAACATTACTAACATTTATATTTATAAATAAATATTAAAAGGAAAAATATCAAATGCATATGAAATGCGGACGACAAACGATGTCTAAGTAATTGCGGGATGGGGTAAAACCTGCATGCTTCTTCTTCATAGGAATTTATTTATTATTTATTTATTTATTTAATGTAATAGAGAATTATTTTTAATTCTAAAAAAAATATATTTGTATCTAAACGATAGCTAAGTTGTGGCGCAGGAATACGCGACAGGTTGTCAGTTCTATTCCCACTCGATGAAATATTTCATATTTTTATTTTCCTCAATCGCGTGATATGCAGAGCGCGGCGCTGAGTTCTGCCACTCAACACGCTCTACAACATCTTAATGAGAAAGGAATGTCTCAACAGTAGGTTCCCAAGTCTACCTACCCTGATCTATACGGAATACAGCATGAACCTAAAAAAAACATTACACATCAAATAGTGAAATAGTCATTGAAATTACTGAGTGTATGGAATTGCACAACTTCTATATATCCACCCCGTTAGCTTCACGCTTTTTCCCGCACAGCAGGGGCAGACAGAGGGAGCCTAGTGTTAAGACACTCCGCTTCTCACTTTCCGCCGAATTATTGAGGTATTGCGTGTTATTATGTGATCCACCAGAGCCTCAACACCAGAGCTAACTGAAAATATCATACAATTATATTTCCTCCAGTGGGAATTGAACCCACAACGCCACCAACTGCGCCTTAACCAGCCTCAATGGCCTGGTTTTAAACAAATTATATTTATTTTTATAAAAAGATTTTACAAAATAATACGAAACTAATGCACAGGTTTCCCGTAACCTTTTTACGTAAGTGTTCACAGTCCGGGCCTTATCACAGAGCCGCAGTCGCAAACAATTATAACCTTCAAATGCATTACATAAATATACCATTTCGCAGAATCCGTACTATACAAATACAAGTAGTCCTTTGATGATTATGCTGAAGCGAGTTCTACTTAATGTTTTAGTTAGAAAAAAATAATTGTAGAGTTCATTTGTTTTGTGTTCTAGTATCTCCAGTGAGTTGTGGGACAGAGGAGATAAAGAACGTAGTGTTAAATTTCTCTTTTGTCTGGATTTAATGATTTGTGACTTTTTTTTAGTTTCAAGCTATGTTTCGCATACAGCAGGGTAGAGGGCGCCTCGTGTTAAGACACTCCGCTCTTGATGTTCCGTTGAATTCTGGAGGAATTAAGTGTTGAGTGGAAGTGTTGAACGAAGTAATGAAAATATTAAATATTTCATTTACTCGAATAGGTATCGAACCCACAACCTGTTGCATTTACAGTGATTGTAATATATTATTATTATTTAAATATGTATTATATTATTTATTAATATATTATTTAAATATGTAAATTTAGATCAATTTTTTTTTCAATTACCTATCTCCAGATCCAATTCTAAAATTCACTATAATTTAAAATATCCCTTAAAAAACACTATACGACCTAAAAAAAATAAAACATATTTTTACATTTTTTCCTTTACATATAAACTTCTATTTCTCTAAGCATTAGTACTAGAAACGTATATCGCTTCTAATTATAAAACATACCTTATTACTATAAAAATAGAGTTCAAATTCGTCACTCACATTAACCACATGCGTGCCACTGTACTAAGAACCGCGTCGCGCTACGAGAGAACTGGTAATTATGGACATATAGATAGATGACGTAAATGTTCGTCATTTAACCATTTTCCCTAGAAATCTATTTATAAATAAATATTATGCATATATCGTAGCGATCCCCTCGCGGCTGACGTAAGCATTCGTGTTTTAGGGTTCCGTGCGTCAAAAGGTAAAAACGGAACCCTTATAGGATCACTTTCTTGTCCGTCGGTATGTCTGTCGAGACCATTTATCTCGAGATCTCTTGGAGGTATCAATCTCAAATTAATATCAAATATTCAGTTATTCAGGTCTATGGTCCTTTGAAAGAGAAAAAATCAAGCTTTTAAGTGAACGCAATTAAAAGAAAAAGCATTTTAGTGTCGATTTTGCTTCCTTTTTTTATGATATTCGCCGCGTAATCAAAATTTTGTAGGGTAGTTCCCATGCACTTATAAATTTAAAATTTGGAAATTCTACAGGGTACTTCCACAAATTTTGACAAAGGTAAAATATTTTGATTATAATAATAAAAAGTATACAATTTCCTTTCTTATATAAAAAATATGTGTATAAAGTTTCATTATAATCGGTTAAGTAGTTTTGGCGTAACAAGCAGACTTACATTCACAAATATAATATTAGTATACCTCCGTTATCAAATGTGCGTCCATTTTGTGTCTAAATTTCATACTGACTAAGAAATATTATAAACTAAATTTAGATCTAAAGTTATCGCTTCTTCTAAAGATATTCTTGTATTGTTATTTATATTTCGACAATATAAAAATAAAAAGACGTTGTGGTGGTGTAGTTGTATATAAGACTTTAGAGTTTAGACGGTGGGTAGTGAGTTCAAATCCTAGTTCCGCTTAAAAGTTGCGCCACTTAACATACATGATACAATGTTAGTGAAGTAGCGGGAAAAAGGTTAACAGAATGACTTTGTAAGTAGATTCCAGAAATTAAAAAATGATTGTTCTTATCATTTTTACAATGTATCTAATAACGAAAAAGAGGCTAGTTGTGGCGCAGGGACAGGAATGTGTTAGTTAACGATAGGTTGTAAGTTCGATTCTCGCTCGTAGAAATTAAATATTTAATAATTTTATTTCTTCGTTCTAGCGTCGAGGTAAAGCGCGGCGTTGAGTACCGTCGCTCAACACGCATTGCCTTCAAAATTCGTCAATCCTCCAAATTAGGTACACAGTAGGTTCCTGGGTTCCCTTTGCATATGCTGCTATAAGTGGAATATAGCGTAAAGCTAAAAAAAAACTAAAAATAATACTCTCCAAAAATTCGCGCAGCACCTTTCAAAAAGCCATAACTTAAAATTAATTTTAGACAATATAAAACTTAACCTAAACCAATTTAATTAATGAAATGTCGACGACGAAATGTATGTCAAACGCTATGTATGACGATTGCAAGCACTACACATATACGAGTATGACCAGTGTTTTCGCAAAGAAAAGAGTGACTTAGCACTAAGGTGAGTAAGTAGTTGTCCTTGTTTATTTATTTTCATTTTTTTACATGGACATATTATCTACCATTTTCGTGACATGTATCACAAATACGTGTGTGAAAAATGTAAATGTCTTAAAAGTGCCCGCATAATGTCTTAAAAGTGTAAAATATTAATATTATTAATAATAATGCTGGAAGCTTTCGATACTTAATTTTATTCTCACCATCTCCATGCGTAGTGTTCTTCACGAGCAGCTTTCATGTACTCCAAAACTTTAATAGACACAGGTCTTATACAAAATTTCAAATTGTTATGCAACAATTTAAAATTTTTAATCTGTGCTTATTTAGCTGTTTTAGTAGTCTACGACATAATTGTTTGTATCTCGCTACTAGTTTTAATGTAGTACCTGTACTATGAATGAATGATGAAAATGTAACTAAAAGTCCACCCATTAAAAGAATTGTACGTGTAAAATTTCAATAATAAATTCAAGATTAATAAGAAAATCTAATATAACTTTTTTCACAGGTGATATATAGAGCCAATGAAAAATGTCGAAATATCCCTAATTGTACTTTACATTTATTTTTTAAAAAATATTTATAAGTGTAATGTTATGGGATTTTTTTAGCTTTACGTTGTAGGTATACCGCATATAACATGGTAGGTAGAGTTCCCCCCTTTCCGCCATTCTTTGGAACATTGCGTTTTGAGTGGTGGAACTCAACGCTGCGCTTTGTCTGAAGAAATTATAATATTAAGTAATTCATTCCCCCGAATGGGAATTGAACCTACAACGTTTGGTCATTGTTAGATGACATCCTCATTTTATGGATAATAATTTGGGAATTTAAATTTGACTAAGGAAATATTTATAATATTGACTTTTCTTTTGTCTACTTACACAAAGCGTAAAGGAAAAAATGTTCTAAAAATTAAAATTACGAAGAGTGTACAACGAAGTGATTCAGCACTAGCTTTTTTCATACAAGTAAAAATATTTTTAAGCATATATCCCACCTATATCAAAAGATAAGCTTACTACTTTTAATTGTTTTTACTTTATGTAATATATTTTATATCTAACTATAGTAATTAATAAATGAATAAATGAAAAGAAGTTAAATAACAAGAAGTAAAATACCGCTAAACACTGGCAGTGGCTCTTTGAGGACCGTCTATCTAGAAGCAAACAAAAGTGCAAACTGCGAACCGTTCTAAATTAAATTCAATTTACGCTATCCTTTTGTTTAACAAAAACTTTTTGTATATGGCAATGTTTATTAATAGAATATTTATTGTATTTATTTATTACTTGCGACCCATTTGAGGTTTCGCCCGCTTGAACTTTATAATGATTAAGTTATTAATCTGCATTAGTTTCGTTTTTTAATAACAATATCATTTTAAAAGCATTATAGTAATAAAGCAATTATTTACAACCATTTTGTCGAACAACACGTTTTAATATGGAATAACATTTTTGTTTATAAACTGATTGAAATAAAACAAACACTAACACGACACTAAGAAAAATAAAAAAGTAAAAATTGCAATTATATCGGTCAAGCCGTTTCTGAGATCATAGTGAACAAATGCATAGATAGACAAACAGAAAAGTTTTAAAAACAATTGGTTTTGGTTCTATTACGTTATTAAACGCCAATACCATTTTTTTAATATATAAATCTAAAATATACAGAGATCCGTAACGATTTAATTATAAAAAAAAAATACAGATAAATATATTTACTTTCGCCAGCAGTTTCAAACGGGCATGTTTTTTTCTTTGGTCGTACCTAATGCAAATAATCCTTGCTTAGTATAAGTCCACATTGGCAGAGTGGTCGTAATTTTGACCTTTTTTAGTAAAACTAAGATTTTAAGCTTCAGCAGCGTAGGCAAAGAGAACCTTCCATCAAGATATGCTGTCTGCTCCGCTATTCAACCGAATTCGAGACCTTACGTGGGTGTGGTGAGCGGTGGAACTCACCATCACGCTTAAAAAGATAGTGATTGATTCTCCTTAGTGCGAATCGAACCCACGACCCTCGGTTGTACCCTGTCTCACTACACAACCATAACACTGAGGCCACTGTTTTAATATTACTTCTAAATATTATATGTACCTAATAACCATATTTCAACTAAAATCAATACCAGTGTTGTTCTTTAAAACAATGAACTATTTTTGCTTAAATATAATTTAAACACTAAAATTATTTTCTATATGGACGATGTCAATTATAATAACGGGATGAATAAAATGCGGTACAGGTATATTAAAATATCGAATGCTGTTTAACTATTGGTTCCCCAACGTAAATTAGCATTACGCATTCGTCATTTTTGGTCAAATGTTACATACAATTTTAATTTTAAACTCATCATCTATCAGCTTCACGCCGTATCCCGCACACAGCAGGGTAAGCAGAGGGAACCTAGTGTTAAGACACTCCGTTCTCCACTTTCTGCTGAATTCTGGAGGCATTGCGTGTGGAGTGACTGAACTCAACGTTGCGCTTTGCCTCGACACCAGAGCGAAGAAATGGAAATATAAATGTAAATAAATATTTCACTTCCTCGAGTGGTAATCAAACCCACAACCGTCGCTCTAGTGATAGGAGGACGGGGTGATAGCAATAGGCCTGTAGTTAGATGGATCGGAACCATTGCATATCTTCAGGATCGGGTGGAAGACAAACGAGTTAACACCGATGTCAGCTCAGGAGCACATGCTCGGGGCGTTAAAAGAGAGATTATGTCCACTGGACTTGTGGAGGTTCAAAGAGGACAGAGCTCGCCTAACAGCTTTTGGCCTGAACTTAACCTCAGGCATTGAACTCTGGCACCGCGGGATTGTCAGCTGCGTTGTTTAAGCGCCGATATATCTATCATACGCGTAATGGCGGATGCAAAGGCTAACTAAAGTTTCCAAGCGTCGCTTTTGAGAGTGCTTTAAACAAATGAGGTCAGTACGGGTAGCTCTCAATCTTCTCGCCGAGTTTGGCGATACGCTCGGACCTTGCTCTGACAACCTTCAGGCATCATGCTGTATCCTACACATAGCAGGGTAGACAGAGGGGACCCGAGAACCTAGTGGTAAGAAATGCGGTTCCCATTAATGCACTTCCGTTCTCCATTTCTGTTTAGTAAATTTTAAATTATATTTTTATTCTCTATGTAGTCGAATACACCCGCCTTTACTAGAGTAAGCAGAAAAACAAGAGACAATATGTTATTTTTAGGGTACAGTATTTTTAAAAGAAAGACCCATAAGATCACTCTGATATCTGTCTGTCTGTCTGACTGTCTGTCTGTCATTTGGCAGCTAGCATCTACAGGTAGTACTAGTACAGAAAATAATTAAAACGATACATTTGTAGTTACCTAAATTCAAAAAAAATATAATCTTAAGAGGGGGGGATGAAAGGGCTCCGGCTAAGCTAAACCTGAATTTCAGAAAAAAGCTCGAGACCTCTAATTTTTATACGCAACCCTCAGTGAGCGACCCCGACTCGCGCTTGTCCGGTTTTTTCTTATTTACGTTAAAGTTGTACATACGACCAGGTGAATACAATCAGGTTACTTATTCTATTCTACCATTGATGGATTGGTTTTATTTATTTTTTATTAGAATAATGCAGTATTACTAAAGTGGACAAAAACATACATATTTCTCAAAACGGCCGTAAAAACATAAAAAACTGACTCTAACAGTATGCTTACACTTATTGACAAAAATGGACGTAAAAACAATTACGTAGAACTTAACGTAACTTTTTTTTTAAAACAATTAATTATTAAAGTTATTAGGTATTATTTGAAATAGGAAAATTACTAGACAATAATTCAATTAATTTAAAAACTTTATTTTTGCATTAAATAAATAAAGAAGGACTATATATATTTTTTCTTTTCCTTTTATTAATAATTGATAATGAAAATAAAAGAAACGGTTATACATTACTTTCTGAACAAGCCGTTGTAAAGTATAATAAGAGAAACGGAATTATACATTTTATGTAATTGTTGCTACTTTTAAAACTATTTTTATAGTTCATACTTCTTTTACTTTTGTTTTATAATTTATAGTACTTAAGTGACGTTCCGAGGTATGTAGGCGTCAGGTACTTTTACATGTCGATACACTGTGGGTATTGGTTCGATTCCTACCACAGAGAATGTACAAAATATAATTATTTTCCTAATTACAAATAGTAGCTTTAAGTACCGTCACTCAACAAACAGAGAAAATAGAGTAATACAGTTTTATAACTCCCTTTTTCTTCTTCTTGTAACTCTCCTTTATTACTAAACTCTTATTTTTTTAGCTGTACCCACTTGTACGGTAGGGTAGGTTAACACACTCCGTTCTCTTTTTTCCGCCGAATTCTTGAGTGACGAAACTCAACGCCGCAATTAAATTACTAATCTAGTAAAATATTTTTTAATAAAATTTTCTATTATAAAATATAACAATGGTAGCTAGTGAGCATCTTTTAATCAAGAATTTTTCCTGAATCGGTACCATCCTGTTGCCATTTTTAAACAATAGTACTTTAGTAAAATTAGTAAGTATCCTATCAGATGCATAATTTTAAAACAATTTTCTCATTTATTTTATTACGAATATTTTTCATATTATATTAAATTAATATATCTGAATAAGAACCCACACTATAAGGATACACTGTAATTATTATTATAACAAATAAACTTTACAAATAAGTATGGAACTACAGTAATTATTAATATAACAAATAAACTTAACGAATATCTATTGATTTTACCTTTATTTTGAGGAGCTGGATCTAAAAGAACAAATGACGAATCACTCTACCTTATTGTTTCCATTTTCCTTAAGTTTTTGATAGGGTTACATTCACACTGAGGCCAAGGTGTCAAGAAGTACTATCAGGTACTTTGTGCTAATTTAGCTACCCTCTTATTTAGCCCACATATTTGATATAAAATACCGATTTTTTTTTATTATATGAAATTATTATAAGGAAAAAAACTAATATTTTAGTACATTCCTCTCATATCAAAGCGGGTTTCCCTGTCCAGATTGAACTTACTATCTCAGCGATATAAGTTCCCAGTGTCGATACTGAGTCATTGTATACGTCATTGTGCGCTACATACATACTTATTCGTATAACTCGTTGCAGATTTACATTAAAAAATGAATAATTATGTAAAATGATACAATTTTTTGTTTTTTAAATTAGTTGAAAATTATTGAAAATTATTTAAAAATAATAATATAATAATAATAATATAATAATAAATAATAATATAATTAACAATAAAATTGTATATAGTAATATTTTTTATATTATGATATAATACTCAAATATTTAAAACTTTTAAGATTAAATATTTCATGTATGTTTTATAACAAGAACTGACTAAAAGAGTTCTCTGCTTTGTCTGCTATATTAACATAGAAAACTAAGCGATATTAACTGTTAGGGTAAATTTGAACCAGCCATAAAATAAATATTTAATTTAAAAAAAACTCCAGAACTAGGAATAAAGGGTCAGTTTCTGCTAATCTCATAAAAGTACATGATTGCTTACTTATATAAAAATAATGACCAATTAGTTCATAAAGGTATTGTAGATACAAATACAAACTGAGTTCTGGACACTAATATGATATAACTTAAAATGTTTTTTTATAGTAAATATAATATTTGTATTAAAATAATATAATACAATAATAACACTAAGAAAAATTTACATTCAAAAGTAACTGTAGATGCTCGAAAAGCAATAACAAACTCATTTTGTTTTTAGGCCTCGTTTTAGACAACTGAAGATAAAATGCTTAAAAAGCTATAGCTGATAAAGCACCAGCACTGATGCAGAGCTGAAGAAAAAAAATATCAACAACTTCAACGAGATGAGTAGGTAATAATAAAATATTTTTTCGAATACATTCGCAGATAGCTTATTATTTCCAACGATCACTGGAAAATTGAAACAAAGAAACAATACACTCCTTTGTTCAAAAATGCAGGTTAATATAAATACGATTTATAAGTATTCGACTATTTTCTGGAATGGAATAATTCTGTATGGAAGTAGATTAGGATATGATGACTTTAACACCTTTACTGGTCCATGCTTTACTGGTGATCTGAGGAGTCTGTGTACTCATTTCATTCTCATTACCGTAGAATCAGCTACGATGGAAGTGGTAGCCTTAGATTTGGTGCGCTAGTTAACCAACTTTTATATTTAACTAGAAATACAGCCCCAATACAGAAATTTTATGTTTATATAATTTAAAAATCCATATAAATATAATATTTGGTATTTATAGTATATTTTTTTAATTTTAAAGTTTATTTTCATTTTAAAAACATTCAATTATATGTCATTTCTAAAATATTCTATTCTGAGCTCATTACGATTTCGCGACTTATGTCGACGTTCGAACGCACAGTTATAACTGCAATATTTTGTTATACAATTTTCGCCTTTCCCAGCACGATATAGAGTATATTTTCGTGAATACGAATATCTCATTTATACAAGGTTGGTATTACACTCCATGTTGGTTGGTATCACTGTCGCAGCGCCGATGTTTTCTTCGCTCGTTTTTATCTCTATTACTGCTCTTTGACTTTGTCTGACGTATAAAATATGATATTTATATAAAATTATACCGTATTCTCAAAGTGATAGAGTCGATTTTCGGTTGCTTGTGAATTTCCTTGAAATTCGGACTCATTAGACGAGTTTGGCATTTTGAATTTAGTGACATGTGAATAAATCGAAGACCCGCGGTGATCTAATTTTTAATTTTTCGTATTATATTTTATTTTTTATTATACTTTATGTTATATTTAATTAAAATACCATGTTTTTCTATAGTAAAAAATAGAGTAGAAAAATAGAATGGAATAGCTTTATATATATTTAGCCTTGCTCTACCCTATATCTATATTATATTTAATTTCTTTTTTTTTTATTTTGAGTTTTTTTAGTTATTTTTATTTTTTATACTCTATATCATAAATAGAGTTTATAACTAAAGCATAAACTCAACGTTTTCTAAACCGACAGCCGACAGCTGAACCTTTATTAACAAGAACATAAAAGTCATATTTGGTTATTTGGAATCCCAAAACGTTAGGTCGTCCAAGGCTGGCGTAGCTTTTATTTAGGTATTCAAAATGCGGGCGCGATGGCGTCGCGACGGCCGCGTCCGCGCTGACGCAACGCGACCTCCTTCTCCTTGCCACTAACCCCGGCCACAACCGCTGCAACCCTCCGCCCTCCGTCCCACCAATCTCTCCGCTCTCCGCTCTCCGCCCCTCGTCCGCACTCCGCGCCGCTCTTCATAATAATAAAACCTGATATTTAAAACGGAACGTCCTTCTAACGCCGTGTAGTTGCGCCGACGCCAATCTACGATAATAATAAGCCGGGCTCCAAAGTAGCTCAGCGGTGAAGCGCTTCACATTCCAATACTGTTGGACGGTTGTAAAGAAGCAGCGCTGCAGCGCGGCGCGCGGCTGGCCCCAGTACGGCCAGTTCTATGCACGCCTGTATAGCTATTAAATGTATATAGAATATATAGTAGTAATCGCTCGACGCAGCGGTATTATGTCGGAAATATACCGGCCGCGCCGCGCCTCGGGCCGCAATACTGTTTCAGTATTTACTTTGTATGGGAACTTTGTTTTGGATTTTTTAAAGTAACAGTGGGAGCTATTGGATTGGTTTTGGTGGTGACATTTAATGTGTGGGGTTAGCTGTTTTTGAAAGTATATTGGGTGGTTGTTGTTGTTCGGGTTTCGAAAAAAAATATATTTCGTAATATTTTCTTAGGACGCTTCAAGTGCTTTTATTTTTCGTTTTTACTATCAATGTTATGAAATTTCTTATTAAAATTCCAATGATTAAAAAATCATGATCTATTTTTTTTTAATTCATAATTTATTTTGAAACAACTAACAATTTATACACAATTTCTATCATAACAAACTACTAAAACAATTCTTTTATACTCAATAATATGACACCTTATCTATTTAATATGTAGCAATAGATATTATTCATAGTAAATGAATACCTCTCCCATAATTTACAAATGTTTCCCTTGCTTTCAACATACTGGAATTGTTTTACTAAATATATACAGACCAACAAGTATTAGGTTACTCAATACTTTTAGTTTCTGTAAATTAAAACCTATAAATTTGTATAAAAGATATAAATATTATCAAATTCTGAAAATATTTAATATCACTCCTAAATGTATATATTTATATGTCAAACAAAAATGTTGTACGCCTTTTTACAAAAATTACATAGTCTGAGGAGTATGAAATTTGGTAAATTTATAATTTATATAGAAAAGGAGTGTATAAAGCTAATATATTTTATTAAATAATTCCTAAAAAATCATTAAAGTAAGAAAAAAATGCAACACACATTATCATATGTTCCATAATATACATTCTTGTATGAAGTGACATTCACGTTACTATGGCGACTCGTATTTCACACACATCAAAGTGTAGTGTTGTTCTATGAAGGAAATATGTAATAAATAATGCATACCAACAATAAATAATTGCAAAATTAACTTTGGTTATGATAATGAATAACTCAATAAAAAAATATTTTATTTATAAAAGAATTCCCTATAACTTTAAATTAAAATTGAAATTATCTTGCTCATACTTATCGTTTTTAATATTATTAAATTTATCATGATTTGTGATTATCATAATCATCTTATGATTTTTTTTTCTATAAAGGAACTGTATCCCGCACACAGCAGGATAGGCAGAGGAAACCTAATACTAAGACAATCCGTTCCCCACTAAACATTAAACAATAACATATATCAAAAAAGCTTCCAAACAAAAAATAATCCCATACGAAAAACCCATTAAAAACACAACGGCCCAAAGCGCGGCCCGTCCCTCTGTCAGCTATAGCGTGGCCTTATAGATGGTTGTTTGCGCTCACAGAGTGCGGTGAACAGCGCTCACCGGGCGCGCGCGTGTGCGTGTGCACGTGCACGGCGCACACAGGCGAACTGTGCGCGTGTGTGCGAGCACGTGCGCGTGTGCGTGCGCCCGTAACCGCTCTCTATTCTATCTATGCGAAGGCGTCGTATCGCCACGTATAGCGTATAGCACGCTCGGGGCGAGGTATTTGGGGGCGGGGGTCGTATCGTTAATTGTTATGAACTTGATTTCGCTCCTGAAATACCGAAATAGGTATTTTGAAATAACGCCTCTTTTGAGAACGACCTCGCGGAATGCTCTCGCCGCCTCTTCGGTTCGCCGGTGAGCGGAAACCTCTCTGGAAAACTTTAGGTCCGTTTTCGTCTGTCGCTGTATTTGGAGCGCCGTTATCAGGGCGGTGATAACGATGTAAATGGCGCGCGGAGGACCGGTGTCGCGGTTGCTGAGTGAGGCTTCGTGGTGGCGCTGACTGCAGTCGTGGTTCTGGTGGTGGTTATCTAGATTGTCTGTCATTAACTAGCTCAACTCTCATTAATCAACTCTATTAAAGTAGAGATACGTAGGAATTACTGCTTGTTCGTACATTCCATAAGTTTATGTTTTTATAAATATATAGTATTACTATATTCTGGTTTATTCCTACATATTTATATATGATATTAGATAATTTAGACTTTAAAAGTGTTGGAAATTTCTTAGAAGTAACTTTTAATGTAGAGTTATTCGAGGGCGACTGTAATCTAGACCTTATGTTTAAAGGGTTAGAATATAAAATTAAATGAATTGCTAGCAGCCGCAAGATAACAAGAAACTACAAAAATATTTTTTAGAGAATCAGAATAACTAGACTAGATTAACAAATTATAATCAATTATTATATTATAGATGAAATTATTTACAATTTAAGGAAGATTATCATAAGTTTCTTAATTATTATTGAAACTTCTCATCACATCGTCACTCTACTTCATACAAATAAGAATAAGATATGTGAAGTAAAAATTTTACACAATGGAATTTTGGTTATATAAACATATGAAATTAAAAATTATAATAATATATAAATGATAAGCACTTTTTTATATAATTCCAAAAACGAATATAGAACTTTTGTTCGTATTGAAAAAATAGTAACTTATTGTTTTCCCAAATTATTTTAACATTTGAAACATGAAGAACTTTGACTGTAACAACAAACTACCCTTCTATTGCTAGTTATCAATTTTAATTATCAATAATTTTAAATAAAGTAATAAAGTTTATTATTAATATATCCAACTCTTTCCCTCCTCTCCTGAAGGTCGGTTAATACCTAGAAGCTCAGCAATATGTTGCCAGCAATAATAAATATAACAATCGGTTTTTCTGTTTCGCGTCCATTGCGCGCAGTGCTCGGGCTCCGCCGAGTCATTGACATGCGACACGCGACTCCGAACTAAAAACTGTACGGGAATCAATCCAATACATTATAGCTCTTATTCGAACGGTATAATAACTATAATTGTGTACGCCTTCTTATCTTTTAAAACAAAGATTGTTTTAAAAATGGTATCAGAATGACTTGGAGAACTATTTTTCAGTGTTTATATCTTGTAATGTATTAATTATATGATTTATTGACAGGAATTCTAAAAATCATTCAGGTTTGTATATTTTTCTGTTAAATTTTTCAATTTATTTCTATTATTAATAGTGACGGACCAAAGTTTCGATTTCGAACAGTTTCACCCATTTTCGGCCAAAAAACGGTCAATGCTTCGGCCTTGCCAAAACTTAATACTTGTCAAGCGTCACTACCAATTTTTGGGATTTGGGAAAAATAATAATAAATTCTAATTATAACAGAGTAATTAACACCAAAACGGTGCCATTTCCAAGAGAACCATCCCATTCTGAGGCAACAGATGGCAAATCCGTCACTCGGGGATGTTCCTCGAACACATGGTATAGTGCCCTTAACTTTTAACTTCATCCACGATCATGACGGCTCATTGTTCCTCTCCTTCCACATTGTCAGTTCAGAACTCAACCTGGAATGTATGCTACATTGCATGACGCACTCCACACGGTAACGGTAATCGAATACGCTACAGGTTTATTCGAGTTTATTATATAATTTTCTTTCAAAAATAAAAACTGATGCTATAACAAGTAATATTAAATTCAATATTTTACAGTTTATTGTTATGTTTATTCGTGTTTTTATATATATATTTTTGTTTTTTGTCTTTTTGATCAATAATGTCGTATGTAGAGAATAAAGAGAAGTAATAATAAATAGGTATTTTGGCATTAAGTTCCTTCAGAATTAGGCGAAAAGTGGGGAACGGGAGTGTCTCCACACTTTCCCGGTTTTTTTCTGCCTACCCTGCTATGTGCAACGATACAGGTGAACCAAAAAAAAAGGTTATTGCAGTAGATATATCAATTTATCCTAAAAAATGATATAATCGTTTCCAAGTTTCCTCGTAATAACGTAAAATTATATAATTCGTTCATATAAGTACCGTCGATCCAGTAAAACCTACTAAAGCAGAGTGTCCATTACAAATAAACACAGAAAACACTAATTACTTAGTTATAGACAAATAAGCTAACAAATAAACGAAAAACAAAACAACGTATTCGTAGAACTCACATATACTACAACTAGTTCTAAAAAATAATAGAAGACTTTTAATATGGCTGCCTTATTTCGTTACGTTCAAAAACGAAAGGCTAGCGCGCCATTTTAAAGACATGTCGGACTGGGCGCCACGGGTAAGTCGGCTGCGTCATGGATGGCTGCTTGTGAAATCCGTGTTGCTGGGGGCTCGAGCTCGGGCACCCGCTCGCTCTAGTTGGCTCGAACTCGAGCTCACGATGCAGACACGGCAGGGGCCAAGTCGAGCCGTAATACCGAAAGAATACCCTACGAAGGCGAGCGCCTGCCAGTCGCTCGGTGCCACAGACTAACTAAATTGGAATATTTCATTTTTTATAAATATGTAACTAAAAATATATATTCTTGTAATTTTTATTATTATATAACATTTAGATGTATGTAGAGACACCTCTATTTTGAAATTTTGATGCAATTTATTACGTATTCTATTTTGCGAAGCGTGATGTATATTAATTGTGATGAGAATTTGTATATAAATAAAAGTATTTATAAAATGTAGAGTTTCTAAATTCATATGGATATTGATTTGTTTAATTATATTTTTTTATTACTTTGAATTCAACAATATCTATTGCTCATACTAAATGGTTTTAGAGCTGTATGTTCATAACTGTGACCAGTCTCCAGGTAACTTTTCTTATTTAACATCAACTAAAAAAATAATATTAAAAACAGCATAAAATACAAAAAAAAAATTACACACCTATATAAGGAAAAATAAAGTTTCCCAGTACTGAACAAAAATAAATAAAAGCATAAAAGCGAAGGTCCTTGAGCGTAATGTCGTACGGCGTATGAGAAATCAAAAACCCGACTTCATACTAGATAGTCTGTGGCGGCCAGGCGGCGGAGCGGCCCGCTAGGTGGCAGCACATAGCTCGCTATTCACAAAGTATATTATATACCGAGTATATATATAGACGTTATATAAGCGAACAGAAAGCTACGCCGGCGGGGCCGCGCGGGTGTCGGGGCGAGGCGGGGGAGGCGGGCACGCACACAAGCGCGCGCCGCCGACGAGCGAGCGCGCCGACCGACCGACTCGCTCGACGTATTCTTATTATTATGAAAGGAGAAACGCTTTTTGTAGGGCAAGAACTAAATTTGTAGTGCCATTACCGCTGCTGATAATAAACATTGTGAACGCAATTTCTGCTCGCTGAAGTTTGCGGCGTCACTCATAGATGTCGCGTTTCCTTTTGGTCTCTGGGTAACCTGCGAGGCTTTCAAATGTGCCTCGTGGGTGCTTTGGAACTTGCACTTTTTAGTATAACCGAGATTTCATTTAGATGTGGAGTGTTGCTGCGGCGTTGAAAAGAGTTGTTTCGATGTGACTCTAGTCAAGATTTCTCTGGTTATATAAATGATATTTAGGTAGAGCAAAATTCTATTTCTTTAGTGAATTATCACTTGTACCTACATATTATTAGATAAATAATTCCAAGCAGCGGTGCCATGTTCTGCCCGATGTTTAGGGAAGTCCCTACATTATAATAAAACCCAATACTTAAAAGTGTAACTCAAACACAATTAAGGCACTTCTAGCATTTGTCTCTTAAAAGGAAAGTGAGCGCTTGACAGACAACTTTATTGAAAGCAAAATTTGGGAAAGTATTTTCACGAAAAGAATAGTTTGGCGCCATATAACGCGAGGTGGCGCCGTGTTGTGTAATGTCTGTCAGTACTAAGACCTAGGATTCCCGCCAAACCGACGCTATATACCCTAACATTTCCACAAGTTTTCACTCACACTTTCTATTATAACGCTAAACTGAAATTATTTCAAAGCACACTCTTAGTTTAATTCATATGTCTATGATAATAATAACAATAATACTTACAAAACTTAAATGAAAATTGTATACATTAACAGGCTTTGGGACAGCCGAGCCGTACTCATTACCAAAGTGCGGTTTTTGAACGTGTGCTGTGTGTGCTGATTCACTCTAACAAAACCAATTTTAAATATTAACATTAAATTGTAATTTACTATTGAATTTCCAATTATTTTATATCTATTATAACATTTAACATAAAACTTATTCTATCAATGGTTGTTAAAATACAATTTTTCATGACAAAGATGAACAATTCCCGCCAAAAATTTCGCCAACGTTCGGGAACGGTAACTTCGTAGTAAGTAGGGCGATCGCGGCGTGCTCATTACTGTAGTGCGGTTTCTGAACGTGCGCCATGTTTGTTTTACTTATACTAGTTCGAAATTTGAAATTTCTCTACCAAATTATAAATTTTATATTGGCAGATTATAAAATATACTCATTCTAAATTTATTTATTATCTTTGTTGTAATTTGTAGTATTTATATTTCTTATACAAATACTTGACGACTTCGTTGCACAGTAATGTCTCTGTACATGCAGTGGTTGTGGGTTCGTTTACGATATCTAATTGCGTATTCATATTATAGGAAAAAACTTTAAAGTTTATATTCTTTATCTTTTGAATTTAAATTGGATACGTGGAGCAGAATGACTATTACTTTATTGACTGTGTTTCATCTTGTAAATATACTTAAATAATTACTATATTTATAAAAATAATTGAACTCTACAGTCGAAGTGAACGCCTAATATTCAAAAGGAAAGAAATACTTTTGACCTTTTTATTTTCTATGAACTTACTCATGTATAGGGTTATAGGTCACGGCTCACAGTACACATTACCTTCTTTTATATGTAATAATTGAGTAACACAAACGTTTATTTTAAGAATATTATTGTTTCTAATAAATTGCCATTCATTTAGGTCATATTAGTAAAGATAGCATTACTCATATTTGAGCATTTAAATATAAAGACGTTAAATAATGAATTTAGGATAAATTAAAGGCAGGTAAAATAGAACCCTCTTAAATTTTATTAAATAAAATGATTTGAGCTCGTAGATAAATTCAATACTTCTTAACTTTTATCTTCGAGATTTGACGTTTGATGTAGAGAAAAAATAGTGTTGTATCACTGTGATCTCTTTCTGGTAGTTGCCTTTCTTGACCCACACTTTAACATGATAACCACATTACTCTAGGAACCTAACATTAGGTACACTTCACTTTCTAAAATAGGACTTCAACCCATAGCCGTCGTACACAAGATTACCTACTGTGCTTTTTTTATATACAACATTTTTATACGCAAAAATGACGATTCCTATCAGCCGAACATTGCTATTAATAATTTCGGAAAATAGTAATTTATAGTAGAACCTTTATTTATATTAATAGTTACTATAAAAAATATTACTTTTTTTTAAATGAATCTAGTTAGTGTCATATATTTAATATTATAAAGTTAATATAATAATAAAGTCTTCTGAAACATCGAAACGTACGCTATACAAATAACAACATCTCACATTAACTGTAATCGCTCCTTCTTAGAATTTCATTTTCAGTTCGCGGTATTGCTCCTCCCTATTTTTTCTTTACGACAGACAAATGTGCAAATGTCTTCCAGGCGGAGAGACAATTTTGGAAATAAACTCTTCTGTTATGTCTCCGCTTGTAATAGAATAATTTGTGTCATTTTAGAAACTTAAAATCTCTATTCTCTATGGAATTTGATCTCACTAGCTGTTCACTGCCACAAGCAGAATTAAGTGGTGTCAGTTCTAAAACGCACTCGAATTTGGACGTGGAGAACGGAGTGTCTCATCACTAGTTCTGTGGATAAAGCGCCGTATAAAATAACTAAAATATTTGAATCTATGATTAAAATATTTTTAATCTGTATATCAATCACAACTAAGAACGAAAGTTCGATCTATTCTGATGTACAATTTTAAAAAATTGAAACAGAATGACAGACAGATCATGTTTAACCAAAACGTTTATGTACATTTATTAAAAACAAAACTTCAGTAGTATTTGAAGCCATAACCATCGTTTTCAAACTCAACTAACTGCGCTACAATAGTCTCCATTCGTGGGCGTTATTTCTTACTCGGCATCAGCTTTATAAACTTTATACATAGTAAGTAAAGGATAAATAAAAAATAACTGTGATATTAACAGCAAAAGGCTAAAAGTCAAAGAGGTTTAAAGTTAGCTTTATATTTTTTTCTTATTTTATGTTATTATAACATATTCTGTTTGTATTTAAATATAAAATATAGTGATATATGTAGGTTTATATTATAAATACCTTGACACCCATTTCACTAACATAATATTATTATAAAAAAAATAACGTACATTACATTATTTTATGTTTATTTTTAGAAAATAATAATTATAAAACATAGAAAAATATAAAAAAGGACAATTTATTCTTCATATCGTGCCAGAGCGAAGAAATGAAAATATAAATAAATAATAATTCAATCCCCCCGAGTAGGGATCGAATCCACAGCCGTCGCTTTCGCGTACACTCATACTCTTGTGCTCCAGGGTGGCCCCAAAACTAAAATAATTTTTGTCTTTTTTTAATTTGCCATTTAATTCCTTACTGAGCTTAATAATGCTCTGGTCAAAAACTTAGAAATAAAATTTAAGACAAAGAAATATTTAAACTAACGACTATCCAGTATCTTTAACTATTTAAAAAACCTAAAAGTATATAAAACACATTGAAGCTTACATTACTTGTATAATTATTTACGTATATTTAATTTAAATTACTGAATCATTTATTTATTTTTCGCCATTGTTTGTCTGTAGCTAACGTTATAAACCATTTATCTAACTAGATGGCGCTATCAGCTGACGACGCTATTTCTATATACCCTGTATTGATTATAGTAAAAGCTGCAAATTTCGTTTAATATACTAAAGTAAATTATTTTCGAAGTATTATTTTTTTAATGTAAATTAAAAAGAAAAAACAGTAATTATATTACCGTGATATCTTTCTTGGTACTTTAAGGTATTTCTTAATATATTTTGCGAGGAATAAGTCTTCCATAAGGAGAAAATTTTATCAAGTCACTTTATTTCCACTTGTGTTAAAGACAATGCTTAATAACTTCATAACTTCGCACTTTATCATATAACAGGGTAGGCGGAGAAAACCTCGTGTGAAATCAGTTCATTCTCTGCTTTCCGCATGAATTCAAGACGTCTTATGTGGAGAAGCAGAACTCAGTGTCGTACTTTGTGTTGCCACAGAAAACAACATCAAAATATATCTTTTGACATTTGAGTCTCTAGTATAAAATAAGCAATCGGGAGCGAAGCCGCGTTGTCGTTTGAGTCTCTAGTATAAAATAAGCAGGATAACTTCATTATAATTATTACAGTTAATAAGTATTAGAAATTAAAAACATATTAGTTACTTTTTATTTAGCTAGAATAAACGGTAAACACGTTTTTCAATATAAAAATCAGCTTCACATTGTATCCCGCACACAGCAGGTTAGCCAGACGAAACTTAGTGTTAAGACAGTCCAGTTCAGCATTGCGTGTTGAGTGACGGAACTCAACACCGCGCTTTTGCCTTGGTACTAGAGCGAGGAAATGAAAATAGTAAATATTTAATTTCCTCCAGAGGGAATTGAACCTGCAACCTGTTGAGCTTACAGCCATACGCTAACGCCTATAAATACGTGGAATTGTTAAATTTGTTAAAATAAACCAGTTCTATATATAGTGAAGTGTACAATTAAAGCACATTTATATATTAGCCTGAGTAATTATTGGAAATCCGAAGTTTCCCGGAAGCGAGCCGGCGCTCGGATGCGGCCGGGGCCTGCCGGTGGGCGGAGCTGAACCTGGAAAAGGTCAGGAGAATATGCTCAATTGATACATATTTATTTATTACTTATTTATTTACTAACTTGTGATATTTATAAAGAAAAGTAGCAGTTTCTTTTTTTTATTTTTTTTTGTTCGACATTTCTATATCCCTTAGCTTGTCCTTTTTTGTACTAATTTGTAATATATGAATAAAAAAATCATAATTTTTCATGAAAGAACTATATATAAAAAAGATAAAATATATCCTTTTTATACGATAAGGAATTATCATAAATAGGTCGTGATGGCAACACAGACACAGCTTCGCCTGCTTAGACTATTGTAAAGTTTCATCTAAATATGTTCAGTATTTTTTACGTAAGAGTACAACAAACATCCAGCCTCACAAACTTGGTGTCTGTTAATTATTATAATTTTTACGGCAAATATGACGTAGTAAATTTTTAGCTATATTTCCAGCTGTTCCAATTTTTTTAGCTCCACTTTGGCAACTTAATTTCAAGACACTCTCTTCCCCCCTTAGTACTTTCCTGCCAATATATGGTACACTAGGCGTTTTGAGTTACGGAACTCAACGCTACACTTTGTCTTCATCCCACCCCGTGAAAAGTGAGCCCAAGACTTTATTCGTGGCCAGGCCTCAAAACATCAGAAAAATTATAATTACGTATAGTTTTAAAATGGCTAACATTAATAATATTTCTATTATTTTTATTCGATGTTTATAAACTAGTACGAAGTGTTAATTTTCCCAGCCTCGTCCCAGCTACGGCAAAGAAATGACTTTAATCCGTAAGCTTTCGTTAAATAAATTGACTCGCGTGCATAGATGGTGCGCTACCTTTTGTTTTTTTACTGGAAAATCGAGATTGGTTTTCTTTTGCGCGACTTCGGAAATATGATTCATTAATAATTTATATGGAGATTAGTGAAATATGAATTTAATTTGTAATTATCATCATCGTGGCTTAAGGAGTTTGTGAATTTGTTCCCGACACAAGGGAAACTCCCCGCTTTAGTAGACCATGAAAAGTGTTTCAAAAACAACACTTTCAGTGTTCATTTCAATAATAATTTCAAGAACCGGATACAGAAGGCAGTATTACTTGAGCGGTTCCTCTCTCTGGAGCCCTAGCCACCGATGGCTTGGACCCTTGTCCCGCCCTCGGAAGAGTGGTTTTTTTATATTTTTAAATGTATCTTTTTTATAATAATTTATATTTAAAAATGTAAAATTGATTCACTAATTTAATAAAAGTATATACTATGATTTATTGAAATAAAGACCCTATTAATTACTTAGTATTTATTCTCTCCTATACTCTTACAATTTCAAAAGAGCACATACAAGCCTTAAAAACATACAGTGGCTGTTTTAGGACGTGCCTGGCTTAGCGCGTCGCTCGCTGTGATTGTGAATACGAATCTAAAATATTTTTATATATATGTAAACAGAAGCCAAAATTTTAGAATGTAATAACGACAAATACCAGTAACGTTTAATTAGTTGACTTCTTTTTTGAAAGAAAACAGGAGGTTCTATATTCGTTATCTTTCACTCAATACGCAATGTCTCCCGAATTCGGCGTAAAGTGGGGAACGGTAAGTGTCTTAACACTAGGTTCCCAGATTCTTTGTCTCCAGTATCAAAGAAACTGGAGGAAAGTCACTTAAAAAGCTTGCAGACCCCCCGGAGAGCATGTATGTGTGGTTTAATACCAGTGAACGATGAGAAAGAGGTATATAGAGACTCTCTGGCAACCCATCTAGGGATACAGCATGAAGCTAAATAAGTAAAATATATAAAAAAATAGCATTCAGTAGAAATATCTTGACGGCGAAAAGAACTCTACAACTTATTTCCTTTTCCATAGTTAGGCGCTAATGTTCCCGAAATCCTGTAATGAAAACTTGAGACGCACATTAGACAGTGTATTGTTGATATACGTATTATATACGTAGAAATGTACTTACTACTTACTTCTATTTATTTTTGAAACAGTAAATAAAAAATAGTACATATAAATGAGGACAGTCGCGGCACAGGGGAATAAAGTGTGTATACGCGACAGGCTGTAGGTTCGATTCCCACTCGAAGAAATGAAATATTTAGTATTTTCCGACTGCCAAGGAAGGGTTATTTCATTTCTTTGCTCTGGTGTCGAGGTCACAAGGAGTTCCGTCACTAAACACGCATTGCCTCCAGAATTCGACAAAAAATCTTGAAATATTATTTTCTAATTTTTCACCTATATCGAAGTTATTAGATAACCTATAGTGAAGTATAACAACTGTAACATAAATTAAATATTTTTTCTTTTTTCCTTAAGCTTTTTGGCGTAAGATTTGCGAATGATATAGAAGCAGCTTTTTTCTTTAATTTTCAGCTACCTTACCGATACGTATTTGGCGACGACACTTTTACAATCCTTTATTTTTATACATTAAAGTTTGGACTATATTTTAAGTATAGCTTTTAGGAGAATTGGCAGACCTTATTATTATTTTATGTGCAAAATATGTTTTGTTCTAAGTTTACATTTATTATTTTGATTTTTCTTAAAAATACTTATTACCATATATATATGCAATAAAGAGTTTTATCTATCTATCTATCTATATCTGTCCTAATTTCAAGAGACAATTAATAATTTTCAGCCAGCTCAATGATTGGTTAGAACAATAATAAAGTGATGCCCAGAGTTCCACCAGTTCATAATGCGTCATCATTTATTCAGTGTTGTTGGTGTTTAGTAGAGCGACTAAATTGATGTGTCCTCAGTCCTCAGTGCCAATCACTTATTTTGTCTGTTAAATTATCATTTTTGATTCATTCATTCATTCATTCATTCATTCATAAAAAGCGACTTTTTTTTTATATTTCATTCATTATTTGGCGGTCAAACATGATGCTTGGCGCTTTTTTTGCGTTTAACACCATTATCAATATCTTTACATAGAACTCCTCTTATTATAGATATAACCTTCATATAATATAATCGACTTGTTTTATTAGCTTCACGCTGTATCTCACATGTAGCTGGGTAGGCAGATAGCACGAGATAGTGCCTGGTGTTAAAACACTCCACTCTCCACTTTCCGCTTTGTGGAATTATGTGTTGCGTGGCGAAAACTAACTCGTCACCAGAACGAAAAAATCTAAATACTAAATATTTTATTCCTTCGAGTGGGGATCGAACCAGCCTGTGTCCCTGCGCCAGGACTGGCCTCTAAATGTATCGTTAGTACTAAATATATAATTCATTACTTACTGAATATACTTTTATTAAATTAGTGAATCAATTTTACATTTTTAAATATAAATTATTATAAAAAAGATACATTTAAAAATATAAAAAAACCACTCTTCCGAGGGCGGGACAAGGGTCCAAGCCATCGGTGGCTAGGGCTCCAGAGAGAGGAACCTCCGCACAATACGTGCCGTCTCAAGTAATACTGCCTTCTGTATCCGGTTCTTGATCCAACAGCTAAGCGATAGCCTCTTAAGGTGTTGGTCGAGGCTTTTCGCTATTAAACCGTTAACCGAAACCACTATCGGCACAATGATAGTCGCATTGACATCCCACATGGCGGTAATCTCATGGGCTAGGTCCAAATATTTAGATTGTTTTTCTTTTTCGGCCTTCACGAGATTTTCATCATGTGGGATAGTAACGTCAACAATCACTGCGCGGCGCGCCGCGCAGTGATTGTTGACGTCAGTCAGTCAGCGCAGTCATTACTTTATTATTACAAAATATATACAGCAAAAACTTTAAACAATGAGAATCCATATTCAAATACAGAACTTAACGCCGCAATTTGTCCCAACACCAGAGCGAAGGAATAAAAAAAAATTAATATTTAATTTCCTCAAGTGGAAATCGAACGCGTTTACAGTCACACCTGTACCACGACTGGCCTCATCTGTTGCTGGTATCTTTCTATATTTGGACATAATATAAAACAAAATCGCTTCAAAGTTGTAGTTTTTGTACTCGCATAACTTTTAAACTACGCAACTTTTATACGGTCTTTACTAATAGAGAGAATGATTCGAGAGGAAAGTTTGATGTAAAACATGCATAGTATATACTAAAGTATAAGAAAATTGTAAAAAAAAAAACGATTTTTCACACACTTGCATCCCATACATCGCTGGCTAAACTTTTTAAAAAATGTACTATGAAATTGTATATCTTAAAGATATTTATAAAAAAAATCGCGTTATTACTTCTATATAAAGATATATCCGTCCATATACTCGTATAGATAGTCCATCTATCGAGGACGTCTGTATATGACTGTCATAATCAATGAAATATGTAAATAAATATTTCATTGCCTCAAGTGGGGATCGAACCCACAATCAGTCGCGCGTAACACTAAAAATACCAAAAATTATAACAATTTATTATAAAATGCGTTTTTTAACATTTTAAAAATTCAATGAACTACATTAAAATCCCTAATACTCAAAACTCCCAACTCCTCTAGGATATACGTAGAGTTTAAACTAACTTTATATGGAACGTGAGGTAAGGTAGTGTTTTTCAGCGCAACACAAACCGGAGAAGGCCGACAATCACGGCCAGCTTTAGCAATCAGCAAGGTCGACGTATAAACTGCTACTCATGCTCGTAGAAACTTGTAACTAGTTTTAAATGAACTAGTAATATTAATAATTAAAGTTACAAATGTAAATAAATAAAGTTAACTTTATATAAACTAGAGAGAGATAGATATGTAGAGATCTTTCAGGTTCTTTTTGATTTTTTTTAGCTTTACGCTTCGTCCTGTATATAGCATATAGAGATAACCTTGAGCTAAAACACTCCGGTCTCACTACACCTTGGGTACCAGAGTGGACAAATGCTTATTTTTATATTTAAAATCCTGCTCGATACCATCGTCACAGTCCTTTAAATCATCATTCTTAGTTCGCTTACCCATTGCTGTTTACTTTCAAAGCACATACATGTATTAATTAACTAATAAAATTAACACTAGGTTTTCTATGCCTACCCTGTCATATGCGGGATTCAAGGTGAAGCTGAAAAAAATCTTAATTATAAACTAAGAGTCTAACAAATATATGATTATTATTGGCGGTGATCAGTTTCGCCACTAAATACGTAATGACTGTAGAATTCGGTGGAAAGTGGGGTACGGAGTGTCTTAATACTAGGTTTTCCAGGTTCTCTACCTATGCATGCGGAAAGCCGACAAAAATACAAACAACGAGAAAAGACCGCCGTAACTCGTAAGGCGTAATGCAGTAGGACTAGGTCTAATTGTAATCTGATTGACAGTTGTGGGTTCGATCCCTACTCGGGAAAATAACTATTTATATTATTTCCGCTCTGCTTTAAAACGCGGTGTTAAGATCTGCCACTCACACTCCACCAAAAATTAGACGAAAAGCGACGAACGGAGGGCCTTTACATTAGGTTCCCCTTTTTTTTACATACAAAAAAATATATAAAAACAATATAAAAACATAAATTAGATGACTATACATATTCCCAAAGTATCATTTTAGATAACCATTTTCATAACGATAATGACAGCGTAGCACGTCGCCCTGTTAAAAAGCAGACGGCACTAACCGCGGACGCTAACATTTAAAATATTTTAGCATGTCCCATTTTAATTGTGATTGTGAAATTATTTTGGTATCGAAACTGGTCAGAGGGCATTTTGTCATGTATTTTGTTAATTATAATTCATAATAAGCCTCCAGAATTCGACAGAAAGTGGGGAACGGGGAGTGTCTTAACACTAGGTTCCCTCTGCCTACCCTGTTGTGTGCGGGATACAGCGTGAAGCTGATTTTATAATTTATCATTAATAATTTCACTCTGGATTATAGACTGGTAGAAGGGTGTGTCTGTAACGGTTCTATCGAATGAATTATTATTTATTAAGATTTTCATTTTTTCTCTGGCTGGCATCAAGGCAAAACCCCCGGCGTTTAATTGCGCTAAATAGGCAATGCGTCGAGACTTTCGGCGGTCCCCTCTGTCTATCCTATCCTGCTGCATGCGGGATGCAGCATGAAGCTGAGTTTTTATTATAGTATATAGACGTACCTTATTCAGTTGGCGGATTGCTTCTATACCTTTTGAACAATATCAATTGACTCTTATAAGTAAATTTGTGGATTACAATAAGCTTGAATGTTGAAATCTTTTTTGATCAAATTTCAAATATCTTGCGTTTCTAATAAAATTAAAAAATATTTTAAATTATTTTATTAGCCTCGCCGTTTAGCCTGTAGTTGAAGTAGTAGTCTAAAAGTAATAACAATATAAATAATAATAATTTTACCGTATTAATGGAATACAATAATTATCAAACGAATACAAAGTTATTTCATTTCTCCAAATGTTTTATCTGTGGGTTTTTTGTTATATCTTGTATACTAAATGATAATGCTTTGATTAGACTATAATTAAAATGTCATTCGTGAAAAACATGATTTTTATTTGTCATTGTTAAAAAAAACTTATTGTAGCTTTTGTTATATTTTCAGAATTTCATATTTTTTAACTTCCCGGTTCCCGGCAGAGAAAATCTGGGAACCTAGTGTTAAGACATTCTGTTCTCATTTACAAACACTTCCGTTCCCACTTTCCGCTGAATACCTACTGCAGGCATTGCGTATTGTTCAGTAGCGGAACTCAACGCTGCGCTTTGCCTCGTTACCTCGAAGATATTAAAATATTAAATATTTAATTTCCTCGAGCAAGGTATCGAACCCACACCCTATCGTACGCTTGTGCCCCAGCGCCACATCTGGTCTCATTATTTCAATATTAACACAGAAAATGGCGTCGTCGTAGCGTGTTTTCTACATAGATAGCGTTAACTCTAAGGTTGTGAATTAATTTTAGATTTACGAATTTATGTTAGTTTTTTCAAAGTATTTCGAATGTCCATTTTTCTACTTTTACTTGAAGTTTTATATTTACTATTAATGCGTGTACCATATATAGTAATACTTGTTTATTATTTTCAAAATTGTGCAACTTGGGCTTAAGACTAACACAAATTAATAATAACACAAAATTAACTGTGCTAAAAAAAATATAAAAATGTCTATTCCATAATCACCATGATTTTTTTTTTTAAGAAAAATTAAATGTCAACAAACCCTACACATATACATTATTAATATATTTTTTTTCCTAGCCTGCACTATCCCATTGTTGAGCAAAGACCTCTCTCCACTTCTTCCATTCTGGTCTATTTTGCGCTATTGAGCACCAGTCAGGTTTATAATAGTCCAGCTTGTCTCGCCATCTCATTAATAAATAAAAAATATAATATTAATCAGATATTTTCTCAAATAAAATTAATTTAAAAAATAAATAAAACGTTTGATACATATGGAGTGTGACGTTCGTTCGTTCCGTTCCGCTCACGTGGGCTGAACTATTCCCGAAATATAAAAGGTTATACCTATTATATAAACACGTGTAGAGCCGACTGAATGTTTTTTTTTATTAAATTTTTGAAGTAGACTTTTCTTTATTAAAAAAGGAAAATAATGTGGAATTCTCGACATTTTTTTTCAGTTCCACGCTGTATCCCCCATAACGGAATAAATGTTTTACTATTACTTCCCACTCACCGTCTAATTTCAGGACGTTCTGACGCAGTCAAGCGCCATATATAAATAACTTACAAATTGAATTGGCGTTGAGTTCCGCTACTCAATATGAAATTTCTCCAGAATTCGGCGAAAAGTGAGGAACAGAAGTGTCCCATTAAGACTATTTAATATTTTTATATTTTTTAACAATCAATCAATTTGGAATGAAAATTTGTAATAATCATAATAGTGCCCAACAAAGAGTTAAAATTGTTATAATTTCTTTAATACTTACTAGTTTAATTCTCAAATTCATAAAGCGAATTTAGTCACGTTAAATTCCAAGGAAGATAAAGATTATTATGGCTTAGTATCTATATTAATTGACAATTCCCCAGGAACGTTAGGTCTACTTAGACTTTTATTAAAGTCTGTGATAGGCAAAGTTGAAAATCAAAAAGCTGTGATTTGAATTTAAAATTAAGAATTCACTTCAGTAATTTTGTCATGAAAAAATAATTAACAAGCAGAGAGTAAGTAAAAGAGTTTTTTATAGTACTACAAGTTTCCTGCAAATAAGTGGTATATGTCTATTTATTATTATTAAAATTGCGTTATTGAAAGTATATTTTTTATATTCCTCGTTCCAGCATTTTTACTTTTATTCATATTTTTAAAGATAGAACAGTATTTGAACATGTTTTTTATCTGGAATACAAAGGTAGACGCCCAAAAACTTTAATTTCGTAATATTCATAAAGTATTTGAATATATAAAATCTCTAATAAATAATTTAACAATAATTAATATATTTTATTCTTTAAGGAATCCTTTTTTACAATTATACACGATTGCTCAAAGTCGGACACTCAAAGACCAATGACGTTGTCTATGACAATACTCAGCAGAGACCAAAATAGATACCAAGTCCTTTGTAGCAGCCCCTAAATAGAGTGCGTAATAAGAAGGGGAGGCCGGAGAAACCCCCGGGCATGCGCAGCGCTAGCACTAAATATCGGTTTTATTAGAACGTTTTTGTTGCTTTTTGCATTAGTCTTTTCTTGTTCTTATTTTTATGTTAGGTTTTTGCTTTAGAGCAATATAAGAGGAAAATGCATCAATAACTCTACCTCTTTCATACTAATATCAATCAAAGTTTTAATTCAGTTCATGAGAGAGTCACGGCTGTATTCTGTTTATAACTTTTATGAGTTTTGAATTGGTTGGCTTTGGTTTGGAACGTTGGCTGTCTTTTTCTATCTTTAGATGATTAAATGAGAATGACGTCACCTTCGAGTAGATTTTTAAATCAGAATTTATATTTAGCCCTGAAGTTATGTTCCATTCTATAGAAGACCATCAAGTAAATGATTAGACATTAAAGAAATTATTGAAAAAAATATATTACGAATATATATTTTCATAATCTTTCATATTTGTTTTGTTATTATTATTTTTTTACCTCTATCGACAACCTAGAAAACCACTAAAGTAATAATTACAATATATTGCATAACACTATAAAATATGTCATTTTACTAAAACCATAAACAAAATTTCAGACCACCATATTCTAATTCCTCTGCCACCGATCCCAAAACTCTATTCCACGAAGAGAACCGTTTACGGGCAACGTTTCGGCCATCGCCGTTATATTTCAGTGTTATTATTTTAATTTAGAGCCAAGTATATTCGGAGGACGCTGAGAACGGAGGGTGCGCCTGTCACCCGCCGGACAGATGTGCGTGCACGTGGCGAGCGCTGCGCACAATGGAACGCACTCTCGATCAAGATGGCGGCCGGCGAGTGGGGAACTTTCCCGCTCTTTTTATAGTTTTGTGTTCGATTTTTGTATAGTCTGTGTACGTTTTGGTGATGTTTAAATGAATGGAATATTTTGTTTTTTAAAATTATGTTTTTATTAATGTATATTATTGACAAACATGTGAAAATAGAAGTTCTTCATAGGTGAAATTGCTATGGTGATGAGGTTAAGTATACACGACGGTATAGAGTTCTAATCCCACTAGTGCGCTTTTGTTATTTCATTAAATGGATATGTGAATTTGTTTATTTGAAACACATGTGTGAAAATGTCAGCTTCAGCCAAATGAGATCGGAAATATCGCACACCATAATCTCTCTGTATATCATACAATACTTAAAATTAATAAAATCTTTGACAGTTCAAATCAATATTTTTTTTAAGAGTGGGTTCCAGGTGGCAGAAACTTCAAAAGTCTTACACCCTCTACACCAGGCGGCAAGACACAATAAAAAAAACCAGGGCAGTACGCGAGGCAATTAAGAAATCGGTGGCGGTAGTTCAATATAATAATTATGTCAACTGACAGACGAATCACCTCACGTCACCAGGGACCACTGCAAAGAGTTTAAAACATCGAATTTCGAAAAATGTATAATACTAATATACGAGTATATGTTTAAGCCAGTAAGAGTTTAATTTAAGTAAAATACCTGATGTTAGAGATGTCGTAAAGTATACTTCTATACTTTTACTTTTATTATAAAGATGGTGATTCTATTTGCATGGACGTGATAAGCTCAGGAAAACTTTTCCATGTCAACAAGTCCATTTATTGCGGAGGCCTAAGGGCTATATTTCATCATGTTAATCGTTTGCATGTAATCCACTGCATTTTCGATCACACTTAGCTCCCGCACTTAGGCCCATATTTACATATCTTTTATAATATATTAAAATGGTATCTCAAGATCTCTCTCAAGATTGATCTCAAAGTTGAGAGCAGTTTATAAATACGGGTCTTAGAATGTATCATACACAATTCCTATGTATTTCCGTTTGATCATGCGCACGAGGTCGCAGGTAAAGCTAGTATATTATATAACTTGTCCCAGTTTAAGCGTAATTGGAAATAATTGTAATTCTAAATTGTTTTTAGAATATTGCGTTAATTATTATAAATATAGAACATTTCTAAATATATGTTCAAAAATTTTAATCCGAGTTATTAAAAAAAATCTCATTAAGAATAGAAATATGTCCTTATATTTTTATAAATATCGCTTGGTAAATTCGAGGATATTCGTGTATATTTTTTACTATTTCGGGAGCCAGACTGCTTGCTCCAGATTCTCATCCTGACCGCCATCGCGGTCGCCGCTCAACCTAAATATATATAAAGTAGAAAATCCATTTGTTTTACTTTTTATGAATAAATTATGTACTGAAATGGATTTGACTAGTACTTTATACTTTAAGAATCCATGTTAAAGTCACTTATCTTTGACTAGGGTTAGTGAAGTAAAGTTGGTGTTTAACAAAAATATATATTAAAAGTAATTGCTGTATACTAAAGAATGAGTAAGTTTCACCTAAAACCTATGGGTACCAAATTACTTATTACCCTTCTTAAGTACCGCGTATTTTTACTTACCAACAGGTTCTGGGTTCGATTACCACTCGAGAAAATGAAATATTTATTATATTAATATCCTCGCGCTGGTAACGAGGCAAAGCGCGGCGTCGACTTCCGTCTTTCAACACGCAATGCCTTTCCTGCTGTGAGCGGGATACAGCCTGAAGCTAAAGAAAATCATAAAATATTTTATTATTATTATACATATTAGCCTTTTAAGGAACTTGTAAACAAATCTAAGTTGAAAATAACTTTGACTTTGACGTACATTATGTCATTTATGGCCTACCTGTATTCCCAATATTCTTAATATCTGCACAGTTCTTTTTGTTGTTCGTATTCCCTCGTGGCGCAGGGACACGGGTTCGATCACTACTCAGGGGATGAATTATTATATATTAATGTTTTCAATTCTTTGCTCTGGCATCAAGGCAGAAGTCCGGCGTTGAGTTCCACCACTCAACACGCATTGCCTTGAAAAATTTTGCGGAACGTGAATGGAGTGTCTAAACACTAGGTTCCCTCTGCCTACCCTGCTGTGTGCGGGATACAGCGTAAAGCCTTAATTGTATGGTGGTATAAATTGAAATTAACTTCGATCCTATCATTTATTTGTTAAAACCCGCATGAATCCAGTCAGGCTAAAGAAAAGTAAGCTTGGTTCTGCGTCCTTTCAGTTATAAAGGTCAAAGTTTATAAGAAAATGCTTATCTAATTCAACCTGCTTCATAAAACTATAGCAAACTTTTATATAAATAACAATTACATGTGTATATATAATAATTTTATAATTAACATTTTTTATTCAGCTTCACGCTGTATCCCGCAGCAGGGTACTCAGAGGGAACCTTGGAACCAACTAGACATTTAAAAAAAAAACGACTCTACCTGTTGAAAATAGTAACATTTTTATGCCCATAACATTTTTAAGTACTATACTCTCCTCTATTTTTCTCCTTGAAACCTCCTTCTAGCCCTATAGCTAAAAGCCATAGAATAAATCAGTTAAACGCTCAACCCTTTGAGATTTGAAGCCGCTATCATTGATGTAATGTTAAATTACTTTAAACGTATACTTTTTTCAGCTTCATAGGATTTCCCTTAATGGCGATAGGCAGAAAGAACTTTAATAAATGTTAGTTTCTAGTTTTTTCTTAAATTTGAAAAATTATATATGGTGCTGAAACTTAACGCCGCGTTATTTCTTACCAATCTCATAAAGAATAATTTCCATTGCATCGTTAAAAGGACAACCAATGCAAAAATAACACAATTTTGATATTGTTTTATAAAAATTACTCAAATATGATAAAAAGTTGGGTTCATCGAATGGATGCACACTTATATATATAAATACTACCTTTGTATCCAATACCTTTCTGTTTTTTAAATTTGTATTGCTATATTGGAAACGACAAGCACAATAAATTTTTACGAAAGGAAATCTGAATAAAGTAACCAAAATAATATAAAAATTGAGATAATTTTATAAATAATTTCGTTCAGTTCAAACAAAAATGGAACGATAAAGTAAATACGAAATTTCGAATTTTTGTTATGTAATATCAAATACATGGTATTTCTATGAATATTTTTCTAGCTCCAAATAGATGATTGCTTTTTTTATGGAAAAGACAAGGTAAATGATCACCACCGCCCAGGACCCCGTGCAACACCAGAGGAGCTACAGGCATATTGTCGGGCTGTAAGGTGAAGATAGACGCGCTTTTTGAAGGTACCCAAGTCGTATCGACGAGCTGGAGACATTGACGCAAGTAAGCCATCTGACAGTTGATTGATCCGTGGAACCAATGTTCTACAAAATCGCACACTAATGGAGTGCCACGTATCCAGATGATGTGGATGGAATTTGAGTTTGTGACGTACTGTGCCGAAAATTCGGTGACTGGTGCAGTGCAGTAGACAACTCACAGCCAGCGAACGTCTCTACGCAAATCCAAAGAGTTCAGCCTTTCACAGATTATTTTGGGTCTTGTATGATTCGAACGGCTCTACATTGTATGCGATCACATGGTTAAAGCTGATATTGGGGTGCACCAACCCAGAGATTAAAACTGTACAGTGCCAATCGGTGTTGGCGTGAACTATCTCGCTCTTCCTATGACCCCCAGTTTCTTTGTTGCTAATTTAGCCTTGGTCACTTGAAATAGTAAGGCTTAATATGCTGAAACTGGGCGCGGCTTTAAGAGTTTTCTCTAAAAATAGTGACACGACAAATGGGGTTTTCTTAGTGGTTAACGCGTTAATTTTCTTGGTTCTCATGGGTAATTTTTTGTTTTACGTATAAATATTTCTGCGCACTGGTTAGTCAAAATTCTTTCTTTGCTAGTGATAATGCTGGCTTAGAATAGAATAAGGCATCATTATATACTCTATACTTTATAAAATACAAGAGCCAGCATAACAATAAAACTTGTATACTTTTTTATTAATTAATTTATAATATTGTGTTAATTTGATGAATTATTAAATATATATTAAACTAGAGGCCCGCTCGCGGTTTCACCCGCGTGAACTATGTTATTATTAATTTCTGTCTCCATGACTACGTCCTAGTGACGTCTACGCAAAATTTGAGATTCCTAGCACTTGTAGTTTCTGAGATTTCGTGATGAGTGAGTGACCTTTCGATTTTATATATATAGATAGATAACAAGATAATTTTAAACAAATTACAAAAAAGTCACAAATTTAAATAACTATGAAATATATATACCTATATAGTGCTAAAACATCACATAAATAATAACCTAAAAACAATTTCGTAAAGAAATTTTTGGTTAACTAGGTTACAGAGCGTTGGTAGATGGTCGCTGGTCGCTGGTCGCCGACCCATTTGACTCAGTTATGTAAAACTTACTACAAGGAGAAAGGAAAAAAGAAACAATTACAGCCTACACGAAAATGTTGATAGTGAACTCTATTTGAGTTACAATAATATATATAAAACTGAAACTTATAATAACTATACAGCGTGTAAACATCACTGTAAACGCTACCATTGTGGGTTCAATTCCCACTCGGGGTAATTATTCTTTATTAATATTGTTTTATTTCTTTGCTCTAGTAAGAAGGCAAAGCGGCATTAACTTGTTACCAGAGCGAAATACCTCGAATTCAGCAAAAAGTAGAGGACGGAGTGTCTTAACACTAGGCACACGGAATACACGCGTGAAATTAAAAATAATAATAAAAATTTCAGTACTCCATTCAAAAGGACAATAAACCAAAACAATAAATAATCTATTAATATAGAATATTAACTTGTCAACTCATATCTCGAAATGCTTCTCCATATAGCTAGCTAGCCTGAGAAAAATGACGCTATACCCACTAATGCAAAGTAGGTAGTAATTCGACATTCACCTCCCGACACGAGACCAGCTCTGCTATGACCAGCTCGTCACCGCCAACCGGTTTGTCGATCAGAAAAACAGCTACGCCTCTACCACGGTGCGACGGTGGGAGAATATCAATATGTTATTTAATTATTTTTAATATTATATTTTTTTATAAGAATGTCTATTTAATGAAGAATATTTATGTATTTTAGGAAATTGTTATTTTTAATATTATAAATTTTAAAAGGGTTTTACGTCGTAGACTAGGACAAAGGAGACTTAAACAATATTTATTATTGATATATATGACAATGAAGACTTTAAAGACCAACGCCAGAAAAGTTACATTAATTTTATTTATTTTTTCTTTATTTTTAATGTTTATTTCTAGTCACTCCTTTTACTTACTCGGATTCCAAGCGAAACCGCAGGCAAAAGCTGGTACTAAATAAGTAAAACGTCATATATAAAGTATTTTCCAGTTTATACAGGAAATTACCAAAAAATATATGACTCAAGGCACATATACAGGATATGTCTGTATTACAAACCACGAGCAGGAGCTTCCGCACTTAAGTTTGGCATTTGTTTAAGTTTTTAAATAAAATAGACTATTGAGGCTGTCTTGGTGCACAAGGGTGTGACTATAATCGTAACGGTTGTAGGTTCGATTCCCGTATAAATATTAAATATTTTCATTACTCTAGAATTCGGCGGAAAGTGGAGAACGAAAGTGTCTTAATAGAGAACAGAGGGTTGGCAAGCTCCCTCTACCTAGCCTGCTATGTGATTGTGAGGGATACTGTGAGAAGCAAAAGTAATAATAGACAACTTTAAAAATTAACTTAATAAAAAATGGAGAAATTTGACTCTCTGTTTATCCTACGTTACGAATTTGCAATACCTATACGTCAGTAGATATAATAAAAACGAACTGATTATATTAATTAAATATAATACATTTTTTATTTTAATTAGTAAAGTTATTGCTCATCTCATTATAAAATATTTTTTTATAGTAACAGGAAAAATTAAAAGTAAAACATGCCTACGCAAGTGAACAAAGTCGGGGTCAAGAACCTATCTCTATATACCTAAACCTACCGTGAGTAAATAAATAACAGATTTTTTTCATAAGTTTTGTTTTTCATAAAAATATAGTAGACTAGAGGACTATTTTATATTTAAAAAAAGTGGATAACTCATTTATAAAATATAGGAGGCCTATTGTGGTTCCTAAGCCACAATAGGCCTCCTATATGTGACTAGTGGGTTCGATCCCCGCTCGAGGAAATAAAACATTTAATATTTTAGCTTCACCGCTCTGGTGTCGAGGCAAAGCGCAGCGTTGAGTTCCGCCACTTAACACGTAATGTCTTAAAAAATGGACGGAAAATGAGGAAGGAGTATCTAAACAGTAGGTTCCCTCGTCAACCCGTACGCGAGATACAGCGTGAAAGAAAAATAATAATTTTAGATGTATATTTTTGTCAAATTCATTTCCAAACTGCATCGTGGTACGAGGTGTCCAACATGCGTGATCCGAGAGCACCACAAATTCGGAGTTAAAAATTTATATAGCACCGCGGATTTTATAAAGAACCAATTTTCTCGTTTTACGCAAAATGCATATTATGCTAAATTTATAAGCTTATTAATAAAAGTGTCTAAATAATATATAATAATTTTAATATTACCGTCGTAATATTAAAATTTTGTCGCCCCAGTACCAAGACAAATGCGTGGCGTTGAGTTCCGCAATGCCTAGAAAATTCAGAGGAGAATGGAGTGTCTTAATACTAGGTTCCAGGATAGGCAGCGTGGACAAGAGAAAGAAATATCTTCTACAGTAACTCTTAACTCTCCTAAAAACATATTATAATAATATTTAACCGTTTTCGCGAGTTCCACTATGAAAAAGTGTAGAGCAGTGAGTGATATTCGGCGGAAGGTCAATAAACGAAAATTTAGAAAGCTTGGGAATAAACATTAACCGTTGCTTAGTTCGAATTAGAAAGGATGGTGGCGCCACCGTCGTTTGATGGTAGAGCTGTTTTCTCTATATTATAATTTTTATTTAGTAATAGTTAAAAAATAATAATTTCAAGCATATCTATTAATGTTAAAGCAAATATCAAATTTCGTATTTATGCGTAGGCACGAACGATAAAACTTATTCGTTTCTTGTTAAAATATTTTATACAATAAACCAATAAAATCAACACAACAAAGGCGTTCAACAATAAATTTATTCACAAAAATTGCAACGTTTTTAAAGGCAAATTAACCACACAATCTGCATTTACCAAAAGTCGGACGGTATTTTTAACAAAATACCTATATTATACATAGCAAGTGACATTAATGAATTCTTAACAAAATATATATTCCAATATTCTAAAATTATTATATTTCAACCAATAATTATCCATATATAATAAAAAATATGAACAAAAGCCTAAAAACTATATTTTACTGTCTATTAAACTTCTTCATATCCGCAGAATAAAAAACAGCGCCATCTAGTGAGGTCAATCGACGTTTGAAACGGCATCTGCTCTACGGGACTTTACCCTACAGTACAGCCGTTCGTGTCAAAGCCAGAATATGTATACACAAATATTCTAAAAATGTATGCATGTGTATTACTATTAAATAGTATTTTTATTATATAATAGTAAATATACTATAAAGTTTCAAATTGAGTCCTTCTAACAGTAATATAACTGTTGTCTCTCTCGACCGACACTATGCTCTATATCTACAATGTACTTGTATATAATTATATGTATTGAAATCAGCTTCACTCTGTATCCCGCACACAGCAGGATAGGCAGATGGAAACTGGTAGGCCACTCCGTTCCCCACTTTCTGCCGAATTCTGGAGGCATTGCGTGTTGAGTGGCAGGACTCAACGCCGCGCTTTGTGAGGCACCAGACCGAAGCAGTGGAAATATAAACATAAATAAATATTTCACTTCCTCGAGTGGGGTCGAACCCAAAACCATCGCGTTACAATGCCGCTGCGCCACGACGGCCTTATTGTGCTTGCGCTTAATGCTAATTTATTTATCCCAAATTAATAAAATAATAATAATAAGTATAATTTATATATTTTTTTCTTATAACAGGACAAGCATAGGGAGCCCAATGTTAAAACATTTCTTTCTCTACTTTAGAGGCAGTACGTATTGAGCGGCGGAACTCAACGCCACGCTTTGCCTTGTTACCAAAGCGAAGAAACGAAAATATTACTTAATAAATTCATAATATAAAATAATTTATTCCCCCGAGTGGGAATCAAACCCACAACAATATCGTTTACAATCTCACACAACCTCATTCATAATTGCTTTAATATGACGTCACTACAAAATAAAAATATCCAATATTATAATTTCCAATTCCCGAAACAACAAACCTATAATTACATTTAAATAATAATTTACATCATAAATAGGTAATTTCTAATCACGTAGCCCTATAATGTCTAATTTTTGTAGCTCTAAGCCCTAAGGATTACTCGTACATTCCAACGGCTTCAACAGATACAAGGGTTAAAGAAACATTAGATAGGTACTCGTTTACAGGATGTTTTCAGGCCGTTTGAGAGCTCGTTTCTACGGAACATGCAGAAACATTTTCAATTAGCAATGTAGAATTTAATCTAAAATAGTCTAGAGACCTTTTAGTTTAAGAGTTATGGCTGTAATTATTAGCAGTCAAACATTATAAAGGCAGTTCAATTTTTTTTTCTTCTTTCTATTTATTATTTTTAAAAATATTGTGTGTTATTTGAAAAAGCATAGATATAATTGAGAAAGAAATACACGCATTCGAATTCAAGCTTCTACCAATATTTTGAAAAAAAATATTAAAAATCAATAATTTCCCAGGTTCCCTCTGCCTAACCAATGTGGGAGATACGACGTGAAAAAATCAAAATTTTTAAGTCTTAATTATATACATAAAATAAACAACTAATAAACCTAAAAACAAATACCTGAAAAACTAACAACAAAACAAAAAAAAAATTAAAAACAATAATAAACAAAAACAATTTCACCAGAGTATTCTCTTATGCGCTATATACAAGTATATAGATAGCAAAGCCAGCACAGGATAGGGTGAGTGCTGGGGTGCGAGGGCGAAGGGCGAACGGTCGCAGGGGCGCTGCCAAGGGTACTACGACTAGACTACGTCGAGATAAAACTTACGAGTTGAGGTGTTTTATACGGGCTTATTTGTTTTGGGAAAATACACGTTTAGATTCTATATTTAGATGGTTTTTGTTGTAAAATTATTTATTTTTTTGATAAGTATTTAAAGATGTATGGGTTCTATTGTAATATGGATACAATTATCAATTAATTAGCCATGCGCTCGGGGCTTCGCCCGCTTGAACTAGACAAAGATTTGTTTTCTTATCTGTATTACTTTGGTGCTCTTATACTAATACTAAGACAATTCAGTCATTTTGTAGCAATTTGTCGAACAAAACGTCTGTGTGTTCTTAATACCTCTAAAAAAATCTACAAATAAAGATGAAATAATTATTTTTATTTTCGCGCTAAAGTAAATTACACACGGTGTTGAGTACCGCCACTCTACATACAATATCTATAATTTTATCTAAAAGTAGAGAACTATTGCAATAGGTTCTCTTTCTCTCTGCCTACTATATGAGGCATGAGGTGTGAAGCTGCAAAAAAAATATTTTCCACCATTTTATACCTTTCTGTAGAAGAGACGTTGAGGAAAAGTCGTGAAAGTATCGTAAAATCTTGCCAATCACCCAGTCTGCCTAGGTGCTTGATGCGCATATGAAAATTTAAATATTATAGTGTAGGATATAAATTAAGATTTTATTATTATCATTTGCTATGTTGAAAACTATTTATTGCTTATAAAACGTTTTTAAAGTATATTTTATAGAAACCGAAGCCGAAGATTTTAGGTTCGATTCTCACTCGAATGAATGAGTTATTATTTAGTTAAGTCCGGCGTTGAGATCCGCCACTCAACACGCTGTGTCTCAAAAAATTAGGCGGAAAATGGGGAAACATAGTGTCTTAACTAAGTTAACCAGGAAAAATTTACATAATACTATTCTTTATTTTGTTACGTTTTTATGAGGTTAACAGACGCCCTCTCGGAGGACTTTTCTGTAGGTCATATAAAGGTCAAGAAACTGATTGTCTTATTTAGCGTGAAATATTAATTTCATTCAACGATTATATTTAAGGAACAAAAAAACACGACACGTGTACAGGCGCAGGTTGTGGGTTCGATGTCCACTTGAAGAAATGAAATATTTTCCTAATTCGAAAACGGGGAACGGAGTGTCTTAACAATAGGTTCCCTATACCTTCTGTTTGCGGGATACAGCGTTAGCGATTAATAAGATGTCACTTGTATTTTATTTATATTGAAAGACGTAGCATCGTTTTCTATTAAAGGTAGGCCGTTAATTGATCCTTCGTCGCCGGAAGCTTCAGAAAACCGCAGGAGTTTGAATAAACCCTGTCACTTAATGTAGAAAGCAGGTATTTAGCTGTTTTGTTATAGCAATAGATAATAACGCCTAGTGTCCCGTGGGGAGCACTTTCCGCCAAATACTAGAGATGTTTCGTGTTGAGTGACGGCACTTAACGCCGCGCTTGGATTGACATTAAAGAGAAGAAATAAAAATATTAAATATTTAATTTCCTGGAGTGGGAATCACATCGCCATAGGCATCGAACCCACAACATGTGGCGTTTACAGTCGCACGCTAAAAAAAAATTAATTAAAAATGCATCACAGACTTACACAACAAGGACAAAACTAATTTCCAAAGAACAATATATAATAAAAAAACACTTATAATTTTCCTGTTGACAGAAATATATAATATAATAGTTTTCTATACGATTCAAGACTAAAGTCGATTCGCATCGCGGCGAGGCATGTCGCAACACGTCTGGTAACATGTTACATAAAAATACGAGTCAGCTCAGCACCGCTACCGGTTGCCCCATACTGCTTCGGCCACTTTTTACTCGCTTTGGGCTCTGAACAGAATTAGAAATACTAAAAACAATTATTACAATTATTTTACTTTAAAATTTAAAGATATTAGTAGGTAGGTACTGTAAACGCGCAGGTTGTGAATTCGATTCCCACTCCAGGAAATGAATGAGTGATTCGCTACCTGAATAATAAAATCTCTTTCTTTAATGTCAAGTGAACGAATATCAAGTCGACTATCAAAAAAGTGATATATTAGGTAAACACTTGTACACTGTACATTTAGTACTTAATATCTTCTCTCTTTTAGCTTCACGCTAAAAACAGCGTGTAGCAGAGTAGGCAGAGGAAGCCGAGTGTTAAAACACTCCGCTCACCACTGTCCACCCAATTCTGTAGGCATCGCGTGTTGAGGAACTCAAAGCTGTGCTAGGCCTCGACAGAAAAGCGAAGTAATGATAATAATAAATATTTAATATCTTCGAGCAGGAATTGAACCCACAAATTGTTCTCCTACACTACGATGAGCTTTAAATGAAGACCATCATTATTTTTAAATAACACTCGTTTGTCAAGTAAAAGAGCTTAAAGCCAGTGTAAATTCAAGTGCAAATTCACATCAGCTATACCGTGTACGTTGCACCTCAATATCGAAACACTTTAGTAAATTATTTCACCCAATATACTTAAATCATCGTAAAGTTGGGGGGCGAAACTTACCGTAAATTCCATCATATTACTTCTGGTAAATCCTCAGTAATATCCCATATTTTCAATCTGTTGGTATGTCATTTATGAATTAGGTAAATATTATACATATCTACTATAAAGATTTTTATTTATTTATGGCCTGTACTGGCGCAGGGGCACACAGTACTGTAAACACGATAGGTTGTGGGTTCGATTCCCATTTGAGGAAATGAAATATTTAATATTTGCAATTTCTCCGCTCTGGTGTCGAAGCAAAGCTCGGCGGAAACGGAATTCAATTCCATACTTTAACAAGAAAATAGGAAACGAAGTGTCTTAACACTATATGGATATAGCGTGATACTAAAAAAACCCTATAATAAATTAAAAAATCTTAAAAATTAAAAAGCCCCCAGCCTGGGCGCCGCAATGAAATGAGGCAGTCTTATCGTTGCCCTCAATTCCGTCCGACGGTAAGATACCGGGCGAACTGTTACACTAACGTATTCGTTGAATATGAATACGGAATACCTACTTTAATACATTTATTAAATTCTACATTTTATAAATAGTTTTAATTATGAAATATCTTTTTCAGCATTGTTGGTTAAATTCTCTTACGACATTTCGTAGGTAGGTATTTATACAGTTTCAGTAGTTGAAAAATCATCTCAGATTTATTTAGAATAAAAATACTAGCAACACTGAACAACAATGTTTGAAAAATACAAATTTTGTCAACATTTATAAGACAAGAGCACCATTTTTTTCCTTTTATCGATATTAACCCAACTTTTGGACATTTTTACACGTTCCGTTTTTAACCATAATATACTTATCACAGAATATTTCTATTCAGCGGGTAGGCAGAAGGAACCTAGTGTTAAGACACTTCGTTCCCCACTTTGACATTGCGTGCGTTGCAATTGCGACATTGCGTGTTGAGAAGCAGAACTCAACGCCGCGCTTTGCCTCGACACCAGAGCGAAGAAATGGAAATATAAACGTAAACGTAAATAAATACTTCACTTCCTAGTGGGGATCGAACCCACAACCATCGCGTTACAGTCACACCCTGGCCAGCGGCACAAGCGACACAAAGGCTTCTTTCTTCATCAACAATTAATCAATCAAATATATTTGCTAACATAATCTCAAATATCAAAACATCCTCATCTAAAACTGCATACTAACAAATCAAGATACATTCTAAGAAGTTATTATCTCCTAGTACCTATACGTGTATCGTAAGCGGGCGTCGTCAGCACCGCAGAGGTGACACATAGCCGCGTGATTCACAGCGCAAGGCGAAGTGAGCTGCGCGAGCGCGTGACGTCAGCGTCCGGGGCCTATGTACTGTGCTGGGCGGGAATTTATCGAACGGTCGATATTGTGTTGATTTTTTTAAATGTTTAAGTTTTTTATAATATATAAAAGCGTGAGGCTGTAAACAAGACGGTTGTGGGTTCGATTTTCACTCGGGAGAATGAATTATAATTTATTCATATTTTAATGAAACGATGAAATAAATATGAAATAACGTTTTGATTGCATTAATCAAATCTAAACTCACGTTAGTTGGCATATCTTCAACAATAATAAAATTAAATCACAAATTACAAAAATCTATATAAATATACAAAAACAATACAGATTAACGCTATAAATATTAGCAAAAAACAAAAATTATAAACTACCTTACGGTATATAAAACACGCGGGCGTAGAAAACATTGTGAAACACATTTCGATTCACAGAATAGGTCCCAAGGCAGCGGCCGGTTCACACCAAGGCACCGCCGCGTTCCGTTCTCCGACCGCAATGCTCCGAGTTTCTATATCTTTTAGGCACAAACGTAACCTCCGCATCACCTCGATCACGACCTTCTGCTATTATTTGAGGGTATGAAATGGTGGAATTGAAAAACTTTGTATCTACCCTCATATATTATCTTATAAAAAGAATCTATATTTCGTAGAAACTGATAGTGATTAAGCACTATTGAATATTTAGCATGATAAAGCTTATGGTTTTTATTTTTAAAAAATCAGCTTTATTCTGTATCCCGCACACAGCAGGGTATGCAGAGGGAACCTAGTGTCTTAAAACTATTGGGAAACAACTAGTGAGGAATGGAGTGTTAAGATACTCTATGTAGGTAGGTTCAAATTGTAGATGAGAAAATATTTACTTTTGGTATTATAAATGTTTTGTTCGAATGATTTAACGAATCAAAATTAAATATGATAATGATAGTTTGAAACTAGAAAAAAAAATACTTTCATTTAGTGCATACCTTTCAGTTTTAGCCCTTTTGGCAAACGAATCTTGTTTAAGAATTGGAAGTCTGTACCAACCTCATACAACTAATGTAGTCGTGATTCATTTTTAGGTGTAAATATACTCTAATGATTATGTGTACTGCTTTTGGCAGTATTCATGCATATGTTATTTTATACCTACTTATTGCGTCAAGTTTATTTCAGTTTTGCCTTTGAGAAATATTTAGCCGCAAATATCTGATTTAATATACATTTTCAAGTTAACATTATTACAAATCGATCCAGTAAATCCTGAATAAAAGAAAATATTAGTATACAAGTATAAATTCCATCTATTAATAATAGATATATACGACAAAGAAACGATTTATTCTTTTTCAAACTTTAAAAACTGAAAACAATGTTTAAAGTTCGTCTTTTGACCGTATTTGCAGCGAAACTTATCTGCTATTAATTTCTATAAGGTAAAAAAGTTATTTTTTAATTAATCAACGGAACTACGTTTTGGGATCACATAGAAATATACATTTTCACAAAAAAAAAAAACAATCTCATCACCTTATTCTTTCAAGGTTCGTAAATAAAAATCCATGGAAAATTCTACATCCATTATATTTCAACGTCATCAGGGGTGATAATTAAAATTAATACAATCCAGATGCGTACGAAATCTTGTCATTTATACAAGGGATCCTAGTGAACTAAGGGACTTACTTTGTAATAATTAAGCTTCTCCGCCTCCAACCTCTTATTTCAACACTGTGGTAAAGAAAATGGCGTAAAAATAAACAAAAATCATCCAAGATATTTTGAACGGAAGTCGATTGTTCCGTTTTCGTAAAAAATCAGTCTAGATAAGGAAACTTGCTCTCTCAATCGAAATCGGTTTGCTTAATCGACGTCACCTTAAAACTAAAGGAACATAAATTTTAAACTTATAATTAAAGCAAAAAATCATAATTATAATCTTCGATACAAATAAAATAGTACCAAAATACAAATTCAGAATTTAGAGATTCATAGGAGGGCATGACTAGTCACTAACATATGAAATAATACCTAGTGGATTTTAGCAAAAAATAAACAGTCTTGTACTTGTTAGTATCACCGAATTACAATAATAAATAAAAATGAATACGATATAATACATATAGCGGTAAACAAATGTCTAATATAGCTTCAGGCGCAGCAGCCATTGTTGTGTCACCTGAAACCTATCTAAATTTAAACCTACGCTTAAAACGTTCTTTAAACCAACAATTCTCCATAAATTCCCCACCTCACCGTGCAATACGGTCAACGAGTAGTGGCTATCCTGAAGTTAGCTGTAGATGGCAGTTGCGCAGATTTTAGATTTTTTCTTACTTTTAATTATTTTCTAAATGCGCATAACTTAACGAATCCAACTTCAAAGCGGCCACAACTCGTCGACCGCACTACACCAATATTTTAAACTAAACTAATCGCAGTCTTGTCATGTCAGTATCACAACGCAACACGCCGACGTCGAATGAGAGAGGTCAAGTGTTTTGGCAGTGTAAGAAAAATTACCAAAAGTCAGCATATTATCAAGGATAAGATCACAATACAGTTAATACTTACGAATAAAAACTTACACTAGCGATAGGTCGGGTGACGAATGTTGTACAGAGCCAGCCCGCCGCGCCCGCGCTTACTATATCTTACTTTAATACATATATGTATATATATATATATATATTATATATATATATATACATATATGATATATAACTGATATATATATATATATATATATATATATATATATATATATATATATCAGTTACCACACACTTATATATAATAATTAATTGTGGATAGATAAAAATGGTATCCCCCATTTCAAAATACGCTTGATTTTTATCATTGGAAACTTAAAATTATAACTGTTGATATTTTGTCAAAAAAAAAATCTATATATCATATTTTTTTATAACTACACTACGTTAGGATTAGGTGCGTACGAATCACCATTATTGGGTTTCTTCAAATATGATTATATCTAAAACTAGGTATGGTTATACAATATTTTACAAATAAACGTCGTTGCTAATCTAATATTACTTTAAATTACTTGTGTATTAACACAATTACTATAAAAATATTGTATTAAAATCGACATAAGAGAGAAAAAAAGAATAATAATGCACTACAACAATAACCTCAAGCATATTTGAAAACATTATAAGTACGTAGAGGAACGGCGCGAGCACGAGGGTGTCTAAAGTTACCTACTCCACTTAAAACAATTATTTTCGAAGGAATGTTTCATACAAAGTTTAGATTAATGGAAAAATTGTGCGATAAATCACGCCTCAAATTCACTTGAAATTTATACTGATATTCATATTATTATGAGAATCGAACATATCAATGTATCTACTTTCAACAGACAATGCAGCAGTTGAAAATAAAATATTTAAACCATTAAAGTACACAATTGAAGGTTGAAAAAATGACTGTTTTATTTAAAATGGCGTAAATATTTTACAATACAACAGTATAAAATGAATATTCAATAATTCGAGTAGAAAATATCGCGCTCACTCAATCTCACACAATATTGCTTAGTGTCGGCAATGTACAAAACGGTCACCGTACGGAATACATATACTTATAGTGTAAACATGAAAAATTCACTTTTTAATTCTAAACACTTCGATTATATGTAAAAAAAACAATACAGGCGAAGTCGTATAAATACTAATACTTAATATAAATTATATAAAAACCGCCAGTTCCGTTTACACTTTTATCATACGATAGTGTTTTCATATAAAAATGTACAGTTGTTAAATAATACACGTTTACACTGTAAGTAGACGATAATGAGTTCGTATCGATATCGTATAAACTAGTAGTGAAGTCAGCGAAAGCAGCCTCAGTCTTGTCAATCTGATGTGGGGCAACGCTTAGACTCCAACATGTACTCCGCCATTTTCTGAAAATTGTTTTAAATGGCATTAGAATTTAATAAACTAGTTTCGTTATCAATACTTGTCTATATAGAAATAGTCTCCCACAATGTTTTAATAATCGCTCAAAAAATGTATTTTGTTGTATATAAAAGTCATTGTTAGTATTTCTTTTTTCTAATAAAATTATATCGAACCCAAAAAAATTGAAATTATCCTTTTCAATTACAGTTTAAATTAACTAACCTCTCCAGAGACACTGCTCCATACTTGTAAATAACCATTAAAATTTGCAATTTTCATTGCCATTTTTAAGTATGTGCAGTGAAAACACTGAAAAATAATTGTCTCTGAAGAGGCTCATTAATTTAAACTTTACACTGTAGCCCGCACTTAGCAGAGTAGCAGAAGATACCGGGGAATCTAGTGTTAAGACATTCCGTTCCCATTAAGAAACACTCCCGTTTCCCACTTTCCGCGAAATTCTCAAGATATTGCGAGTTGAGCAGCGAACCTCAAACCCGCGCCTTTCTTCGTTAAAGCGAGGAAATAAAGATATAAGGAAATTTATATTAAAAAAAAAACAGAATTTACGTACCAGAATATTTTATGCTTCAGTAGGCTGTTCTACGGGTTCGGTGCGCTCCTCCACGGTGACTGACTTCACTTTGATGTCTGTCTCCTTCTTGTCTTCTTGTTTCTCCGCCTCTACAGAGTCACCATTGGCACCGTTCACTTCCTTCCCGTTTCCGTTCTCTACTGAGAGTCTCGTACTTAAATCGTCGTTGCTAGCGTCGCCATTTAAGTTTATCTCCGCTTCGCCATTCGTTTTGCCGTTCACTTGTTCACTACACTCCATGGGTTTATCATCTGTTTTTGTCGTTTCCGTTGTTTCTGTAGTGTTATTTGTTTTATCTTGTGTGGAAGGCTCTGCACTTTCTTCAGCGGGTTTACACTTCTTCTCCTTAGTTTCCATTGGTAATTCAGCATCCTTTGAACTATTTTCAGTCGGTGTTTCCGTTGGGGTTTCCGCTATCGTTTCCATAGGCGTTTCCGCTGGCGCTGGTGATTCGGCTGGTGGTGTTTCCACTGGCGCTTCCATAGGTTTTTCCGCTTCTTTGTCTGTTACAGTTTCTTCTGGGGTAATTTCAATTTTCACATTGCTCTCCTCCATTTTTTCGTCAGCAATATTCACTTCAGTAGAACTAGGTTTATCTGCTTTTTCTTCATTTACTTCTGCTTGTTTTTCTTTAACAGATTCTTGATTTTCCTTAGTACATTCCGTTTTGCCGGTTTGATTCGTCGTTTCACCTGTAAGGGGTGTTGCTTCTTCGACTACAGGTTCAGTTTTTTCCTGTGCAGACTCAGAGACTGTTTTACTTGATTCATCTTGCACATTCTCTTCATGAGCTTTATTTTCTTTTACAACTTTGGGTTTTCGGTTTATAATCGCTAATTCTTTTTCTAATTTAGTCTCTGAGATAAGAAGTTCATTGTCAGATTCTGTCGATTCTTCAGCGATTGGCTTTAAAGCCTGTCTTATCAGTATAGTGTCTAAATTTGTTACAGATTCTACTTTTGTAAGAATATCTGCACATTCCTTTTCTAACTCTTGACCTACATTCTGAAGGTCTTCTATAACTTCAGCTGATTTAGGTTCCTCAACAATTGGTACAATATCATCTACAATTTCAGCCATCTCTGCAAGATTTTCCTTATCAGCAGTTATTTCTTCGATTTCAGTAATAACAGCAGGAGGAGTTTCTTCAGCAATCGGTGCTTTTTCTTCTACTGGCTTATCAACACTTTCTTTTGGCACTTCAGGTTTCTCCGTTTTTTTATCATTTGGTACTGAATCGGTTGCTCCTTTTTGTTCTTTAGCAGGTTCTGAGTTATCAGCGGTATCTGTTTCCATTTTTTCCATCTCCTCCGACTTATTACTAACTTCTGTAACAATTGGTTCAGCATCACAAATAGGAACATCTATTTCTTTGGAGTCTGTAATTTCTTCAACAACTACTGCTGGTTCTTCTTTGTCCTTCTTCGTTGGTGCACTTTCTTCATCTACATCCATTTTCTCCGTTTCTTCTGTCACCTTTTCGCCATTGGAACTTTCAGACTTTTCAGCGCTTGCTTTCGCTTCAACTGCTTCTTTTATATCATTACTCGAATCTGTCTTAGGAACTTTAGCTGGTTGTTCATCCTGAAATATAAATATTATAAAATCAATAAAAAATTAAGCATATTTATCAATATACAAATGTCAATTAAGAATATTTGTTTACACTGAAATATTATTCTATTTTTACTTCAAGAAGAATTTGTTAATAAGAAAATATACATCATTTTAGAAAATATTTGCAGCTTAGTAAAATTATTTATTTAAAATTTTACTGTGAAGGATATTCATAAATTACTTGCAAAAGTCCACAGAAATAAGTACAACTAAAAATATTATTTATTTATTATTAAAATTATCAATACATCAAAATAAAAATTTGCTCTAGATAACAATATACTAAATAAATATTAACTAATATAACAAACACAATAAAAGCTGTCTACAGGATTATAGAACTTGAAAATAAAAAATATTAGTGCCAAGATTAATTAAGCAGAATGTTTTTTAAAATACACATTGTAAAGTGTATCAATATATAATTTTTTTAGTGTTAACAAAGAAACCGACATTAAAAAAAATAAAAAATGTTAATAAATAAAACAACATATTTAAATTGATTTTATTGAATATTGACATAATATACTTAGTAAAACCATCAACAACATTTATATCCAAGCAATTTTTTAATGACCAAAAATAAGTTTATTATTTAGATATCCATCACCATTTATCGCTTGTTGCCCTTTATTTATCTATGCATGAGGCCGTTAGTATAGAAAACTTGTCATACAATCTTTTTTGTGACACAATTATAAAAAGAATAAAATATTTGATTAAAATAAACTTAACAGTTATAGTATTTACATAGAAAACAAACCTACACTGGGAGCCTCATAGCAAAGAGCACTATACTACAATATCCATCACCAATATACATAATATTCTAATGTCTAAGTAAAAAAGCTAATATACATATAACAAAAAAATAGGTTAATCAGAACTAGCCTATCCTTGTAGCACGGTAAGCAAACTCCGAGTGGGAACCGTACCAACATCCGTCGCGTCTTAGTCAGATGCTGTTCTATTGCGTACATTCACTCACAATCAATACACTCCTATTGCAAAAATTAATAATAGAAACCCTTATCGAAACAAACTTTTTACAAAAAGATTTTTAGCCCAGTAACAAATTAAATCTAACATTCTAAAGTGAGCAAAAATACAATAATCTAAAATAAGGCACCACTAGTAGTTCTAGCTAATTTGTTCAAGTATTATGTAACGCAAGTTGCTTTAGGGGGATATTGAACAACTCCTTTTAACTTTAGCAGATTTAAATTCTTTCCCGCTTAGCTATGTTAGGAAAATGAATCTATAGTCATTTTCCAATTTTATTTCGTAGCTCTAGCGAAGAGAGTCAGGTGGAATAGGTAAACAAAAAATATATATAATTTGCCTACCTTTAACTACTATGTTTATAAGTGAACTTTGTAAAATATTTTAGTATTTTATTAGAAATTATTTTTTATTTTGACTACCATGACTATTTAAATAAAAAAGAAGAAAATAAAAATCCCCAAGTTTCTACTTTACGACGAATTTCTCGACTGTATTGTCAATGTAATATATTTTATTTTCTTAAAGAAAATAAAATGAACATAACTATTTTTTTTTAGTTAAAATTATCAATTTGGCCGTGACGCAGAAACATAGCGTCAGACTTTTAGCGCGACTTTTATGGGTGCGATTCCTCCTTAGGAAAATGAATTACCTTCATCAAGCACTGCTATTAAGACAAAGCGGGTCGTCGACGTCCACCACTCATAAAGCATTTTTCGAGTATTTTAACAATGAGATTCTCTCTGCTTACCCTGCTATATGCGGGACACACAGCATGAAGCTAAATAATTTTTGTTACTAACTTGGTTACCTAATCTTGAGAGAGAGGTGGTTCCTGTACCTACATACAAGAACAGGAAAATATATGTTACATAAAAATAATCTTCATAAATTGCCTTGCATAACACTTACACCGCCTAAACAAATTCTACCATACAAATCCATGCAATATCAAAGCACCTGCGGCATCTTCCTTTTGTTGGAGACGGCCAGCTCCGCGAACGAGTGTATGACTACGAAGGCGTCGGTAGCTTCGGCGGAGAGTGGTGCGTTGCCCTCGCGGCTGACAAGCGCCGCCTGCATGCCCACTGAGCGTGCTGCTTCGGCTTCTGTGGAAAATTAAATATAAACAAATTACAATACAGTAGTTGAGGCCAGTCGTGGCGCAGGGGCACAAAGTGTGACTGATTGTGGGTTCGATCCCCATTCGAGATGAAATATTTATTGAAATTTATGATGATATGTTAGATATTTCCTCTATATATTTCCTCGCGCTTTAGTAACGAGGCGAAGCAATGAAATGCCTCAAGAATTCGGCGAAAAGTGAGGAACGGAGTATCTTTATATTTGGAGGATTATATTATATTCGGAGGATTTTTGAAAATATATAAGAGTCTGCACAATAATAAACCAATCGGGAAAAATCATGTAAATATGGCTACATCAATACAATTCAATTATGTGAAAAGACTGAATATCCATTTAACTATGTTCCCCAATTATTTTGGATAGTCAACACTATGGTTGGTATGGTTAGCAGTATGGCTATTTTATATTTTTTAGCTGTCAGTGTGAGGGTATCACTGACATGTAGCTGCTGCTGTTTCCCAAAATGGAGAATGGAGTGTCATAGCCTTAGGAAAAAACAAAACAACTTACCCTTGGGAACATCAGTGAGGAATAATATATTATCAGCTGTGGAGCCAATCTTTTTTACGATAGCAGTATAGCTAGCGACTTCTTGTTTGGGACCAACAGCTGTATCAAAATGTCCATCAATAAATTTCAGAAGGTCACCAGCGAGGGATTTCTCAAAGAGTAGCTTCTGGGCTTGGACTGAGCCAGATGAATATATGTATATCTTCTGGCCTTCAACTCCGTGCCATTGTTCAAGGGCTGAAGATACATCATCGTATACACTAAAAATTAAAAACTCAAGGTATTTTATCAAATACATACATTGTGGGTAACTTAGCGATTTTTTGACTACATATAAACAATTTAAATTTTAGTAATCAAGAAATATTAAGACCACGCCTTCAATTGGAGAAGAACCATGTATTGATTTTTAAATAAAAATTTAGGACTATTGAGTGTCACAACATCAATTCCATATTAATAATATTTTAAAATATGCTGAATTCTATATGAAATTGCACAAAGTACTATAACTTTGAACAGCACATACTGCTAGTGCCCATACAAATATACATAATTAGAATAGTAATTATTATAATATTCTTTTTGGTAATATTTCAACAACAAACAAGATGTTTTATAAAATTATACCATGCAATATGAGTACAGCAGTGCCTAATACATCTGACACACAAAAATCACAAATCTTATTCTGTTGTTCTCAATAAATAATCTATAAGGATTTAATCTTTTTTTTTTTACTATCAACATTTGTTTTACTAATTTAATCAAAAAATTCTTGGTCAGACGAATGGTTAGAAATCTGGTCATGTATTGTTTTGTCAAGTATATAGTTACTGTGTTCTTACTCCACATAAGCAAAGCATTTAAGATTTACTTCTATTTAATCTTAGTACAGAAGTGATGATAACTCTAAAATAAGGAACTTGACACCATCTAGATGATAATTGTGTGCTCTCAAGAATTGTTATTTAATCTAATATTAAATTATTTTTTTTCTGGGTTTGTTTGGTTGAACACGTTAATCTCAGGAAGTACCGTTTCGATTTAAAAAAATATTTTTATATTGGATAGCTCATATATCTAGGAGGGGGAATATTACATCACGCTAAAACCTATAGGAGTAAAGATAAAAATAAATTAATTTTTAACAACAAGAAAAACTGACTTCTAACAACGAACTAAAAAGTGAAAAATAATTTTACAAAGATTTTATAATTTTGAAGTTGGTGCCAAGTAAAACAAACAGGCTTAGTAATTAGATATTGTAGTAAGGTTGTTGTAGCATTAGTTTGACACTTTCCAGAGACAGAGACCAGAGCTTCAGTGTAAGCATTGGGTAAATGGTTAAAGCTACAAAATCTTAAAAAAAGTCCACGATAGCTTATGTCTATGTCCCATAAGCCCATAGTAACCACTTTTACGTTTTAAATATAACAAAAAAATAAAGAGATATTTTCGAAACTATTATAAACAATACAGTAGTATTAATTCAATTAGATATATTAGACATGTGGTGTTTTTATTGTATTTTGTAATTTGACTGATTGTTGTTATTAAAATTAGATCAATTGTTCAGACTGAGCATCCAATGAATATAAGGCGGACTCTTCGGAGAAATTAGGTAACTATTACATTATATTTACAAGATCAAATTATATTACAAAAGGTTTAAAATCAAATAGCTCATGTTATTGTAAATATATCTTCAAATCAATACTGAGTAGAATAAAAAAGAACTTCATTAGAATACGTAAAATAAATCTAATACTCACTGTCCCGCAATGTCCCCTTTATCAAAACCTTGCTTCCAAATGAGTCCCTGTAATTGCTTGAGGGCGCCCATTTTGCGATCACTGGACATCTGCCACTTGACATTGCCCACTAGACCTTTTATTTGATCCTCTTTTGACGCGTCCTGAAAGTACATTTTTATAATCGTTTAATTCTTTTTTAACAAGGTAGAAAAGAAAACATAGTGTGGAAACACTCGGTACTATTCCTATCTTAGAAGGAAAGTAGAAATTGCAAAGCTATATTTCATCAAAAAATACATAGGTATTTTTTTATTACATATTTTATATTTTTTGACATTAACTTCATGTAATAAATAAATTTTAAAAAATAAGGCCTAAAGTATTGGTCATTTTACTTTTTAAGTATTGTCAACGATCGGTTGGTGTTACTTGATTCAAAATAAAGGACAATTTAGGGAATACCTCTCCAGGAATGGCGATGAACCCTTCGACACTGTTTTTCTCATCTTCAATAGCCAACTTTCGCAATGCAGCGATCGCCTCTTTCACTTCGCTGGTTTCCCATTGGTTTTCAAGAAACTCCTTCACATTTTCTTCAGCATAGGGAAACAGTTTGTCCTAAAACAAAGTTAAATATAAGACTAAATGAATAGTACATTTACATACCTAAAAAAACTGCACACAGCAGGGCAGAGAGAACCTACATACTTTTACCATACTTTACATATTTTAATATATTTTCATTTCAATTCAGTTTATTTAACTTTTTCCGTTAACTTTTACGTAATGTATATGTAATGGAATCACAGCGATTCGGTCCTCTTCATCACCCCGCTCCATTTTAATATCACAAAATATTTCATAATATTTTGGCGCAAAAATAAGAAAATACAATGAACGAACAATCGTATAAAAATAACATATTCCAAATTCAAAAGTATTATTTTCTTTATTTTCAAATGTAACAGTAATTTATTTTAAAAAATCCCGGTAGGTAGTTTTTTTACTTTTTGAATAAGTAGATAGCGCTTGGTATAACTTGAAAAATATACACTTAAAATTCGATGAACATAAAGGCGTAAAGTTTTGAAATTTTCTTATGATTTAAAATTTTCAATAATACTTTCGTAGAACAAAAAAAATGTTATTAATACAATGGTTCGAACCAATTTCAAGACTAATATTTGAGTATGACAATAAGCTACACTTTAATTTACAAAATTTATTTACAAGTATATAAATATGTAATTTTGGGAGATCATAACTACGCATTATAATTATTTTTTTGGGTATTCGAATAAAAGTAGTTAATGGTAAAGGTAAGGTAAAAAAAAACTAAGAAAGAAAAAAAAGACTAAGAAAGAAAATAAAAAGACTAAAAAAGGGCTACGTAATGGCATGTTCATAATTTCATATTAATACCTTACATATAGTGAAAAGTACGAGTATCTGTTTCGTAGAGGTTTGAGAAACATTTACCACTCCTGAATATTAATAAAATTAGTATGCAAATTAACCGATAAGAGCCCGCAAGTGAGACTGCATGTAACACGTGAAAATCATAAATGTGAATGACCTGCATTATAAATTTACTTCTAATACGCAAAGTATTATTTCAATATTAAAGTTTCACAGTAAAATATATGGGAAAGAAAACTAAGCTCCCAATTGCAACTGTTCTAAAAGTTGAAATATACATATTTTATTGCTTCACGCTGTTTCACGCACATAGCAGGTAAGGAGAGGGAATCTAGTGTAGACGCTCTACTCCGTTTCCCCACATTTTTTGCCGGATTCTGGAGGTATTGAGTGTTGAGTGGCGGAACTCAACGTCGCCAGCGAAGAAATGATAATATGAAATTATAAATGTAATTTCATTTCCTTGAGTGGATATCGAAACCCACAACCTATCGCGTTCACAGTCACACGCTTGTGCTCCTGCGCGCCAGACTGACCTAAAATATATGTATGTTTCTTTAATCAAATATCCAATTGATGTGTACTTAGTACTTGAAAGGTTATATTTATAAGTGGAAAACTGTTATTTATTGGCTTTATTTATTGAATAGTTTTTATTTTATTGTAATTAATTATATGCGGTTGTTTTTAAGTTTCTTCTCTTCTCTATCCTACTACTATAACGACATTTTAATTTTAATATTAGTTATTTAAATTGATTTAATATGTAAAATATTCAATTAGTTAAGACTAGACATAATATGTAGATTTAACGCACACAAATATAACTTTAATGAGAAACGCTATCCTTTTATATTAAAACATTTTTTTCCTTTTTATCCTGCCTCAAAACCGGTAACCTACGCGGCGCTAGATGCCACGGTGGACAGTTGGGGGATAGAGCTTTAAAGAATGGTCAAAGTTCTCCCTGATTATTTTGCAATATTTGAATGGTCAAAGTACGTAAGGGTAGATTTTGATTTTGTAAATAATAAGAATAATGTGCCTCAATAAGTTAGATTAAAAAAATATTATATTATTTTTTTTTTCACCAGGTACAGCGTACCTGCAGGATCAGCCTTGGGAGACCACCCCCCCCCCCCCCTTTCAGGCTAAATATGAAGGCTTTGCGTGTTAACTGGCGGAACTCAAGCCTCGATATCAGGACGAAGAAATGAAAACACTAAATATTTTATTTCGTCGAGTGGGAATCAAATCCACAACCTGTCTCATTTAAACGCTTGTGTCCCTGCCCCACGAGTTTATGGCCTAGGTTTATATTCAGCAATCTGATCATAAGGCAAATCAGCAATTGCAAAAGTATGAACATTAAAAGTTTTAATAAAGTTTTAAATAGGTCCCAGATCTACCTAATAATTTAGCATAACGTGATGCTAGTGAAACTCTTGTCTACGACGCGGCGGGGTGGGTGAACGAACTGCAGTCGTCGTCCAAACCGGATAGCCTAGCTAACCCTGCCAGCCGACCGGCCGGTAGGGATAGCTGCTTTGTTTTCGAATGTTATCACGATATGCTCCAAATACATTCCCAACAGGGAAATTCGTATTTTTTTCTATTTTAATTATATGGTTGTATCTCTGTTTTGGTTTTAGAAAATAATTCGGTTTTTTTTTTCAGCTTCCCGCTGTATCTCACATTTTGCAGAGTAGACAGGAGTCTCCGCCTCTCACTTTTCGTTGAATTTTGGAAGCATTGTGTGTTGAACGCCGCTCTTTGCTTCTACACCAGAGCGTAGCAATGAAAATATTAAATAATATCCTCGAGTGGGAATCGAATCTACAACCTGTCGCGTTTACAATCAAACGCTTATGCTTCTTCACCACGACTAGCCTCTAAAATACAGATACTCAACATAATGTAGCGAAACTTGGGTTACAACACGTAACCTAATTGAAACCCCCCTGTTAGTTTGCTCTCACGAGTTCATATTGCCATGAACATCAATATCAAAGTTAGAAAAAGTAGATATTTTAACTCTATAATTTTAGTATTATACCTACCTATCCAATTACTATTCGACCCTAGCTCTCAAAACGGACTATTATAATATTTAACCTTATTTACAAAGGTACAAGAAAATAATTTAGTTTCGGTAAGCTTCTATAGTTTTCGTAGAAATTGTAACCTTTTGTTATAATTCGCTGAATTCGTTTATTGGTCTACAAAATTTGACGTTAAAAAAACATTCAATTTGTTATATTGACTATTATTCTTTTAATTAGAGCTTTGTAAAGTAAAAAATCGTTTAAAAATGACGAAGTGACAAAATGTACAACATGGCAACATTTGATTATATAAATAAAATATAAAAGAAAACAAAAAAAAACGAGAGATTTTATGTTATATCTTCAAATATGAAGATGGGACTGAGGAACATCGTGGCGTAGGGTACAACCGATGTAAACACAACAGTTGTGGGTTCCACCCTGGGATATTGCTTATTTAATACTTTCATTTCTTCGCTCTGGTAACGAGGCAAAACGCAGCGTTGAATTCCGCCACTCAACACTCAATAATTACAATATTCGGAAAATGGGGAACCGAAGTATCTTAAAGAGAACATAATGTCTTAACAGTTAACACTAGGTTCCCAGCTTAGATCTGCCTACGCGTAAAATACAGCGTGAAATAAAAATATACTGTAAATATACAAGTTATAAAGTAATTTAAACAAATCTAAATTAAATAAAAACATAATATTTTAAGATTAAATTTGTATGGACGAGGCGGAATGCAAAAAATCTCACAAAAGAATATACACCTAGTGAATGGCAAAAGGAAAAATTACGCATGACCAGTTTCATTGTTTACCTAGACCTTTTTACATTTACCTGAATTGTTGAATACTTGTTAACAATCAATGTTAAAACATTAAGTTAAGTTATTTTGTTAATAAAATCTTTCCGCTAAAAATATTAATTGTTTTGGAACTTTGTTTGACGTGTCTAAAAAGTGTACCTAAACTTTTATTTTTCAACAGATTATATAATATACTTTTATAAATAGTGGTTAAATAATAAAAAAGAAAAAAAGCCAATACAACAATGTACATTTTTCAAATACTGCAATACATAATAACGCCCCGGCATTTCACTTTCTATAGAGCAACACATGTTAGTATGTACACAAAACCATATGATTTATAAAAACTAAAACTTAATTACCGTGTAATACCAATTGCAAATAATTAAAGATATTATTCATATTTACAAAATGTCTGTATAAAAAAATGTGCGTAAAATGATACGCAAAAGTATGTACTATGTTACACAAAACATCAATTACATTCGTCATCCCGGTCATGAGTGATATGAATATGACGAGTGCGAGAGAGACAGTTACATGACCCCAAGTCCGTTTGAAAAGGACAGTTAACTGTTCCACATTTTTTTACCAGCCAGCTGCGACGAACAGCTGTTTATGCCGGTAGGCGTTGACTCCAATTTTAAAGAAACACGTTTTATTAAATAATTCATACAAAATATATTAATAAATCTAAACCAATTTTAAATACACTTTAATAAATAAAAACTTAACTGGATCTTGTTAAATGCCGATAAAAATTTCATTCACGATATATAATTGAATAACCTCTCGCATAACTGCACGAAAGGATTAAATCCTAAACTAATATTAGAGAATAATCAAGGAGGGACCATTTTGATTTTGTCCTCCATGTTGCGAATCCCAAAACGCGACCATTTTGCATTTCTCACTCCCAGACGAAACCTAAGAAAATTGTGCAAATTTCGTTGGATATAGACAAAATCGATTAAGGCGTTGTCCGTTACATTCATATGTTAAGGAATGTAAAATAATCACGTGTTGTAACAAAACACCGGCCGGTCAACTATTTAGACCTACCTTAACAAAGCTAATCGATGTTGTTGTCCCCTCGACGTCCAGAAGTAAAATTTTGCATTTCTTCACGATGTCACCTATCTCTTTATTATCATTAGCCATTTCTGCTATTCTCGGCGCGGCTAAGTGTACGTTTTTTTCTAGATAATCTATTTTAACTTGACTAGAATACTTCCACACTACCCTACACCACAGAAAAAAAGCATTGATTGAACGAGACACGAGAGCTCCGCGTACTGAAGGGTGCCGGCGGCGAGGGAGCGGGACGCGCGCGTTCGCGGAGAGAGCGACGGAGATAAAAGAACGGAAGGATGTAGCTGTTGTCAATGCATCCAACATACACAATGAATATTAAGATTGCCAGATTATTTATCTTATTTTTGAAAAAAAAATATAAATTTAGTATTTTTTGTTGGAATGGAAATTATTATGAGTATTTATAAAATGTTTTAATCTTGAAATTGATTCTAAATAGATAGAACTTATAAATTGAATAATTATTGTGGAATAAATATTGTAATTGTTATATAGTAAATTGTTACATATTTTTATAAAGTAAAGAAATAATTAACTCAGGAAAATATCACCTTGAATAATTTATATTTAAATGTCTCTTTAGTGCTGAAATTTTTTAAGCAACACATTTGGATAAATTTTAAAAAAATAATTTAGTTTTGGACGGCCTTGAGGCGCGGGTTGAAATCATGTTTCAAGATATTTTCCTTTTCTAAATTATTAAAAAATGTTGACTACTCTGTACTTTAGTTAAGATCAATCTATGTCTTGCTAAATATTATATTTGTCGAGGATGATAGAAATAAAATGCTCATATATTTTTTATATTTAAATATTTTTTTATTATTGTCAACTTAAATATTTTCATAGATATCAACTCATAAAAACTATAAGGTAAATTTAACTACATTGTAAATTAAATATTATTTAACTTTTCAAATGATCAAACAGGCTTGACTTGAAGTATTTATTTGTTTCATCAGTCTTGATTTTCTTTATTAATCTTGGTGTGCCTATGTTAGTTTCAGCCTTACGTTTCTGAACCTGTGAATAATAAATTATAACAAAATTAAAAAAGCTTAACATTCATATATTTTTTTTCCATATTTATTATTAAAATGATTATTTCATAAAATATGTATATCTGTATGTATTTAATATTGTTATATATTGACTTATATATTTTTTTTATTTATTTATATGAAAATGTTATTAATGTATTTTTTTTCTAATAAATTTCCTTAAGTTTATTTATTCAATAAAGCATATTATATTAATCTCATAGACCAGCATTTTGTAAGTAGTTTTAACATTATTGAACTACTTGGTATGATCAGATGGCAAAGGCCACATACATACAAAATAAACAATTACCGTAAATAACAATGAAACATAAATAATATTAAATTTATTATTTAATTATTCATTGTAATATATGTATATTCATACTTAATGTTTCAGCTAATTTTTAAATGTAAAAGTTAAAATAGTATTTAAGTACCTTAGGTTTATCATCCGGGTTTATTGATGTAAAAACGAAATTTCCTCTTTTAGTTGAACCAATTCCTTTGGGGTTGTCATCGTCAGTGGCCAATGGTGTGACTAACGCAGCCAGACGCGCCAGAGCCCCACGACCACGAGTTAAAAGAGAACCGTGGTAGTTTTGCTGTTTATATAAAATTGATTATTTTTAAAAATTATTGCACACTGTATTTTTAAAAGTTATTACATACTGTGTCCCTGCTATGTGCGGGATACAGTGTGAAGCTATTGTTTTTTTTAGGTTATTATTAGGATATTATTTATGATTGTTGTGTTATAAATTAATTTAGTGCTAAGACGCTCCGTTCCTCATTTTCCACTGTATTTTCGAGGCACTGCGTATTGAGTGGCTTAACTCAACGCCGCGCTTTGCCTTGTTACCAAAGCGAAAAAATAAAAAAAAAATATACCTTATTCCTCGAATGAAAATCGGACCCACAACCGTTGCGTTTACAGTGGCAGTGTTACAAACACTGCGCCAAGATTGCCTCAAAATATTGTTATATAACTTAAAATTGTTCTGTATTTTTTTACCTGCAATATAGTAAATGGTTTCTTAGGACTAGGTATGTCTTTAATATTTTTCTTCCTTTGAATTGGTTCTGGCGCATTTGTTGCCTCCATTTTATCAGTCTTAGTTTCTGCTATTAATGTCGACATACTTCGAGAGTTTAAATTCGCTTTAATTATTGTGGTTCTGTTTATACTGGTATTGAGGTCTTCGTCATTTTCTTGCTATAAATAAAAGAAATATTTTTTTTAGCTTCATGTAGTTTAGCAGGGTGGACAAGGGAGGGAACCTAATATAAAGATTCTCATTTTTCCAAACCAAATTTTTGGAATATGCAGGTTAAGTGGAGGAATTCAATTCAACAACCAAGTTGTCTTGTTATAGGAATGAGGAAATGAAAATATTTCAGTACACAGCTTCCGATTTGAGTTTCGAAACCATAATCGTTCACAGTTAAACATTCTCCCACTGCGCCACAACGCCATCTAATATAAAAGAAATCATATATTGAGAAGTTTTAAAATCATTTACATTTAGCTAGCTTTATTTTTGAACCGATTCAAATAAAAAAGTTTGTATGTTAAAGAAAGTTTGCTAAAACAGATGTTTTGAAATTATCATGAACAGACAAACCAACAAAAAGACTGATTATTTAAAAATAATAGTTTTGCATTCTATTATAATAATTACATTGATAAATGCCTACAATAATCTATATACAGACTGCGATCAGTACTAATTTTATTATATTATGACTGAATAGTTTGGTAGAACACAGGAACTAGTGAATTGACTTGTTTCGATATAACCCATTGTATCTGCAACCAGTATTACTTCGGATAATTAGAAGGTGTCATGGAAATAAGAGAGATAATAAGAAAGATATAAATAGAAAGAGATGTGTAAACTCTTAGTTATTTCCATTTTATTACGGGAATAAAAGTTAGTGCAACAATAAATAAAGTAAGAATTTATAAAATAACACTAACCATTTGTCTTAAAAACATTTCCCTTTCGTGTCTTTGCTTTCGCCATTGTTCTTCAGATTCAAAATCATCTTCTTGAGTATCTAAAAACTCATCTGGATTCGTTCCTGTTTCAATTTCCCCATCTGTGAACATTTATACACATATCTATTATTATTAGTGTCAACTTCACACTGTATCTTACTTATAGCAGCCTAATTTCATGGCGGCTATGACTCGTCGTTCATACCAAGTACCTAATAAACGCAAAACATCTTTTCCATAATAAAAAAAACAGAAAGGAACCATGTAACATAAGACTCTTTTTATTTAATGAAATGAACATATTTGGAGAAAAAGGTATAATGGAATAGGTAAGATAGGTTACAAAACTTATATCAAAATTTAACTGCAGATCTACTTAATTTAGACATTTATTCACAAATTTAAGAACTATGCTCAAGCCTCAAAAGTAGTGTACTGGTATAATTTTTTTTTTTTTTTTAAATTATATGTACTGTTAATTGTTGTTATGTTAAAATAAGAAACAACGCCGTTATATTCAAAACAACAGAAAAAAAACTGATCAATACCCATTTTATTTTAATACAACTATAAATCAAACTTAGCATTTACCAGCGTTTCTCCATCTAAATTTTCGCTGCCGGTGCCCATCACCAAGGTCGCCATCTTCAAATAGCAATTCCTGTATCAATCTAACTTCGCGTTTGTCCTGATCAAGTACTTCTCGCCTGTAAATAAAGTAAAATATATTACTGTATACAGATTAATCTTGAAGCCCTCGTGGCGTTATTACGCCAAGTGTTTGATTGTAAACGCGACGGTTCGATTGGACACTGGGGGCAACAAATTATTTAATATTTATTTTACCTTGTTCTGGCAAAATGGCAGAGTTCATTCGGCCACCAGTGTTAAGGCACCTAGTGTAAGCACTAGGTAACCAGGGGTCCTTATGCCTATCCAGCTATGTGCGGGATACTGCTTGAAGTTATAAAAAGAGAAAAAAAATCAATATTACTAACATATGTATCTGGCCCAGTTCTCTCTGCAATTGGTGCTGCTGGAAGGTTTCATCATCACCCTCCTCACGTTCCATCACATCAAGACCTCTTTCATCTTCATCCCCTGAACCCATCCATTCATCTTCTGATGTTAGTTCTGCTTCATTCTCAAAGAAATCCCCTACACGCTTCTTTTTTATTGGTTTGGCTTGTATTTCAACCTGTAATGTATTAAATAAATATTGTGTAATGCTTTAAAAAAAGTATTGAACAAATACATCTGTATTTGATTATAATTGTAAAAAATATGTACAAGAGAGAGTGACAATTGAACCCGCAACCATGTAGATACCGGTAAATATATTTATGAAAATATTGTCAGTTTAGAGGGTGAATCCTAAAAAACCATGACACACGTATTCATTAAATATTTTTAAGAATCTAAATTTCAAATCTTATAAAAAACGGTGGCGATTTAATTTTTTTTCCGTATAAAATTTCAACCCCTATTTCATCCCCTTAGGAGTCGAATATTACAAATTCCCGTCTTAGCGAGCACCTAGGTCCTATAAATAACTCCTATGCATAATTTCAGATTCCTAGCATATGTAGTTTCTGAGATTTCCTTTCGATTTTATATATATAGATATATAAAAAAATATTATTAATAACCTCATTTTCCTCAGAGTCATATTCAACTATTCTGTCTTCATTTTCATCAATATCTGATTCCTCCTGTTCATCTTCAACCTCATCTTCATCATCTAAAATATAAAAAAAAATATAGCTTCACGTTGTATAGTGTTAAGATCTTCCAGATGTTGCATGTTGAACAGAGTCGCGCAGACAATGTCGCGCTGTCATCTTGCCAAAACGAGGCAACAAACCTTTCACTGAGTGGGAATAGAGCCCACAACCATTGCATTTATAGTCAATCGCTGTACCTCTGCATAATGACAACCTATCTATATATTTTAAGGAATATACATAACATAACAAATAATATAAATATGTGAAAATGTAAAAAGTTTGTAATTGTAATGTTCAAACAACAAACTACGATTGAAGTTAATATCAATTTTGTTTTCAGTTTAATAATTTCAGTCATGTGTAATTGTATTTAAAGCATTAATGTTGTATATATACCTGAAATCTGCAATGCTCTTTGTTCCGCCTTACGTTTCTTCAACTTCTTGACTCGTTTTTGTGTATCATTCTCATTTGTTTCATCATCTGAATCTATAGTAAATTTCTTTTTCAAGTTATCTTCTTTTGAATTATTGAAAAAGTATTTATTTTTTTTAGGAGCCATATCAGGACCATCTAATTCATCCAAAACAGATTTCAATATGTTACTTTCTGTAGCTAGGTTACTTCCATTGTCGTTTGGCTTATTTGGGTTATCTGTTCTATCGCCGCCATTATTATCTTCATTTAAATTATTTTCTTTATCAATTTTTTTAACACTTGAATCATCATTTTGAGACAAGAATGGATTATCGTAGAATTTTCCAGTACACAAAGCAAGTACGTTACTCATGTCGTCAGATTTTTGTGTATTTTTTGTATTTTGTTCTTGTGAAACAAATGGATTATCATAAAACTTTCCAGTACATAGTGCTACGATGTCATCGCCGATTTCCTGAGATTGGCCTTGTGACGTCATGAGAATTTGTGATGAGCCTTCACTTTCGATGACTAACTGAAATATGGTAATTATTGTAAATAACTTTCGGTTGACTTAGAATTATGTAATTTGGCACCTAGCGCCTACAGATAGACTGAGAGAAGACTATACATTGAGAGAAAATCGACCTAAAACTACACATTTGCGGTTAAATCCTAAAAATAATAGCCTTAAAAGAGGGGCAAATTTGGTATTAAAACTGCTAGTTCAAGTGAGGTATCAGATGAAAGGGCTGGCTAATCTAAGCTTGAATTGCAGAAAAACTCGAGACCTCCAATCTATGTACGGAACCCTCGGTGGGTAGCCCGACTCACATCAATGTTTTTCTAACATCGGGCACCCTAGGCATAGGGCACTTGGTTCTCACTTTCCACCAAACATTCAGGCCATTCCGTGTGTCAGAGGCCAAAATCACAGCCGCGCTTTGTCTTGTTACCAAAGGCGAGGAAAAAAACCTTAAATAACGCATTCCAGATTGAAATTGCACTCAAAACCTTCGCGTTTACAGACACTCTTTGTCTCACTGCTCCACTGCGTCACGACGGCTTCAAAAATATAATAAAATTGATATACTATTATCATTACTTACATTTTGCGATGGTATTTCAAGTAACTTATCTGGTGACATAAGTTCCGCGGTAGCATTTACACCAGCCGAGTTCGCTATAGAAAACGACTGTGTACTTAAATCAGAGCTGACATTCCCTTCATTATTTCTATTTAGCGTTACTACATTTGAATGAGGGTTATTATTAGATCCTTGTGTGGAAAATAAATCTTGAGATAATCTGTTTCTCTGAGCTAATTGTAGATCATCGTCTGTAATTCATAAATGTAATTTTTTAAAAGATTTGCACACTACATAAAAAGAAAAGAAGATAAATTACTGCTTGTTCTAACATAGTACGAAAAAAAAACAAATTGTGACCAATTTTTAAAGTTGGGACTTAAACCTATACCTCTCAGTGAATGGAGCCAAGCGCTAAATTAATCACCAATCAATTTAATAACAAATCAAGTCGCTTCCAAATTCATATATTCTTGTATATTACTTTTTGTTGTTGTGTGTTTGTAGCATCTTTACAAATATCCAGAGCAACAGAGAATGTTATTCAAAAAATTGAATGGCTCTCATTTTAAGTTATAGTTAAAATTTTTGTTTTTATTACCATTAAGAAAATTATGCAGGCCGATATAATATGTAATTTTAATTTAAAAGAGACATAAATATAGCTGTGTTCGTTTTGGAAGAAGAAAATTTATATTGATAATTCATGTTACTTAGAAAATGTTATATACCTTGTGACTCTGTAATGTGGTTTTCTGTTGATTCTCTTTCAGTTTTCTCTTCTGTTAGTGTTGATAAATTTTCGCAATTTGTGTTTGAAGTAATTTTATCGTTATCTTCATCATCAGAATCTTCGAAAGCTTTTAAAATTCTTCCTTTTCTAGTTTTGTTTTCTTTTTCAGCTTCTTCTTCGCTACATGAGCTATCACTGGATTCATCATCCATATCTTCATCATCATTGTCCTCATTATCATTTTCTTCATTATTATCACCAACGTCATCAGCTTCAGAAACTTCAGCCTCATCATCCATCATTGGATTCCTCTCCTTTGGCTTATCTTCTAGAATTACGTCATTTTCGATAGGTTCTTCTTCACTCTCTGAACTGTCTATATATTTATCTTCTGTTTGAGACTCAAGTTTAGCTTCAATTTTTTCTATTTCATCATCCGACATATTTTCATTCATTTCGGCTTTTAATTTGTTTTCTTCCTCTAATCGTTTTTCCCATTCTATTGATCTTTGCTCAGCTATTTGTTGTTCGAGTTCTTGTTTTAGCTTTAAGTGTTGTGTTCCCGGTTTGTATCTAAAGATTACAACATTATTTTTAGCATTAATAAGACTTCCACGCTAATTATACGTAAATATTTATAGACACGGAATATTAATGTTATAATTCTTACAGTTTAAAGATAACATAATATAATTTATTAATTTATAATATTTTTATAATACTGTTAAAAAACACTTAATTGAATTATTATTAATTATAATTTAACCAGTAATACATACTTCTTTTCCCTATCTTTTTCCATTTCTTCTAAAGATTTAAGTTTAGCAAAATATGTAAATTGCTCTTTTAACATTTCAACGCCACTCAGTCTTTGAGGAACTGTTGTATTTGTGTCATCTAAATCTATAAGAGTCCCTGGTCTTCCTGTTATTTTAGGCATGATGTTTGCTTGAACAGTATTGTTTATGGTTTCTTTAAATGTTTCAGTATCTGCAATATTGAGAGAGTAAATGTTTAATATTTTTTTAGTTCCATGCTGTAGCCTGAGAAGCTTAGAACTTTGTGTAAATACATTCTGTTTCCCATTAAATCATTTCCGTATCCCACTTTCCGCCAAATTCTTGAGATATTGCGTGTTGAGTGAAGGAACCCAAAGCTGCGCTTTGCTTCGTTTCCAGAATGAGGAACTAAAAATATTAAATATGTCATTCCCTTGAGTCGAAACGAACCCATAATGTCGCACTTACAGTCCCTACGCCACGACAGCAATGGAATCATTAATTACTTATAAAAAATTGCAAACATTTTTATTATTATTTTATTTTACAGAATGTAAAGTGTAAATGTCTATTCTGTGTTTTCTTTCCATTTCAAGAATGAATTATTTCTTTGTTCTGGTACTACTACTACTGGTTTACCGCTTAACATTATGAAGTAATAAAAAAATGATTATAATGACTAATGACAAAATTACCATTTAGTTCTGCTTCATCAATAATTTTACTGATTTCATCAAAATTAAAGTCATTGTCCATAAATTCATCATCACTGTTTTCTTTTGATTTACTTATTTTTTCTTCTGTTAAAGATTCATCAATAACATTTTTCTTTTCTAAAAATGAACTAACTTCAGATTCGTAACGGAGTGTCATAACTTGGCTTTCATCTTCTGTGTTAGTATGTTTTATATTTTCAGGGATTTCTTTTAGACTTGTATTCATATCTACATCATTTTCAGTTGAATATTGTAATAATGAAGTTTCACTTGTTTCTGTTTCAATAACTAGTTTTTCTTCAGTGTTCACAGATGTTGCAATTTGGTTCTTTTGTTGTAATTCTGAATTTATTGTTTCTTTTTCTACTACATTATTAAGTATATCATTTTCTATTATCAATTCTTTAATACAATGGGATTCATTATTTTTAACATTTTCTATAGTTACATTATCCTTTGGCATGGTAATTTCCAATATTCCATTATCATTTACTTCAACATTGTCAGGATTTTCATCTTCAGACTCACTTTTACATAGTTCAATAACCTCTCTTTGCCTTTGTTCTAGCATTGTACTAAAAAAATATAATAAAAAGAAATTTAGATTTAAAAACTAATACCAATAAAAATAGATTTTTTAACTCTTTTTATAATGTTATACAACACCAAAAAATACACCAAATTCTTGTATATTATTAATTTATGTTGTAGGCACAAGACAAATTAATGCTATTCATATTTATACTCACGCATATTGCTTTAATTGATCACTACTCATCTTAATGGGCAGTGCTTTACCATCGGATGAAACTGCTGGTTTCCATTTACTCATAATATCTTTAAGCGATAAAGCTTTAGGCCTATGATATGGTAATGATATTTCTCTCTCTCGCAGCATCCTGTTAGATTCACTTTTAATTTTCTGCATGTTTTCCATTGCTTGTTTTGTAGACATCTATAAAATAATTATAAATTAAATGCTGTATGACATTGAGAGGCTGTGATTATGCAGTCTTGTGGGAATGATTTGTAGGCAAAGCATATAGCTTTGAATCATTCAATATAGAACATAATGTCTCTGAAAACAAGCAGAAAATGGGGAATAGAGTGAACATAGGCACTGAGTTCCCTCTGCTTACCCTGTTATATGTAGAATACAGTATTGAGTTAAAAGAATATTTTTTAATTGAAATTCAGCTTAAACAAACATACTCTTAATGGTTTTGGTGATGTAGATTTCACTGTTTTAGGTTTTTTCTTGTATTTAGTTACTTTTGAGTCATCCTCTTCATCAGATGTATCGGGATCACAAATAGACTTCATAGAATATGCAGATTTTTTTACTTTCTGTAATCATAAATAATTTACCTTAAAATTAGGTACCATTCTAGCATAATTAAATAAGATATTATGCCACTATTGTAAATAAGAAGGTTGCAGGTTCAATTCCTATTCAGGACTATATTATGATTGTTATTATTTTCCATCAATGGCACATGCAACACACACAGCACTGCTTGGTGTTCATTCCGCTGTTAATATGCAATGTTTGGAAAATAGGGATGAAAGTGGTAAATGAAGTTTCTTAACACCAAATACACTCTGATTAACATGCGGAAAGCTTTTAATTATAATACATACCTCTTTTATATTAAGACAAGACATTTCTTCATCTGAATCTTCATTTTTAGCTTCTGAATCATTATCACTATGTTCTGCCTGAGGTACTATTTTCTTAGTATAAGGTGCTTTTAGTTTTTTAAATTTATCTTTTAGTCTCATTTTTTTATTTTCTGTTCGCAAGGATTCATATTTTTTATGTTCTGAAGAGTTACAGGTTTCATCGGAAGATCCTGATGTATGTTTTGGAGAAACACTTCTTAGAGTATTTATGTTCTCTGTGTCTCTGTCGCTATCGCTGTCCGAAAATGCCACGATTCTTTTCTTTGTAAGAACGACAGGTTCCGCATCGTTATCGCTATCATTTTGAAATTCATTCTTTTTGTTTGAAATTTCATTATATTCTGATGTATTGTCAGAAAAACGTAAATTCACTTCACAAGATTCTTCAACCATCATCTCCAAGTCTTCTCTCTAATAATTATATGATATAATATTCTAAGTATTAACATTCATTAAAAGTTCTTAAATATGGAAAATGTTAACTTATAAAGTCAATTCTTAATAAAATTCACAATTTTTTTTATGAATAGTCTTGTAAACATTTCCAGGGCAGACAAGAATTTCGCGCCAGTTTGCTGTCAGCTTGTCAGTTGTCACTTGTCACTGTTATGTGTCAAAAAGTCAAGTATTTTTTTATTTATGGCTTTTAGGCGCATCATATGAACAAAAGTTGCTAGTTTAAGTAAAGTTAAAATGAAGAAGACATTACGAAAGTTACTCCGAGAAATGTTTAAAATGAAAATTTATAGATTTAACTATATAATATATGGCAATTACGTTAAAATTTAAGTTCTTTACTATTATTTATTTATTGACATTTTGAGTTACGAAGTTTTAACTTACCGCTGGAAGTTTACGTTGTATTGTTCATTTTATTTAGTTACTTATTTCAACTTAAGGTAATTTAATGATATTTATTGCAAGGTATAACAAAATTACTTGTGAAATATTCTTTCTACAGCGTGTGAAAGTTAATATTAATCACTACCCGAGTGCATTAGCCAATTTACGGCCTTTGCTGAGATAGCTTTACAATATCAAAATATTTGTACTTAATAAATATTGTCTAGCTTTAGTAGACTGGTAAAAAGTACAAACACTTATACGTAAATATGGTAAAAATTCAATTTAATTCTCTTAATAAGAATAACAATTTTTTACTGTCTCATGATTTGAGTTCATTTTTTAACATGTTGGTTTCAGGATAGTCATCCTGCTGTGCAACTTAAAAATAAAATTAGGTTTTTGTTTATATAAATTGAAGTTCAAAATTAAAAAATAAATTTCTAATATTTTAAAATTTTAATAGGTAATAGAATAAATAATAGATAACAGAATAACTGCTTTAATAAATTGTTACGCCCGGATTTTCACGATTTAAGCTAGTAATCGGCTCGTTTTCAGATACAAAATCACAAACAACTGCTTCAGCTGTAGTAAGTAACGAAGCAACTCCGCTTGCGTCTATTAAAGCTCTTCTAACGACTTTAGTTGGATCTATAATTCCTCTTTCCATCATATTAACGTACTCGTTATTTAAAACGTCATAACCGTAATTTAAATCCAATTCAGCAACTTTTGATACGATAATGGAACCATCATAACCTGCATTATTAGCTATTGTTGAACAAGGAGTGCATAAAGCTTTTTTTATAATATGTATACCAAGGTCTTGATCAGAATTAGCTGGTTTTAATTTGTCTAGTATGGGTATGCAACGGACTAAAGCAGCACCACCACCGGGCACAACTCCTTCTGAGATAGCAGCACGAGTAGCGTTAAGGGCATCATTGACTCTATCTTTTTTTTCGCTTACTTCTACTTCGCTACAGCCTCCAATGTGCAAAATAGCTACAGCACATTTAAGTCTAGAAATTCGATTTAAGAGTCTTTGTTTATCGAATTCACTCGGAGTTTCATCATATTCGAGGCGTATTTGTTCAATTCTTTGCTCTATTTCTTCTTTATCTCCATTACCTTTTATTAATATAGTATAATCTTTTGTAATAATTACCTCACCAGCTTTCCCAAGACTTTCCAACTGACAATCCTCTAACCGGATTAAATTTTCATTATCTTCGAATACAATACCTCCCGTGGCAATAGCCAAGTCAATAAGGGTATTTTTTCTGTATTCACCAAATCCAGGTGCTTTAACGGCAGCAATCTGTAAGCCAACTTTTAATTTGTTTACAATCAAAACGGAGAGTGGTTCTCCTTCATAATCTTCAGCAATAATAATAAGTGGTTTTTTCTGTTTATTGGCTATTTCTAATGCTGGGACCACCTGATTTGCAGAAAAGATCTTCTTGTCAGAGTACAAAATTAAAACGTCATTATACTCGACTTTTGGGCCTTTAGTGGAATTAATAAAATACGGAGATACGTAACCTTTTTCAAGTTTCATTCCCTCTATAACTTCTAATTCATCTTCTAATGTTTTTCCATCTTTAACTGTAACAACTCCATCTTTACCAACTTTATTAATAGCGCGTGCAATAAGTTTTCCAATACTTCTATCACCATTGGCCGAAATTGTAGCTACTTGTTCTATTTCATCACAAGTTTGGACAGGCTTTGAAATTTTTTTTAAATGTTCCGTTACAGCTTCTACAGCTAATATAACACCTTTTCTAATTTCAATAGGATTAGCACCTTTTGAAATGCTATCAAAACCTTCTCTTGCAATAGCTCTAGCTAAGATAGTAGCAGTAGTTGTGCCATCACCTGCTTCCTCGTTGGTTTTATTTGCAACATTTTGGACAAGTTTTGCACCTATATTTTGAAATTTGTTCTTCAAGTCTATGCCCTTGGCAACGGTTACACCATCTTTTGTTATTTTTGGCGGACCAAATGCTTGTTCTAAAATTACGTTTCGTCCTTTGGGGCCCATTGTTACTGCTACAGCGTCCGCGAGTATATCAACGCCTTTTAACATAAGTGATCGTACATCTGGGCCAAATCGTACATCTTTTGCATAATTACAATATTGAAAAATATGAAACTGTTCGCGAGATAACTTAAATAAGTCTCTTAAGTGATACATTTTTAGCGCAAAAACTGGATACAATATAATGAAAGCAATTTTATTAAAACTGACGGATTCTTTTATTAGAACGCTATTTTTTATTTTGGTTGTAACTGGCTACTTTAGTTATAATTACAAGCTTTTATTTAATTTTTTACTTAATTATATTAAAAATATATATAAAATTATAATTTTATTTTGCTCTATACTATATATTTTATTGCATTTAAATATGATTATGTTATTAACTTTTGTTTTTTTTACCTTATATGTAATTATGATATTTGAAAAACGTTTCATTTTTTTTAAATTTCATGTTAAAGGCAATGTCTAATTATCTTATATCACAGTTAGAAACACTTGATTGCGTGGTTATATTTCAAACATATCTTGGTATCGATATGTTTTGATTATTCTAAATAATACATTTAATAGCATAGATTTCTCATTATTTCTTTAAAACTAATACTATATAATAGAATAGAATAGAAAAAACTTTATTGCACACAAAATAATATAACAGAAAAAGAAACAATATATTTTTATAAAATGTATGCAAAGGCAATAATACAAACCTAAGTTAAAAGAATTCAAATACTTTTTGGAAAAAGAAATAGGTAAGAGTTTAAATTAAAAGTTCAAATAAGATAACAGCGAATAGTTTGATTTATCGACTCTTAGTGCACATCCCTAAAGCAGGACGTATGTGACAAAACAAGCTCTTTGATAAATGTGTTCTGTGGTGAAGTGTCAAATATTCACAAATCAAATGTAACGGTTTAGGATTTGGTTAGGAAATTTAAAAATAAATCCAAATCGTTGTTTTTACAGTAACTTTAATATTAAAATTAAATCGACAAAATGAATAATAAAAGGGTATCTGTTAAAATCGATTTGGATATTGGGGATCAGCTAACATATATATCGTGTGGCCATATAGTAGTGGAAATAATTAAATTCGTAGCTTACCAAAGACTGCAAATTCCGTATACATATCAATGGCTAAAACAAATTGTTAATAAAAGAAAGTCAATAGGAGAAAGAAAGGAAAGTTATCAATCTGAAAGACATTTTCATGTCGCGTCTACAGCCTTAAACAATTTAGATTTTGTTATAAAGGTAAACATACAACTTTTATAGTAGTTTATTTAAATTTATAGAATGTTTTGAAGTAATTGAGATTTCATAAAATATTTTTATTCCGATGTTTTAGAATCTTTTAAATGAAATAAATGGTTCATCTCTTCCTGACGAGATTTGCATAGCGTTTGGGGCTACGCCTGTGACTTGCAAAGAAATATATCGCCTTTTATTACCGAGTGTATGCCACAACCTCCAGTGCCACTCTCATCATATAGCAAGTGATCAGAAAATTAAAAAAAATGTTTTTAGGTAAATAGATCTTCTTAATTCATACAATTTATTTAGTTATTTTTATTTATGATTGTTTTTATTTAATATTTATATTTTCAGGAACTTGGTAACATCAGAGAAATTGGGTCAAATTTTCTTTGATTCACTGTCACCAACGAACATGTATTTTTTCTTGAAAAAAAGTGGTTCACATAAACCAGATGTTGTGTGTGTTGACAGTTTTGTGCTGATAAATGGTTTTAGAGTACCCAGAACTTGCAAAGTTATTACTTTTGACTTTAGAGACCAAAATCCAGACAACATATCTTGTTGTAACAAATTTCAAATATTTGGTGACATAATTAGCAAGAATTTAGATAATCTTAAAATAAGTAATGATAGCATTGATGATAAATTTATTGAAATTGAATCAACTCATGATACTAAATGGTTTCAATCTAATTATGTCATGAAAGGTTTTAAAGACTGTATTGTTAATGGAAATTCTGTTACAAATACTTGGCTCGAACCATAAACATATTTCTTCCATAATAGACGTAATTTTAGCATTTAGGTAATTTTTTTATATATATTATGAAAGAAGCACACTTTTGTGTTTATCTTTTTTAATGCTCAATTTTGCCTGATGAATTTTGACAAATGTTAATATATATATTTTTTATATTGACTTCGTTAATCAATTTGTTACTATTAACTGTTATTGTTAACCAATTGAAATTAACTTTCAATTTAACTTTTATACTAAATCTTATAATCAGTGCCATATATTATACTTTATTGCAAAAGAAACTATAGTAGAAAATCAATTAACCGGATTAATAGTTGTTGTTAGTCATTAGGATAATTTAAAATCCGGATAATCAAATCTATAAAAATAAGCTGATTTTGTGTATATGTAGTACAAATTTATTATATGTCTATTAAAAGCAGCTACGAGTTTCTACTGCAGTAAATATGATCTAGTTGTAATAAATAAAAATGTTATGATCTATTTGAAATAAATAAAAATGTGTAAAAGAATAGATTATTTACTTCTTTTTCTATTAAGAAATCACAATTTAATATAGTGCACCTCTGATTGTCCATTACCAAAAATTGTTCGTTCTTTTTTCACTATGCAATCTTTTTTCATGTCTGTATCTGCCAGTCGAACAGTGCAGTTATGCCATCTTTCACATTTTGCATAAGCTTCGTTAAACTCCACTATGAGATTGTCTCTTCCTCCGTTGGGACCAATAACATAATCACATCTTATAGATTTATTAATCATGTCTTGCAGGCAGCATTCAAGTTGTTCATAATATTCTAACCAATATTTGTCTGGTAGTTGTTTTAACTTAAATCCTAGGGATTCTAAAAGTAAGCCAGTAATGAAAATGTCATCTATCCAGAAAAATGAGTTGTACATAGCTTCATCACATATTAAACTTGCTACTTTTGGGCTTATTATGTAATACCAACCAGATAGATAAGGAGGATAAATACTTCGGGGGTACTCCTCATACGTTACATACCATTTATTTTGCTTATCTCTTTTTGGAAGAGTGTTGTTTAAAATATATCCCATTATCAAGTCATCATTTTTTGGTAAAGTTTTCAAGAAATCATAAGTTTTTATTAGATTGAATACTGTATCATCGTCAACTTTTAATATGTATGAAACTTTACTGCATTCTCTGGCAGCCCATTCTAACCCCATGAGGTGTTTATAAGTTAAATTTCTATAGTTTTCATAGAAAGAGCCTTGAAGAATATCACCAAAAACATCACTTTCATCTTTTATTGCCTCTTGAGTAATAAGCCTAAAAACAGATTAAAAATCGTTATTATTATAAAGAAGACTTTGGTTGAACTGTTTTGAATTAGTTACGACTTCTTTCTGTGTTGGATTTAGTTATAATTTTAATTAAAAGTGAAATAACTATGTAGTAGAAAAACCATGAGTAAAGAATCATTTGACTGAAAAAATATTACAATTAGGTAAAACATCACTAATAAATTGTAGATGGGATTGGGATATATACCATTTAAAATAGAAATAAATTTAAAAAATGTTTAGGATGAATATAGAATACCTTTCATTTGGCGGGATCTTTGCTAAAAGGAAAGTTCTTGTTATATTTAAAGATGCCAATTGATTAGCAGGCATTGCTCTTCTGTGGGCACTTCTAAGTTCTACATGGCCAACATAAGAAGTTACTAAAATTAATAAGAAAGGTGATTCTGAAACTAAAATAAATTATTTATTTATAAATAGGTACTTTAAAATGTTATTACTTTTTAAAAAGTTAAAAAAGAAAAGGAATATATTTGATTACTTACCACTACATTGCTGAAGTTTGGGTTTTATTAAAGTATGTTTAAAATAATTATTATTAGTCAACATCAGTATTGTACTATTATACTCATTATTAGAACTTCTATATATCCACAACAGTAATGTTAACAATGCAATTATTATAACGCATAATATTTTTTTCGGCATTATTTTTAATACATAACTTTTTAAATAAATATAACATTAATTTATAATAATCAAATATTTTTGTATCAGATGTAAATTTACATTTTTCTAATATGAAGTAGATAGCTATCGTTCTATCATTTTAAAATATGAAAGTTATTGTTTCTTTTAGCACTTAATTTTAAAATAAGATGCACAGTAACATTTTAATTAGCTATTTGTATTGTTTGTATTTACATAATATTATCAATAAATAAGAGTTCATTGATAAGTTGATAACATCATTCATCAGAATAAAAAGGTTTTACTTTTACTTTCAGTTTAGAAATGTCAAAATAGTTGCCATAAGCAAAAACGTAAAAAATCTAAAACGCAAAATTGGAAGGAGGGAAGGAAAAACATTATAACGATATAAATATTACTAAAATCATTGTGATTTTGTTCACAATTTTCTACATACGCGTTTACCATTTCAATTTATTTACTTCGACATTTTCGACTTCGATTTAATAATTTTTTTATTAAGGGAACCTAAGAACCTAAATGAAAGACACAATTATTCTAAGACCTACGCCGTCGTAGAGTAAGGGCAGTGTGTGACTGTAAACGCGACGGTTGTGGGTTCGATTCCAACTCGGGAGAATTAATAATTTTCACTCATTGCTTTAATTAATATTAAAATTATTTGTATTAAATGTACTGATTCTTGTCTCTAACTTTAAGCAAGTTAGTTTTTATAAAATTTTCATAATATATAGGTCAGTCTTGGCGCAGATGCACAAAGCGTGACTGTAAACGCGACTGGTTATGGGTTCGATCACCACTCAAGGAATTTTTTTTTTTCCATTTCATTGTCTGGTGTCAAGGCAAAGGCGGTAGCGACGGCGTTGAGGTCTGCCACTCAACACAATTACCAAAATTCGGCGGAAAGTGGGGAACAGAGTGTCTTAACACGAGGTTCGCTCTGCCTACTTTGCTTTGTACGGGATACAGGGTCAAGGTTTTTTAATTTTAATTAAATCGTTTCTTTTGGATCTTAAATTGTCACTATAATTAATTGACTTACAGTTCTTTTTGCATATCTTTGCAAGGATGCGTAAAGATACAGGCTATAGCGATTGTTATGTCTCATTGGAAATCTGACAAGCTATTGGGCGTTAAAATTAACAATCATTTCAGCCATACATAAATAGATAAGATCAATTGTTTCTCGATTAATGTTGTTAATTAAGATACTTGATTAAATTAATTAATCCATTAATAAACTTAAGTAATTTAATTTAGGTAATCGGCTTATTTAAGATATTAGTTGTTTTGATTTGTTTTACTTAACCAAATAAATTCTTGAAAATTTCGCTATAAAATTCAAACAAATCTATTCTTATTTATCCAATAATTAAATCAGTATCCAGATTCAAGCATTTTAAAATTGTTGTCTGTAGGTCTTATCCGAAGTTATCTTCGAATTTGAATTAATCTAATGTTCTGAAAAAAGTATAGACTTACAGGTCTGATGGTAAGTGGTCACCGCCGCCCACGCTGACTGCGTGTTTACTGACCACCTACCTAGATCTACCTAGATTTTGTTATTAAATACAATATTTTTTGCGAAAAAAATAAAAATAAACCCAAAAAGCTTTTAATTAATTAAATATTTATTTAGGTGTTATAATTTTATGAAATGTATAACAGTATAGATAACCATACTAAAGCAATCAAACTTAAACATTATTAATAAGATATAAATATTCGTAGGTATACTTAGTTCAAGGGAGCGAAACCGCGCGGGGGCTACTAGTCTATTTATAAATTCTTTATTGGAAAAAATCTAAATTATTTTATTCCTTTTATGGTTTTCGTTTATTAGAACATACAAATACATATTTCTACAATTGACACTTTAAAAGTGATAATAATACCGTATAGGTAGGTGTACAAGAACAATAAGTATCTATACGAGAATTATAAAATAATTATTGCTTATAAGAATGATTTAAGGATTTTTTTACCTGCATAGCCATTACATGAGTAACAATATTAAATCAGCTTCACTCTGTATCCCGCACACAGCAGGGTAGGCAGAGGGAACTTTCCACCGAATTTAGCAGGCATTGCGTCTTGAGTAGCGAAACTCAACGCCGCGCTCTGCTTTAACAACAGAGCGAAGAAATTAAAATATAAATTTAAATAAATATTTAATTTCATTTCCTCGAGTGGGGATCGAACTCACAACCACACATACTTACCACTGCGACGATACTGGCCTTCGAACTAACAAATATTAATATGTTATAGACATTATTAATAATTTATTGTTATTAAAATAATAACTAATCAATTAAAACTAATTACTTTATCAGTAATAAATGATAGCTAGTGGATTGTGGGACGGGGTTCAACACCAAAACGACTTCCTTATATAATTTATAATTTACAAATAACAGAAGCGAAACAAACGTAACAGTACCGACGATGAGCAAACAGACAAAGTAATTTTTATCATTTATTATGTTATCACGAGTCCGCCTACAGCTGGGGCGTAGGATCAGCGATCAGTCGAGCGAGGAGACGGCGACCAGACAGGTTGACGCGTACACCGGTGACCTCGTACTAACAAATTAAACTCCAAACATGAGTGAAGCTATGGACGTGAGTGCTGATGAACAAGGGAATGTGCTGCAGGCGAAAATAATAACCATGGTCTGTCTCTTCACAATTTCCATGATATTTGGATGCGCTCCCATGGTTATATCGTATAAGTACGGCTGGTTCACGAAATCTGATGGCACTAATATGAGAACTTCAAACAAACTGATTGTGGGACTTTTGTCGTTTGGTGGAGGAGTTCTCTTTGCTACCACTTTTATGCATTTGCTTCCGGAGGTCGATGAAAATGTTAAATCACTACAAGGTGAGACAAAAATACTTTCTGACAATATACATATTTGATAATATTATTAATTGAGCTTGATGAAAGATATATTTTCGATTTTAAATATATTTTTTTAATAAGTACCTATAGGAATCTATTTATAGCATTAAATATCCATAAAAAGATACTCATCTATTTATCTATCTATCCTGCTTACTGAAATTTTTTGACTGAAAATTAAGGGTTATGCAAAATTCAATGTTTACCATCACTGACGTAGTTTGTCATTTTAAGTGAGAGCGTTTAACAACTTGATAATTTTAATTTGATATTAGATATTTATATAGATATAATCACAGATAGGATGCAGGCTCAACTAGTTTGTTGTGACATTTAAAGGCAACATTTGGAATGTAAATACATGGCTAACAAGTGTTTACCCCATGACTTTCCGTAGGAGACAAAATTTGTTCAAAGGCAATGCACCGACAAGCTTTGACGAAAAGCCTTATTATTTTGCTAATAATAGTTAATTGTAACAAAAACAATAAATTTTAAGGTAGGTACAGAACCTTAATCCGTAGGTACTGCAAAAAAAAAAAAATCCTTATATGATTACTTTATTGCCCGTCTCACGTCTGTCCGTCTGTCAAGAACATTTTTCTCAAATCCAGTAGTGGTGTTAAAGTGAAATTAATATGAAGTCCAGGTCTCTCCAAAATTAAGCTTTTAAGTCAACGCAATTAAAACATACGTTTATGCATCTTTTTTGCAGTATTTTCACGAATACTTTTCGTCGACCTACAGTTATATATAAAATATAAACAAGACAAAACGGAAAAATTTATTAGTATATCACAGAAAAATCATTACAAAATATTACTTGCAATTAATTTCATAGAAAATATGAGTGCATTCGCCCGCAGACTTCTAGTTGAGCTATAATCCTAAAATTGCTATAAAAACCTCGACGGGCGAGCTCGATACGCATTTGACCAATTTTTACTTAATTTTAAGTCCTATTTTGTTATTAACTAAATGCTTTTTCAAAAAGGAGTAAGTTCTATATTTTTTCGTCTTTGTGTTAATTTAATTAAGTTGACTTTGACTTATAAACATCTGTATTGGTATTGATATAATTGAAACAAAGACGACATTATAAAGTAAACGCTTGACAAACAAAAACTTCTTTTATTGGTATTTAGCTCTTGTTATTTAATAAACATACGTGGGTTAAGTGGAATAATGAACGTTTGCTATTTATATCCCATATGTCTAAGACCAACAGTCATTTATATAAATCTATGTCAGAATTTAACTGTAGTACCTGCCTACACCCACATCAATAATGCCTAATCATTTCTACACCAAGAAAGTACTAGATGGTTTCGTTCTGTATCCCGCTTATAGTAGGATAGGCAGAGAGAACCTGGGAGCCTAGTGTTAAGAAACTCTGTTATTATTAAAACACTTCCTTTCCCCGCCTTTTGCTGAATTCGGGAGGTTTGCGCCTTGAACGGCGGAACTCAACGCCACGCTTCTCCGCGTTTGCAAATGTTGTGTTTGTGTTTGAAATTTCATTTCATCTAAAGGGAATCGAACCCAAAACGTTTACAGTCGCACGCTTGCGCTCTTACACACTACGGCTGGCCTCAAAAGGATTAGATGTAGATATTTCACTTTTAGGCCTCTAAGTCTGAGATTGACCTTGAGAATTTAGATGATATATCATTTATGAATGAAAACATCGCCTCGACATCGATTTCAGTTTAGTTTATTTAATTTTTAGATAATTGATATACTTGCTTAAATAACGATACAAGAATGTAAAATACTGTACATAATGATTGTTTGTAAAATTATTTACTTTCTCTATATTAATATTGACACATTTGAGTTAATGTAAAGTGTATTGTAATCGTAAATCAGATAATAATTAGCATACAGCTCCTGTGTAGACGATAAGACAATTTTTTATGTTCATTAAAGATTAATGACCGATTATTATTTATATCAAATTAGATATACAATTTTTCTTTTTATAATATATATTTTTTTAAATTTTATAATCGTAAAATCTGATTTTAGATTAAAACAATTAAAAAAAATTTGTGAATTCTATGATTTAAAAAATTTAAATAGTCAAATCATGCAATTTTTTATCTGCTATAATCAATCATTAAATGAAAATTTTGTCAATACCTATACATTTGATTATATAAAATTTTTAGAAAAATATTTTAAAAAGAAAATGTTTAGGAATCTTGTTATTTTCATGTAAAAAGAATTGTTTATACTCTACTAAAGGATATTGTTTTATTTTAAGAAAAATAATTATTTCTATATATTTAGCATTTTCTATATATATGTACAGTTGTTTTCATGTGAGAAAATACACCGTACAAAGAATCGTTTTAAAATTGAAAAAAAAACACAACTACATACATATTTCCTTCTTATAGCAATATAATTTTATTTTATATTATTCCTTAATTAGAATTTTTAAAAAATTTTATTTTTCTCCTGTGGCTACAGACCAAGAACGTAATGAGATTAGATTGTGCTGTAAATTAACAGATAAAATATTAAGAAATTATTTATTTATCACGACAAAATTTCCAAATCACTACTTAACGTAGATAATCAATGTTGATTAATTTTAAACACCAATTTAGTAATTAAAATATAATAATATATTTATATCGATTTAATTTTGCAATTGGACCATCACTAATAAATAATACAATCAATTACTGTTATCAATATCAAAAAAGTTTGTAATCTTGTCTCGACGAAAAGTTCAATTCTATATATGAAATCTTGATAATTGATATGGCCTAATGAAGATATTATTATAATCGGCTATGGATATGGCTTTTTAAATATTTTTTTGCAGAGAAACTCATTATTTGAATGAAACTCCAGAATTTGTCCCATACATCTAAATTTCATAGTTGTTGTTGCAGTATATTTCAACATTAAATAAATAAATCAGCTTCACGCTGTATCCCGCACATAGCAGGGTAGACAGAGGGAACCTAGGGTTAAGACATTCAGTCCCCACTTTCTGCCGAATTGCGGGTGAAGTGGCAGAACTCAACGCCGCGCTTTGCCTCGACACCAAAGCGAAGAAATAGAAATGTAAACGTAAATAAATATTTCACTTCCTCGAGTGGGAATCGAACCCACAACCATCGCGTTACAGTCACACCTTTGTGCCGCTGGGCCACGACGGCCTACAAGTCTAAACTATAGGACTTTAAAAATTTATCTAAGTCGAACGCAATTCATCAAAGGGGAGATCCCACAGGATTCCAACGTCGGTTATTCCTGCTTAAACTACTTACTGCAATTGGTCCCCGTTGAATTGTCTAATTTCTCTCCGGGAAGTCCAATGCATAGATAGTTGCTTTGACCTTTGATTTTTTGTACATATTTTCCTTTTGACTATCATAGAAAAATATTTGACTATTTTTTAAGTACATAATGATAGCAACTATTTATTACAGTAATAGGTGATAAATTTTAATTAATATTGATTGATGAGCTTCGAATAAGAATAGTTTAATTTTTTGTTTCAGTTTCACGGGCTCTCCCGCATAAAGTATAGGCAGAGGGAATCTAATGTTAAAACAGTCCGTTCCCCCACTTTCCGCCAAATTTTAGACATAGCTGTCTCGAAAATGTTGAATGAAAATGTTAATAAGAATATTTCATTCCCCCCGAATGGTAATCGGACCCACAACCTGTCGAGTTCAAAGCCCCACGCTCGTGTCCCATCGCCACGACTGGCCTCCTACAATATAAAATTATTTATTTGCAGAAAGTGGCGACTTACCCGAGATGCCGATCTACCTAGCTGCACTTATCATGTGTATTGGTTTCTTCATGATGTACCTTATCGAAGAGTTAGTTCACTTATACATACAAAGCAGAGAAAACAAAAACAGCGGAACCTTTTCCCGCGTATTAAGTATACGGAGAAGCAGTTCAGAAGCTGGTCCTTCTTCAGAAAAGGCTGAAAAGGAGTTGGAGGCGAGTAATCAACAAAAGGAACACCATATTCATATTCCGAAGGAAGGTGGTGAAGATGTTATCGTATCGGCTCTAAGAGGTCTCCTTATTGTCCTAGCACTGTCTATACATGAACTTTTTGAAGGTCTTGCAGTTGGATTGGAGGCATCTGCTAGAAATGTTTGGTAAGCGCATATTACTTAATTTACATAATAACTATCTATATAGACCATCGTAGCGCAGTAGTACTGGGTTTGATTCCTAGACTCGAGGGAAAGGATTACTGTTTATTACTATTTTCATTACCTCGGTCAGGTCATAAAGCAAAGCACGGTGTCGAGTGCCGCCACTGAACACGTAACGCCTCGAAATTTCGGCGAAAAATATCGAACGGAGTAAGAGATCTTAACACTAGGTTCCCTATACTTACCCTGCTATATGCGGGATACAGTGCGAAGCTAAACAAAGCTGTTTAACTGTGTACTTAATACATTAGATTTGGGCACTTGCTGTTATGATATTTATTAATAGCTAATGTTGCGTAAAAACTATAACATACATATACATTATTTTTCAATCAAATTATCAGTAAATACAAGAAAAACTTCTCTTATCATCACGTACGTGGGGTTTATTGTTTTTACTTAAAGAACACTTGTGTAAATAAGCATTATATTAGTATTGTGCCGGTCAAATAAACCGTAATCCTATATAACTACTTTATATTATGCTATAATTCGATTATAATATAAAATTGCATGATCGATATTATTGTAGTTATATATTATTGTATTATTCTAGTCTATAAAATTTCTTATTGCCATATAATATTACTAGCGGACGCGCGCAGCCTCGCTTGCTTATTTGGGGGTGAATTCTAATAAACCATGAAACACGTGTTCAATGAAGTATTTTTAAGAGTCTCAATTTCAAATTTTATAAAAATCAGTGGCGATTTAAATAAAACTCCATACAAACTTTGAACCCCTATTTTACCCCTTTAGGGTTAAAATTTTTCAAAATCCCTTCTTAGTGGATGTCCAGATTACGAAAGTAAACATTTGTCCAAATTTCACGTTTCCACGCACAGCGGTTACGGCTGTGCGTGCGTCTTACCTCAGTCAGTGAGGACAAGTCCTTTTATATATATAGATAATAGTTTCTTTGTGGTTCAAAGGTCTTAATTTTGTGTTCTTTTATAAAAGAAGAGAGAATTAAATATAAAAAGCAGATTTATAAATCTGCTTCTGTACACGTTTTAACTTAAAATAAAGTTGAGATATAAAATAATCATATTAATCTAAATTTTACTGAAATATTTAATACAATCAATTTTAAAGACTAAGAAAAAGTATTAATTTAAAAGAACATATTTGATTTGCAGGTACTTATTTGGTGCTGTGTCAGCACATAAATACATCATCTCATTCTGCATCGGAGTAGAGTTCCTTGCGGCGGGCACTAAGAGGTGGCTGTCGATAGTCTACATATTCACATTTTCCTTTGTATCAGCGTTGGGTATCGGCATCGGTATATTACTGGTTGGAGGTGCAGGAGCAACAGCTGCTGGTATCTACTCAGTTGTGTTGCAGGTAAAAATTCCTATTTTTTGGGTCTAATTAACGATTTGTTCTGTTTACTTCATATATTTTATAAGAGTATTTCATACTTAGGGGCTTATTACTTCATTATTCACGTGATGTTTTTTTAACATTTTTAGCACACGCCCCCTTTCCCCCTGGGTAATATGTAGTTTAAGAATACCCCTCCACTCAAAAACACATAGTATCTTTTAATATCTTACAAAGAATTTAGAATTTTTTAGAATAATATCTATAAGTACTTATAATAAAATCTCCCGTTGGATTGTTCAATAAGTTAAGGGTATTAACCAAAAAATATATTAGAAACAACACAATGAGTTAAGAAAATTACAAGACGTCTTTTTAATAAAGAAATTATCTCTTGATTATTAATCTCACTTTTAAGAGCTATCTAGCGGAAAATATAATCATATGGGCTTCCCGAGAAGTTATGCAGGTGGATCGCCAGCTTTCTCACTGGGCGCAGCATCAAGGTCGCTGTCGACGGTTTTTGCTCCAAACATATGCCCGTGAACGCTGGCGTTCCCCAAGGCTGCGTGCTGTCCCCCACGCTGTTTCTTCTGCATATCAATGACATGCTGGAGGACTCTAGCATTCATTGCTATGCAGATGATAGCACGGTGGACGCTGTTTACTCCGGCCGCGCGAGTCTTTCTCGGGAAAACGCTGAACAGTGCCGAAATAAACTTGTGTCTTCTGTTGAGGCATCCCTCGAGAATGTCTCTTCATGGGGTGAAAAGAACCTGGTCCAATTTAACCCCCTGAAGACACAGGTTTGCGCGTTAACCACAAAAAAAACCCCATTTATCGTATCGCCACTCTTTCAGAACACTCCCCTTTCAGCCGCGCCCAGTATCAGCATATTGGGCCTTAATGTTTCGAGTGACTGCCAGTATCGCGATCATCTGGAAAGCAAGGCCAAGTTGGCCTCGAAGAAACTGGGGGTCATCAATAGAGCGAGACGGTACTTCACGCCAAAACACCGATTGGCCCTATATAGGGCCCAGGTTCGGCCACACATGGAGTACTGTTCTCATCTCTGGGCTGGTGCACCCCAGTATCAGCTTGACCCATTTGATCGCATACAACGTAGAGCTGTTCGAATCATTAAGGACCCAGTAAGCTGTGAAAGGCTTGACACTTTGGCTCTGCGTAGAGACGTCTCCTCGCTGTGCGTTCTCTATCGCATTTATCAGGGTGAGTGTTCTGAAGAAGTGTTTGACCTGTTACCTGCCGCCGAATTTTCTAACCGCACAGCACGTCACAAACTTAAATATCATCCACACCATCTGGATGCGTGGCACTCCACTACTGTGCGGTTTCGTAGGAATTTCCTTCCACGCGCCACCGAACTGTGGAATAGCCTACCCGCGGCAGTGTTTCCAGGTCGGTACGATATGGGTACCTTCAAAAAGCGCGTCTATCTCCACCTCAAAGGCCGGCAACGCACCTGTAGCTCCTCTGGTGCTGCACGGGGTCGTGGGCGGCGGTGATCATCATCAGATGACCCGAACGCTCGTTTGCCTTGTCCTTTTCCATAAAAAAAATATATATATATATATAAACAGAACGATTTTTCTAGTGTCATTAAATTGCATAAAAATTATGTCTAGAGCACTAATTGCCCCAGTCCGCTCGAGGTTCGAGTCCCGTAGGGGGCGCCCTTACTCACTAATCATCGATTTCCTTACAGGCAGCCACATATTGCTTGCATTTCTTCAGGGATAGAGTACCCTTTTTCCCTAACCTAACCCCAGGGGGGTCGCTGTAAAAGCCAATAAGGCTAACAGCATTGATCGAAAAAAAAATGTTCTAGTTGCCTAGATAAAAGAAATAATATAAAACCTAATATTAAATGTAAAATATCCCAAGAATGTCGTTTTATGTTAATTTTATTCGTAAAACGACAAAACAACAATACTATCACCTCGCGTGTTTCACACTGATTTAAATCAGTCGAGATAAGATTCGTATTTCTAATTTACCTTTGATTGCACGGATCATTTCATATACTTGACCTGTTTACAATTTTATTATTTTAATGTGTAAGTTTGTGTGTTTAATATTTTTTTTAGTTGAAATTTATCCTATCCTAGGTAAAATAGAGAAAAATAATTTGACACTAACTGAACATAATCTTGGTAGAGCTAAAAAATAAAGGTATACATAATATTCAGTTCATCATATCATTACAGTATATATAATATTCCTATCTACTTTTCTTACGAATTGTCAAAGTTGAAATAAATTTCTTTAGATACAGGCTATGAGGACTGTGAGATCAATTTCTAGTAGTTTTAACTACACATAATTTTTAGTACTTTTAGCTCAACACCAGAGCGAAGAATTGAAAATATTAAATGCCTCTAGAATTCAGCGGAAAACGGCGAACGGGAGTCACTAGGTGTCCAGGTTCCCTCTGCCTACCCAGTTATGTGCAATATACATCGTAAAGCAAAAAGAAAAAATATATATAATCATTACAATTGAACTACCCCAGATACATTTTAAATTAAATTTTAAATCAACAATTTGCAGTAGACAGTTTACGAAAAATATTTTTACTGAGATTATAATATAGTGATAGCATTATCGAATTATTGAATCATTTAAGGCTGCATTATTTTTTTTATCGGTCATATCGTCGCCATGTCAGTTTTAAGACATTAATGTATACGTGCTTAGATAAGAGTACACACTTGAGTGCATCTAATCAAGTTAACCAAATGTTAGATACTAGGGCCTTAAGCCTAAATTTAGAAGAAAAATCTTATCAGTAAAATGAACGACAGTGTATATTTTATCAAGATTAACGAAAAAAAAAATTAATGTATGTTGTATCGCTAAGCCGTTAATGCGGGGAATATAGTGTATCAAACCTAATCATTGTCTGTCTGGCTATTATCTGGGGCTTCTCTAGATTAATTAATTAGTAATTAATAGGTACACTTTGACGAATGGATTTATAATTTTTCAAAGCATTTAATTTTTTTCAGCTTCATGCTTGTAACAGGGTAGACAGAGAGCGCCTAGTGTTAAGATACTCTGTTCGCCACTTCCTGCAGACTTCTGGAGGCATTGGGCATTGAGTAGCGGAAATCAAAACCGCGCTTTGTGATGACACTAGAGGGAAGAAATGAAAATATTTTATTTCCTCCAGTGGGAGTCGAACCGACAACCTGTCGCGCTTACAGTCACACGCTTCTGTCCCTGCACCACAACTGGCTGACATTGAGAACGTTATTTAAAAATTTATAGCCAAAACATATGTATGTATATACGTAATGAAGTGTTGCCAGTAAACAATAATAATAAAAATATAAATGTTTTATCATTATTTTTATTTCCAGGGTATCGCTTGCGGTACTTTAGTATACGTCGTTTTCTTCGAAATATGGAGGCAAGACAACACTGGTTTGCTACAGTTCGCTTGCTCCTTGCTGGGATTTACTGTTATGGTGTCATTGGAAACTATTGTTGAAATAGGTTTGTTATTTTAAATTTTCTAGATATCAAGTAGTTTAAGCTATTAATCAAGATATAAGTATAAAAACTGAAAATTACAATTGCGTAGTTTCCCATTGCATAAGTAATTTCCTTGTATAGGGTCTGCTTTTGAATCTCGACACCGTGCATCTCGTTTATGTAATTGATATCTTACTTAACTTTAATTCAAGTACCACTAGAGAATATAATTATAGGTGTTTTACATTTATAATAAATGTGAATCCTCAGTCTGAATAGACATTCGCTAGGATAGCATCGTGGCGGATGTCTAAAAGTAGTCGCTGAGCATGAAATAAATAATTTATATATAAATAAGTATTACGTGATTCCAAAATCTTTGAAGATTTTTTGATATTTTGAATATGTAATTTTTAATTATAACTTTATTGTTTCAGTTGCTTGATAATGAAGGACTGCAGTACCTTTCGCGTTTCTTTATTTATTACTTATGTGATATCAGCAGCATTTTCACGAAGACATCATACGCTATCGATAAATTGATACGACCGAAGTGTAAAAATAAGGCTTGTGCATTTTTAAATTTTCACTTTTACAACTTTTATTTTAAGATATTATATTATGAAAAAATTGTGTAATGTGTTCATACTCTATTTTTTACATAATTTATTGAGTATAGTAATAAAATGTAAAACTATATAATTGTTATCTATTGCTTTTTATAAAAACATATATTTTAATAGGGATACTTAAAATAATTATCTAAGATTGTAAATATTAGCAAGTTTTCCATATTAAAATCATAAAAGCTACTAATGACTTGATTTTTTATTTCCTTTTTCATAATGATTGATTACAGATCAACAACTTTTCTTGAAAGTAATTTTCCATTCCAAGCTGGATACTTAATTTTTAATAATTTCCTTTTGGAAACAAACATTTAACATATTTTTTAAGAATGTCTCGATTTGAGTTCGTAAAATATATGTAATATGTAGTGGTAATATAGGTAAAGGAAAAGGCGTCAAATAATACACCAGTATATAGGTAATGTTAACAAATCAATAATTTAATTAGAAATTAACACTTTATACTAACTATTCTATTCTTAAAGAAAATAGATATCTATGAAGATTATATTAGGCAGAATATAAATGAATATTTGCGCAGGCGGTAAGTATATACGTACACTATTGATTAAATTGAATCTTATAACACAAAATCTAAAGTACAGTTAAAATATTTTATTATTGGAATATGTACTTAGATATAACGTGTAACCCACGCTACTTAAACTAACGATCGAGAGAGACATAGAGAAATTTCGAAAAATCTTAACACTAACGCCTGTACAGAGGGTCACAAATTTTAATTAAATATATGAAAATACTAGCAGCTTACCATTATACTATGATAAACTGTAAACATTATATTTTCAAAAGCTGAAAGATTTAACAGCGTTATTTTTATAATATTTTCATTTTAAAAATAACAATTTCTCAGCCTATTCTATGTATTATTATGTTCAAATAGATTTGATGGAAATTGAAAAGCCCCCTGTACATGAGTATAATAAATAAGTCAAGCCATTCCTTTTAACATTCCTATAGTCATTACTTCTAAGGCCGGTACAATATTATTAGGCGGACACACGGTATCGCAGCCACTTTTTAACAGAAAAAAAAGGTTTTCAATTAATATATACGTTAAGTTAACCTTTTGTTTTGATAACGATTAGAAAAGTTAGTTTATACAAGTATTACTTTAATTCCGTCGATTTTCAAATAGCAAGAGTTTCATAAACTCTATTATTTAAATACTTTACATTATTGAGTTTTATTTTTTTCTGCACTAAACATTTTTTTCTAGGAAATGGGGACTGTCAAAACGTGGCGTTATTTTAACCGGTGTGAACCGCCTTTATACTTACAACAACATACTTTAAGTAATAAATTTTTAAATATTCAACTATTAAATAGACTATTGCTTAAAACTGTAATCACATTACTATGTTGATTTTTTTAACTGGATATATAATATCTTTCATGTAGAATTTAAAGCCTTTGCTCAATTAGTACAACACTAATTAAAAAAAAAAACTTTAATTTCGACATGTAAGCGTAGTACGTATCTCTATAAAAATTATTAAATAATTGGACCAAAAGCATAGACGAATTACAAATTTATTTAATAGTACAAATTAAAAATACAAATAAGTTTAGGCACAATAATCTTAACCTAAGAATAACGACATTTGCGTGAAAGAAATTTATTTAAAAAAATATCAGAATGAGACTGAAAGAATATACAATCAATATTACTTTAAGTGATTAAACCATTAACATCGTAAATCTCACTATCAATTAGATATTTAAGTCTCTATATAATAAAATATTTAAATGCGTTTCGAGAAAAATATCAGCCATGGCTGAGGGTATCTATTTTTTTTCTATAGAAAATATCGGCTTTCTTTGAGCTAAATTGGTACTTTCTTACGACGTTATTGTATCAAGCAAATAATTTACATAAGCTAAGTTCTTATAATAGGATTCTAACATTTCAATTGGTGTTTCATAATCTTTTAAATACCACCATGTTTATGTAAAGAAAAGGAACTTTGGCACATTACCTAAAGTAAAAATTACGTGCAAATTAAATATAGTGTTTTATAATAGCCATAAAGCGTAAAATTTTACGAATTTTTAAATTGTATTGAGTGAAAACAATATTTTATAATTTTCAATATAATTATTGCATTTTTTCTTTGTAGATCGAATGTACGATTGGTACAATAACACGTTAACATTTAATCACGGTGATGGTGCGGCACAAAATAATGTTGCCACGCTAATATCTATTTCAAGTTGTTTGCTTTCTTTTTTATTCTATACTATTTACAGGAAACAAATTATTAGTATAATGCTAATATGACTAGGAGAAAAATTAGTGTCACGGAGTTCGTTGTAGGGATAAGATACTACATGGCAACACCATTTTGCAAGTGCTTGCGACACTGCAAATTTGATTTAAGATTTGAGTAATTTATTCGCCCGTTGGTTCGCAACAGCTATACGTGTCTCGTTACTCTCTCCCTATAATGTACAAAAGAATATTATTAGATAGGTATTATAGAAATAAAATTGTTAACAGCTCAAAAAACAATAAATATATGCCTGTACCTAATAAAAGTAGTATAAGTATGATTGTTGTTAAAATAAATTTTAAATACACAGATAATTAACAAAATTTGTTCTTCATAAATATCAAACATTGTTATCTTCTAAATAATATAATATTATATTTTGTAAATTAAAAATATTTTCTTACTGATATTCATAAACTAACAATTTAAGAATTATACCACTTTTGGTAGAAGCATATATACATTTATATTTTTTAAGCTGGTAACACTTTTATGAAATGGTCATGATAGTGATAAGTTGGCAATACAATGAAGTACGTTAACATGGTGTTTTTATATATCAAGTAGTATCTCTGTTGATCAAAAAGACAGATTATATATGAATTTACAATTATCAAATAAATATAGCAACATTTTTGAAATACAATGTTAAGCTTATACCATATTCCTTTGATCAAAAAATATGAAGGCGACATATTGACATTATACAGTTGAAATACAGTTTTATAATATTTTATTTAAAAATATAAATGTAAGCTGTAGCTTTAAAAGTGTCTTTATATTTATATACACGCTTATGCAAGCGCCATTACAAAAATACCATAAATGCTTTATAGCGTGTTTATTGTATAATTAAGTGCATTGCATAGCTTGAGAAGGTGGTGCGTTTGAGAAAACAGATAAAAAATACTCACATTGCACGTCGCAGACTTGTCTGTGTGTGTGTTATTGTGTTTGTCTCGTGGTTTGGTAACAAAAAACAACGTTATAAATAGATTTATATGTATAGAGGTATATAGGATTTTCGTGCACTTCTTAACTCACCTTGTAAATATTAGGTTACTATCGTCTCTATAGAAAAGTAGGATATTATTAGGATATTGAATTATAGCAGCTACGTAATTGTATATCTTTATTACTTAAAGTCTATTGATGATTGTTGACACGCATTTGCTAACAATAGTAAGAAATACAAAAAGAAAAGTACAAAAGTAAGAAATGTACAAAAAAAATCATAGACAAAACAATTGATGCAACATTTTTAATTAGAACAAATTTGCTGGTAAATTTTCAATAAACATTAATTTAAATACTAGATTATAGACATATTGAGTGTTTAATCAGTTCATAGAAGCAGATATGTTAAGAGGATATGCAAGAATCTGTTAGGAATTTTAGAAAGTCAACTTTATACTAAGACAACGATAGATTTATTTAAAAAAAAAACCAAAACTACAGACCAAATGATATTTATGGCTCTACGCGTAAAGCGTAAATATAAACAATTATACGGCTCTCAGTTATACGGATTCCCGATTATCCGGAGTGTCAACCGCGGCCAATATGCGTTAAATATCTACGTAAATATTATGAACGCACATAACTTGCTTTTCTTCATACATTCGATTATCCGAATGCCCAACGACAAGAACTAGTTGGGTTAATCGAGTTTTGACCGTATGAAAACATAAATGCTCCTATGAAATGTTACCGAGATCCGGTGCTCAGATTCAATTTTCCGTACCGAACTAACGCTAATTACTTAATTTCAAACTATTATCACATATCAACATCCGTCTCGATCTAGCCATCTTAATTTCTATATTTATTTTAAAATAATAATTGTTTTACTAAACACATTAAAGATACATTATTAGAGAATACATTACAATGATTAAAAACGTATTTTATAGTATTTTGGTTAATTTTGTTAAATGTTCTTTCAATAGTAATGTTAACAACAGGTAAACGCTTTTTTTTAACAAAATAATAAATCTCAATATTCAACTCCCTACATGGCTACTGGGTAAATTGAATGCTTAAACATTTTCAACATGAATTGGTCTACATAAAATGAGCACCAAACATATTATTTTTATGTTGAGCTTTTCGATTATATAGGAAAGCAACATATTATACGGATTATATAGATAATAAATTTAAATAGGTATAATGGGAGTAGTAAATACTGAAACTGGGTACATTAGCCGATTGCGAGGTTATTGGCAAAAAAACACAGGAAGGAATGCCGAGAGTTTAAAATTATTGTTCAAGAAATAAATATTTATTTATAGAGAACTTAGCTATATTTAACTAATATGGTATATGTTAAGACCAAAAATGTTTATACAAAAGACTTTCCTTACAAAAAAAAACAAATAATTATAATAATTAATAAATGATTAATAATGAAGCGAGTTTATAAAAAAAATATAGTTGATATAAAGTGTATTTTAAACGCAATCGGCCTAACCACGAGACGTGTGTGTGTTTGTGTGCTTCGTCGTCTACTTGAGGAGCTCGTGCGCGCGCTGGTTGGCGAGCGTTATCCTCGTTTCATTCGATTCGCCCTACGATTAAAATTTGTATTGTACATGTCATGTATTGGACAATCCATTCACAATTGAAAGTACCTATTCATGATCCCAATAATGACAAATTTGAGGCCGTCCAATAATCACGTGATGTTTTTTCAGCATTTTTAAGACCCCCCCCCCCCCCTTCTCCCTCTGAGGGGTCATTGGTGAGTATTTTTTAATATCTTGAAAGAATCTTAAAATTTTTAGAATTATATCTTTAATAAAATACAAGTATAAAGTATCATCAAGCTCTGGTGTTGAAAATAGGATAGTGGGGAACGGAGTATCACAAAACTAGGTTCCCTTTGCCTACCCCGCTGCGTGCGGAACCTGTACAGCGTGAAGCTGATTTATTAATTTCATTCATCTCATTACAAACACGTGTTGTATGGACGGTCCCTTACAAAGTACAGATGAAGAAAGAAGTATGTATGAACACGACGCGTGCATGTTAACATTTCGTATGTAAATGGATTGTTTAATATTATATTTGGTTTTAACTTTTTGCATGTGAGTTATTATAGTTAATATTTTAGTAATGAGTGGAGCGGACGAGTGTTATGGGACTAGTTCTGAATGTATGTAAGTCACAGATGGATCTAATGAACATGTGTGTGGTCACCGAGTCACTGGTTCTGGAGTTTCTGAGATGTCAACAAAAACCACAATATCCAATCTAATCATACACTACAAATGTATGGAACATGCCAAGTGAGTGAAAGCTTTGAGAAAATTTTGATGGCCAATAAGCTATAGACAGTCGCAAGTTGTAAAGAAACTTTATACAATAATTAATGATAATAGACTTCAATTACTATAATATAGAAACAGCATACTTTTAGGATATGATCTAAATTGCAACATCTAAATAGGAATTCTTGTAAATAAATAAATATCATGGAAAGTTTTTTTATTTAACAAAGATTTTTAAATAATGAATTTAGAATTATAGTTATGTCCTATTTTTTTTTTAATTTAAAATTTGATTTTGATTTTTTTTTTAAATCTCACATGTAATGAACCTGTCGTATATCAGGCTATGAAATATGCTATTTCTATATAATATATTTAATTTCTATTAACATTAACTATTGTAAGAAGTTTTTAATAATATCAAAGTTTCAATACCGAATTCCACATCCACATCTAAAGTGAAACAAACACTATAAAGGTGAAAGTAATGTTATGATAGATAAAGAATGCACAGATTCATTATTTGCTATAAAATGAACTCGCACAAACACATTGAATATTAAAAATATTCAAAAGCATAAAATAAATATATATATTAGTATAGTAAAAATATGGTAACCCCTTTCCCATACACGCGAATTCGTCTTGTATAAAAAATAAAATAGTAGTAAAATCTTATAATTAAACTTTTTATTTTATAGTAAAACTTATACTTATGCTCTTTCTAAGAAAAACAAAAATTAATATAATATACAAATTATATACGACGTCAATAAATGCACCAACAGTGTAAGGTCCATAAAACACGAAAACGAAAAAAGGGTAAGAACCCAAGAGAATTAGTTTATTTAAATAATAATAGTTATTGGATTTAATGATAAATTATATTATCATCATCAACATAAAATAAAATTTTTTGTGCATAACTTAAACATTGAAGAAATTTATAATAGAACAATACAAAATAATAATAATTATATATTTTAATTTGGCGACTATAAAGAAAATAATAGAATTTCGTAACAATTTTTCAAATATAGACTAAAGAAATAATATTAGCTGATGTAAATATGTATGTGATTAAAAGTTTAAAAAAAATAGACGAATTCGCATGTCTATATAATTAAGCGTTAAGCATACCTTGCGGTTAATACGGTCGATCTGGCGGTTCTGATTCTCCAACTCGGAGCCCATGTCGATGGCCATGTTGCGCAAGTTGCCAATCATGGTGTTAACTTGGCCCATGTTCTCTTCCATCTCGTCCTCGCGGGCGTCGTTTGTTATCCTGGAATTATTATGGAAAAACAATGTTATTTTTATTTGGTTACAAAATAAAAACAAATTTCGCATACGGAAGGGCAGGTAACCTAGTGTTAAGACAATTCATTCCCCACTTCCAGCCGAATTTTTCGAGGAATTGAGTGTTGTGTTGCGGAATTCAATTTTGGACTTTCGCCTTAGTGCCAGAGCGAAGAAATTAAACTATTAATAAATAATAATTCATTCCCTCGAGTGGGGGTCAAACCCACAACCGTAGATCTCTACCTTCCAGTCACACCCTAGTGACTCAATGTGGACGGAGTGTCTTAACACTAAGTTCCCAGGTTGCCTCTGTCGTTACCCATTGGCGAAGGAAGTTGGGGGGCCGGTGATATGTGCCCACCGGAGAAATGTTACTTTCTTTCCCCTACAGAAAAAAACTGTAAATACGCTAATGCCTCTAACCTGCTGCTTGCCTGCTATTTAGGTAATATATTAAAATTATTTTATTTTATCATCCATAACACAAGAATGAAAATAAAACAATTATGTAAATACTTTGTTTCATAGTTGAAAACCTGGAAAATCTATACGTTAAATGAACACCGTGCTACAGTAACTAAAGTGCCTTCCTTCATCTTTGTTTTATGATACGTGTGTTATTTATTGATTTAGCTCAGCTCGTGTAGGTGAAAGGTCAACTAGCTACATAGGCAGTTAACGTTTGCTTTCAACTAAAGGTCATAGATAAATTTACATTTGGGTAAATAAATACCGTGTGAAAGCTAGCTGGCCAGCAGGGCTCAGAGACATTATTTAGCGCTTAACTGGCATTAAATCGTTACAAATTTACAATGAATATATTTTACTTAATGTAATATTTACGAAAGGAACACTGTTATAAATTAAGCTAAATTAAGCTTACAATTTTAATTGGGTATGTTATACGAATATGACATCATACGGTCTTGTAATCAAAGTGTCGATTGATAAATAGATATCAATTGGATATCAGTGAATGTGTTTACAAGACCAGCTAACGTCACAGTATATCAACAGGATGTCCTGCATTCCTGCCAAAGTCGCACGAGATTTGAAAATATGTTGTAGGATTTTTGTTTTTTACTAAGATCCTAAGATCGAATTGAGACAAAAAAGATTAGAGGGAAGAACTAGCAGTTTCCGTTTATAATCAATGCTTCTTTATTATTAATATCATAATAATAAAGAGACATCTATACAAAAAAATCGTTGTCAAAAGAAAAACAAAATATAGCTTACCTTCCAATATAACCGGCCTGCGGACCGATGCCGTTGCGCTCGTCCATCACCCGTTGTGGCTGGTTGTTGACCACCTTGCCGTCGTCGTTGCCCTTCCATGTTCCATCGTCTTCCTTGAATGATGCACCCCTGGACACCATTGTTTATTTAACGTTAACTTAATAAATATTTTGGTTAATAATATATTTTTGCAAGTAAACTTGAGCTTCCATTAAAGTAACGTAAAATGTCTTTTAAACGTTAACGTCTTTTAAATGGTCATTTTTTTGTCCAAAAACTATAATCTTTCATAAATACGAGGTCCTCTTAATACATACTTGTTGCAAGGAAGTACGCAGATGCCACAACATTTTTCCATTCCTGAAAGATTTTTCTCAGCTTCGCGCATATCAGCGTTAATCTGGTCCATTCCCTCCTCGATCCTGTCCAATTGTTCTGTCCACACACACACCAACAAATACATTTTAAAATTGCCCTTGCGAGTAATATGTATTGTGTTAAGCTCCTAAATTTTTCTTTCTTTTTATACAATGCTTTTGGTACTTTACTTTTCTTTAGTTTTCGACGCGAAATATTAATTTTAATGCAAAATTTAGAATTATTCTTTTTATCGTAAATTCTCAACGCTCTCGACAATAATCGGAGTAAAGTGTAAGACAACGAATTACTATTGATAAGTAAGATGTTATAAAATTTGCTATAATCATGCATTTTACAGGTCGTCTAAAACAGCAATTCTATCATGTAAAGCATTAAGTTTTGTTGATTCATTGTCATTTTTTATATTGTCTCACACTTGACCCGACAAATATTGATAACTAAGTTTAAATTTACCTTTGATTTAGATGATGTATGTGTTGAGACTAAGTGATAATAATAACAAATACTTTATGACTAACATTTAGAATAATAATAAATACTAAAATCATGCATTCAACAGCAAGATTGAAGTACGTGCATGGCTAGATGCGTGATCAAAACTAAATAAAACAATAAAGATGATAAAAAATTTAAGTAACGACGCCTTCATTCACATCGAGGCCAGAGTGTGAATGAAGTTAAGATTTATTAACTATTTAATTATATGGTGGTGACATTTTTTACCTTTATAATTTATCCATTTATTTAACTGTTAGCACGTTTCAATCGATATTAAAATGTTAATTCTTTTTTTGCCATTCAATGAATTCTCATAAACATTTGGAACTGGCATTCGGACAGAAGCCTTACTAAGTTGTGAGTGATGTATAAAGTACTACTGGATGCTTACCGCCCTGTTCATCCAGCATGACCAGGGTTTTCATGCCCACCTCGTGACTCTACAACACAATAATGATGTCACTATAGCTCGCCAAACGAATGCGGCGAGGCGAACGGAGCGGCGCGCGGGCACTGCAGGCCTGCGCGCGCCTCGCGCCCTCCGCCTCAACAACTCAACACAACTCAAACTGACAACTAAAGAGAAAATAAAATAATACATGAGCATGGTCGCGGCGAGCCGCGCCGAGGCGGGCGGCCACTCCTCCGCAGTCGTGAGTGATGATGTAAGTTAGCAGATGAGCGTTCAGATAAAGCCATTCCCGAATGATACGTGAACATAGCAAAGAGGAAATGAACAAACTAGATGGCGTGGAGGAGCGAGCGGACGGAGGCGGTGCCGCCGGCCTCGCGCTGGCACAGATCGCATCGAGCTAACAGTTACAGACCTACGGCTCTAACATTAACAATACGCTGCTAGCCATGGAGATGAAGGCGTATACCACTTGCTCTAGACGTGAACAGAAACACTCGGTAAACGCGCATTCATATCAGTACCGCAGATATTAAGAGAAGAGGAGTAGAATCGGAAAGATAAATAAATATACCTATAAAAAGCGTTCCGATCGATAATATCAACGGAAGAAATAAATAGATTGCGCAGCTCATACAAATTAAATCTTCAGCAAAAGATAGAGTAACAGTCTTTTGCGACAATTAGCAACGAACGGCCATCGGGCTTCTATTTACACTATACTGTCAAAGTCAACCCCATCGAAACATAGAAACATACGCAACATCGATCTGAGACAAGTCGGTATTCAAGAGAAACGTCAAAGAAAAACAAAGAGATTAATTATATTTAACTGCACATTCAACACAGACGTTCTCACGGCTGACTACCCAGTGTTCAGAATATGTCTTACCGCCCTGGTGACTCAACATATGAAGCGCTTGCCCCCCGGCGTCCTCGCTCTATACATAAAATACAAATCAAAATAATATATCGCAGGAGAGAGTATCGGGGTGTGTGGGTTGCGGGCGGTGGTGGTGGCGTGGGCCGCGCGCGCTGGCGGCGGCGGGTAGCGAGTGGCGACGCGTGCGTGCGCGTGCGCGTGCACTGGCCGTGCGCGGTACGACATGCATGCAGTGAAGCTTGCAAGTAAAACCAGATTCAGTCTTATCTGTGCTCAGTTTCATATGAATCATGATTATATTGTGTAATGTTCAAGAGTCGTGCGTTGAGGAGAAGCGTTTCGAATTTACTTTGCTCGGTTAATTTCATTTGTGATTCATTGGTAAGTTGTCAAATAGGAGTCGAGTACGAACATCTGAAATGCAGCATGTACCTACGAGTTTCGTACGATCATGTCATTTTGTTTGAACTAGCGGCGTAGTTAACATTAGCCATCGCTGATAAGTTGTGCATTTGGTGTATATTAGCTACATAACGCTTAATAATGATACAAAGATGTGGGTTTTCCGTGATCACCTTGGTGTGTGAGTTCAACATGTCGATGACTAAGTTAAGGATGCCCGCACCTTTGCATTGCAACGATCGAAATGAAATTAATCATACAGTAGATGCGATACCCCCTTAAACTCTTCGTTATCGACGAGTACTAGGGCTGTAAACCCTATGACGGTCCAAAAAAAGGCTAGCGAAAAATTAAAAAAGATAAAATTGTAAATTATTTAGTGTTGCAATTGCAGTTCACTCACCTCCCTGGTCGTCTAGAGCGACCAGAGTACGAATGCCGGCCTCCTTGCTCTACACCAGCCGCAGAAAAAAAAAGTCAGAGAGCATGTTAGTTGTGAGGGGTACAGTGGAGTGAGTGCCGCCGCCAGGCCCTGAGGCGCTGACGGCACGCGGGCACAAGACGTGTTCAGTAGAGGTTTCATAGTAATCATAGTGTTAGGAGGATATCTTCCAAATGCCTTATTATTATGAATCACGAGTCATTGGTACTCGCAAAATTATCATTTCAATTTAAATATTTGTAAAGATATCCTCCGAAAATTTTGAACTGTGTCACATTGGAGTTATGGAGAATCTGTACTGTGTTAATTTTGGTTTCATCTCTTGTACAGACCTAAGGTTACAATTTTTGAAAGTAAAATGTTGAAGAAATGTTGATAAATGCATAAACGTAACAATATTAATAAATAAACATGTTTTAAAATGTAATTTAAACACAAATAAACAGGATGAAAATAATAAATATATTGAAAATTAGTCTGTATTTGTTGTGAGAGTTTGCAAGGTGTAGCTCGATATATCTGTTGGAGTTCAGTAGTAGGTACGGCGTGTGATGGACGCCCATATTTGCAGTATTGTGAATGTTGGAGAAGGCACGTAAATAATACAACATAATAATAATACAGTCAACAACAGAGAACAGCCACTACACAGAGACCTACATAAAGATGAAACTAAAGAGAGAGATAAAACTTAAAAATAGTTAACTCATATCATAATCAAATAAAATTGTTGGAATGATAACATAATTATGAAGATTAAAACATAATTTTGATACGTTATATTTAGGAAAGAAGAGTCGAAGAAAAATGGTTAAGTTGTGTTAAAATAAATTAAAAGGAGTCGTTAAGGAAGTAAGAAATTAAGAACGTGCTTCGGAAATAGGTTAATTTAGCCTCAGGGGCGAATAATCACTTCAGAAAAATGCATCCATTAAAAGGGATATTATATAGAAAGCAAGCCCAAGCACAATCGATCAGTCTATTTATAGAGGAAAGCATGTTTGGACCAAACAACAATCTAGGGTTGAAGAGAAGTATTTTCAACTATTTGGGATTCCTGGATTTATATCTATTCAACATGGGCTCACATGCTGTGGTTTTAAAAACAGGCTATTTGGGCAATCTTCTTGGGTGTTGACAGTTAATTGTTTATTTTATCAATTTGTATAAACCGATAATCAATCACAAAAAATAAATATGAATTAAATTAACTGTCAACGCCAAACTCTGGTCAAAGGATCGGTCAATCACTTACATAAAACGCTACGAACAACACAAAGGGCTATGGAGTTCACTAACAATGTTGGATAACAAGTAGGCACGGATCATGCAACACCCATATTGTCACAAATAAATATCAATTGGCAAAAGGATAAACAAAAGAAAAACGAACAAAAAAAAAAACATAATTGGACAGCTACAATAGATACATACACATCGATTATAATATATAATAGCGACATTGATAACACAAACAGCCAGGGATAGCAGAGGCTGCGCCCTAAAGGGGTCGTTGGGGGGGGAGGTTTTAAGAGGTCAAACCGAGTTAGGGGATCTCCCGGACACTTCGCTATACCCCTCACTCCCTCGCATCGAGAACACCTCTCTCACACATTACAAATAATTACATAACAACGTAACTCAACATAAATATACAAACTATCTGGGGAAACATAAAGTTACTTAAAATTAAACACGTTTAGGGGGAACGATTCCGCGTGATTCACATCAGTTTAATTAATTGGCCAATAAAAGAAACTCTCTCCAGTGATTTGTTAGCTTGTAAATTCAATACATATATTATACATTTATATTAATATCTGAAATATAAAGTTATAAAACATTCAAAATATTTTATTATGATTATTAATAATGTTATTGCAGCCATTAGGCTGAAATTTAAGGGAAAATCACATTTCTGAAGGTATTCTCGATAGGCATACATATATTTTAAACATTCTTGTAGTTATTAATAGAATTTGAACTGAAACTGCCATTATATAAACATTTTATGACACATAAAGTGAAATATTTTATTTAATAATTGCAAACCAGAAACTGTATATTTTTAACTCTTTAAAATATTCTTTCAAATCAGATTTAACCAGTGTTTTCAGTTGTAATTTAATTTTGTAAAAAATAACTTTTATATAATAGCAGTTTTTTATACAATTAATACAATAAAATGTTAAAGTTAAAATTAGACACGTTATAACGTTTGCTTATGGAGAGCTTACCTCCTCGCATAGTTGCATCATACGACGAGTGGACTCCAGGGACTGAAATTTTAAAAGTATTTATTAAATATTTGTTTAAAATATTAGAGTACAATATACCCAGGTAATTGATACAATCTTCAATTAGGCTCCAATTCGGGTTTTGTTTTTTATATATTAATAATATTTGTATTTGTAGTAATAGTAAAAATATGACTTACACGTAAACAATAAGCTATATTCTAAAAAATGAATACTCTCATATTTGAACCCCACCAATATTAGGTTTCAACTACAAAAAATCAGCTTCATGCTGTATCCCGCACATAGTAGGGTAGGCAGAGGCAACCTAGTGTTAAGACACTCCGTTCTCCACTTTATTAAAGTTTAAAAGAACTTTCTTTTCGCAAATATTATTGTTTAATTTTTTGTTATTATGCGTGCAAATATTAATTAAGGTAGATCATACAAGTTAGCAGAATTGAGATTTGATATATTTTGTTGTTAATATTTACCTCATCGGTCACCTGTCCGGAACGTAATTGGAGTTGTTCGAGCTCGCTGCGCGGCGCTCCATTTTCTGCTGGTGGCGTTGCTGAAGGCATCCTGAAACAATTATTGGACCTTTTATTTTTAGCCTTAATGAAGGACGCCTTAGTTGGAAAGAGGTACACTTCGCGAGGCGTAAGTTGAGCTTTGCATTTATGAGATTTTTGACTCTAAAAGTAAATCCCGAAAAATCTTTTAAAAATAAAGTTTATTATTAGAGATAAATAAAAAAGATATTTTTTTTCTGATGATCTATTTCATTCAACACTAAATATTTCAAAACTTGTAGGAAAAGTTGAATGGACTAATGCATCATATGATTCTCTGTATATCCTGTCCATTAAACAACAACAGTAAATAATCTTAATCAAAAACAAGTATCTTTTCTTTTAAAGTTCTAAGAAATAAGGTTAATTTTACTAAAATTTAAATATAAATTATTAAAGTACCAATTAGTCACGTAAAAACGAAATACAATTAGGTTGACGTGCTAACACGCTCTATTTATAAAGACAAAGAGCCGCTTAAGCTTCTAAAAGGTAAAAGATAAGAACATTAATAAATGTCACATTTTTTTACACTATGCACGTGATATTTATACAAAAAAATATGTTTTTTTTTTAATAAAGGAGAAAAATACGTATAAAAATCAATGTCGAAGGGAAGTGGATCTAAAACAAAAAAACCGGACAAGCGCGAGTCGGGCTCTCCCAACCGACAAATCCGTACAAAAATTAAAGGTTTCGAGCTTTTTCTGAAATTCAAGTTTAGCTTACACTTGAACTAGCGGCTTTAATACGAAAAGCATGAGGACCCCCGGGCATATACAGAGAGGTTGATGTCAGTGAAGAGGCGAAAGAGGTAATTATGAAGGCAGAGACCGTAGCATTTGGCGGTCTGTTCTCTCTAGCTATCACGCTAAAGATACAGCGTTAAGCTAAGCGTAATCCAAAGCACTTATAGGCAACTATGAAAAAAAAAATACCGCAATAAAGTTACGAAATATGCACAATGTACTCCTATATTCAGCTTTTTAATATTCGAGTTTTAATCTTTTAACAAACAAGCCATGTGCATTGAACTTGGCGAGTATAAGGGGGGTGGAGAAGCAACCTTGAACGCTTAAACAAAAGGGTGGTGGGGCGTCTCACCTGCGTCATTCCACCCTAACCATGCCTTCCACAATTCGTAAGCATGTTTTTATTAATTGGAATAAAAACATATTTAAACTTCATAATTACTCAATTTATTATCGTTTAAGTGGGCGAGTACGTGCTTATATCTGGGTTAAGTTGGCCGACTTGGCTATCGTAGTACGGATTTTTGCCAAAATGAACATTTGATTTGGCATCGTTTGTCTTTGTAAACAAATTAATAATTACAAAAAAAAAACTAAATAAAATAAAGAAATTTTTTTGAGCGAAATATTTTAAATATTTATTTGTTACTTTTCTGTTCAGCTTCACGTTGTATCCCGCATATAGCAGGGTACGCAAAGGGAACGTAGCGTTAAGACACTCCGTTCCCCATTTTCTCCCTAACTTTTCGAGACAGCGTGTTAAGTGGCGGAACTCAACGTCTTTTAGCCTTAGTAAGCCAAGAAATTAAAATATTATCCAGTAATATTACATTCTCCGAGTGGGGATCGAACTCACAACTGTCGCGTTACACTCACACTCTTGTACCTCTGCGTGCCATTTCTGTTATAAATAAAAATAAACCGACTCGTGATCGTTGAGTATATAAAGTTTTAATGAAAGCTACTTGTTAGAACTCCAAAGCTTATAGATTTCCAACATTTCAGTCATAATATACTTTCATCACGAAAACTCGACTTAGAAAGTAAAAGTGGACATAAATTCGCATTTACCTGTAGAGGCTAAGTCAAGTCATAAATGTTGTAAACCTCTTGCCAGCATGCGATAGCGTGAGAACCGCGACCTTAGAATTTTAATGCTAACTTCTTGTAAGTTGTTAGATTTAACTTAAATTATTATGTTTGCTTCGTTTCGTTGAACATGTTAATTTATTGAGGTTTTCGTATATTTTTATTAGAAAACATTGCGAGAACACGGCAGGGTAGGCAGAGGAACCTAGTGTTAAGACACACCGTTCCCCACTCTCCGCGGAATTCAAGAGGCATTGCGTGTCGTAACTACATTACTAATACGATAATTTATAGCGAAACTAAAATTCTGAAAAATATAATTCTTGAAATTTTTCATTATTATTAACATCATAGAGGAAATTATCACTTTAACTTAGATGACAGGATAAATAAAAATCCAATTTATTTATATAAAATTAATCAAATAAGATCAAATGTCTTCAATTAATTTAACTTTCCAAGTTTAGATGTATGTAGTCATAATAATCTTGACATTTTCAGAGATAGAACGACGCTTGCTCGGGGGTAAAATCAATAGACGCGCGCACCCCTAGTTGCGTCCCACACCCTTATACTATAATATAGTGGATATTACAATCTATATATACAACTTTAAGTTGTTTAACGTTTAAGATACCTCGTTATGCACAAGCTAATTTTCACAACGGCCTGTTAACATTAGCGATGTATGCGAATCTTAATATAATTTATAAGGATGAACTGGAGACCTACAGATTTATTGTTTTTTTTAACGTCACGCTGCATCCCGCGTACAGCAGGTTAGGCAGAGGGAGCCTAGTGTTAAGACACTCCGCTCAGCCCACCACTGACCACGCAATGCCTGTGCCTAATGCCACGGAAAATGGGGAACAGAGATTTATTAGTTGTATAGCATAGTTTTAGAATTAAATATTTTTTCATTATAACATAAAAAGTAAATAAAATGTCGTTCTTTCAATACGCTACCTACTAAGGAAAACGAAATTCTTTAAATTTTTTTAAAATTATATTTGTTAAGATTTATTTAATTGTTAATGTTTCCTTATTTATGACATAAAATATCGGGTTCTTGAAAGAATTCACCAACTTTTATAGTGCATATTTTAAAAGAGATATAAAAATGGAATTCCCTCCTTTTTGTATAGGTAGGTAAGGTCGGCACTTTTTTATACATTTATGTTTTAGTATTTAGTTAAATAGTTATATTTAACTTTAAAAATGCTTAAAACACTTAGGTCTTTTACAAAAGGTTTTATATAATTTTTTTTTATTTGTCAACCCTTACCATTGGCTTCTCTGCAGTGGGTCAAGGTCGCGCCTGACGATATCGTTTCACCATAACGCGACGGAATAATAATCCTCTTATTTATTTTATAGTAATGACAGAATAAAGTACTTGAAGTCTATAAATACAACAGTCAATTTAATTAATTGCATAATTTCTTTTATATACATGAATTAAATAAAAATATGAATTTTAAACATTGGACATTTTTCTTCTTTCATTTTCAACAATTATTACTCATTGATTTACTTATTTAAGATTTTAGTAAACTTACAATAATTATTATTCCATCTATAGTTCAAGGGACAGATAATGTAAATAAGTATTTTTATAATGGCTTTTTAACAGATAATTAAAAGAACATGACATATTAACTCAGAAGTGGGAGTGGGCAGGGAGAAGCTCTTGCATTCCTTCCATAGTTCCTCTAATTCATATCAACTTTGTAGATGCCGTCTGGGGATCCTCATGCTTTTTAATAATATATACTACATATACTCTTCTTAACGGTTCAGGCAAAGGGGGAACTGATAGTCATAAAAGTTTTGCATTTCTATAAGGATATATTTCCTATGTCACTCTGACAAAATTTTGTTACTCAGAAAATAATCAATTGCAATCATGTTTCTTGATTGATTTAAATATAATATTGTCAGTTCATTTACTCCAAAATACCCTGAAGGTGTTTCATTAAGTCTTTTAAGCTTGTGGGTGTGTCCAATGGTAGTACTAGTTTCCTTTTTTTCTTTTTAACCACTAACTTTGGTCAATCTTTTTTACTATTTTTTCATCACTCATCCTCTCAATATGCCTAAATCAGAGCATGATCTTCCTTATTCCTAACATTAATGTTTATTTTATCAATTTTGACTTTAAGATCCAAGATGGAGAATAATTTTATTCTTCCATATTTTATTATTATTTAAACAACAAATATAGTATTATGTATAAATGAAATTAATATTATTTTTCTGTGCGCAGAATCATTATGGGAATACTGTTAGAAGAATTAATACATTAAGATTTATTGTAGTAAATGTTATGTTGAGGTACCCTCGGTTATTATGACATATTAGCAATATGATTTTAAATATTTTTTAACCGACTTCTGTAAGGAAAGGAGGTTATCATTTAACTGTATTTTTTTATGTTTAACTTTTGGACGGGTGAACCGTTAGATATTTTTTTTTATTTGGAAGGTAGTTTATGCATTTTAAATAATATTAAAACTACAAAAACATGGTGTATTAAAAATAAAATATGTCTTCAGTCGAGTAGTACATTGTTTCTTTTGAAGAAGAGTAAAAAATATGTAGCATTTCAGCATAAAGACTTAATTTTTGCATACTTAGGAAAAATGGAGGACACACACATTAAGCTTGGTATTTTTAATTAAAGATAACTCTTTTAAAACATTATTTGATAATTGATATAATTATTTAGTAATGTACATTTCTTTAGAACTTTGTTGATTAGGTACATTTCATTATATCTAATTATCAACAGATAACAAAAATAAATATATTCTGACTTGAAATTTTATAGATAAGCCCAATAAGAGTGTTTTATATTTAATATAACTTATTTATGATAATATAATATGGCTCAATATATGACTATATTGTTATTTTGACTTCAGTTCTAATTTTACTAAAAAGACAGACAGTTTCGCTTGTTGGAGGCAATGACCTTACCAAATAATATTTTGGTATCTAATCTATTTGCGGCTCTCTTATAATTAAAGTTAAAAATGCTTGTATTTCTTCAGTTTAATTATGAGAAATGACAGATTTTTTAAATATAATTAATAAGCTAAGGAATATATCAGTTTTGATATGGGAGTGGTATTCAGATTAGAATCATTAGCAAAAAAAAAAATATAATGCATATGACGTCATACGCTTATTCATCTTGTCATGACATCACCATATATGTATAAAATAAGTAAAAAATCTTATTTATACCAAAAAATATGATAAACTACAAAAATAACTTAAGTTCTAAAACAAGAAATTATTGATTATTCACATATCGAAAGAAAATAATCGTAATGTGACTTACTTGTTAATTTACGGGTAGCACCGGGATGAAAATTAAATCCTCTAGATATCACTTAGCACGCACCAAGCACCAAAATACTGCACAAATATGAAGTGAAAGGCTTTCTCTTCTTCGCCACAGACTCGGTCGATCGACTCGAAGAGGTTAGCCAACGATATGCGCAATGTATTGACTATGCGCATTGAAATTTTGTTGTCATTGTCATGCGCGTAAAACTTCCCATGTAATTAATAACGGAATCCACTTCCGCTGTTTAAAACTTAACTATTGAAATAAATAAAAGAAGCTAATGTTCAAATATTCATTGTATAATTCTTAACAGTTAATATATGTGATTATAATATTAATGCTATTTTCTCAAAGTTCCTTTCAAACTTTGACAAATATAAAGAGGCGACATCTAGTGTTCAATAGCAAAGTATTAAGGTCAACTTCTAAGTTTAGCTGTATATTTTTGCTATCCAATATGAGATGGAGTTTTCTAAAATAAGACAGTATTAAATATTAACTAATAAGTTATTATAAACGAGCGATCCTTTCCTGGCTTCGCCCGCTTGAATTACAAAATTATTAATTTACTAATCTGCATTACTTTCGTTTTCTAATGATAATATAATTTGAAAATGGCATTATTTATCTATATTACAAAGTATACAGTAAAACAGTTATTTTAGCAAATTTGTCAAAGAACATTCTTTAAAATAGTATAACTTTAGTATTTATTAACCCAATGAAATAAAACAAAGACTAAATGTTAAGAGAAACTTGCAAAAACACAATATTGAAAACTGCAACTATATCGATCAAAAGGATTTTGAGATAAGCGTAAACAAACGCACAAACAGACAGACAAAAATTTAAGAAATCATTGTTTTTGGTTCAACTATGTTATTAAATGCTAACAATAACATTTTTTCTTATATATCTTCCATGTACAGACGCTGAGTCCTTAAGATCTTATTATAAGTATTGATAATAATTAAGAACAAGAAAAAACGATTTTAAATGAAGGTTTAAGAATATAATTATCACGTGAAGGTAACTATCGAAGGTTATGTTTATATTTGTACTAAGATTTGTATAATAGATTGAAAAATTAAATTAAATCTGCTTCATGCGGTATTCGCACCCAGTAGGCCACCTGGGACTCACTCATAAACCTGGTTCCACCATACCACTCATTAGTTACAGCTATTGTTCCTAATATTAAGCACTTCTAAGTTTGCTATCGTTCATAGCTATTTATGATTTACACGTGGATAAGGCTTATCCTGTCAAAATGATAATTTTTAAAGCCTTGACGCGTTTATTACAATAATATTTGAAATATCATATTGAATGTGTTAATTTTTATTATTGCATAATGGGTATATGCAATTTTTGTGTATCTATGAATTTGGTTGTTAAGAAAATTAGAAATTCGAACATTTAGTAAGTGAAGAAAAAGGGACTGGTACATATTAAAAAAAATATATTTCCAATTCAATTCAAATTTTGAGAAGTATGAGAGGCCGTATAATCATTAAGACCTAAAATTGAATATCATTATCATTTCAGTTGTTTAGTTGTCCAAATAGCTTTCATGCATACAAATTTTCCATGTCACTCTCCTACAAATGTTTTAAGCCGCAAAGAAATGCCTGACTGAAATCAAATTGACAGACAACTGGTTTCTTGATCCCGCACATAAGTGCTGATACAACTTGATCTCTGCCGACATCACCGACATGGTCTTAATAGCGATAAGTTCTGCCATTAAAGGTTTTAAGTAATTTTGGTGCGACATTCAAATACGTAATACCTATGCTATATTACTATTACTTTCTTGGAGCAAAGTCTGGACATTTCTAAGTTACCAGTACTGGAAAACAAAGACGTACATAACATGAACAGCAAGGATGTCAGTCAGCAGAGGCACAAGAGTTGTGACTGTAAGCACGTGTGGGTAAACTGTAAAAGGTTGTGAATTGTCGTTGATAGTGAGGAATCGAACTTTTACAGTACTTCAGAAAATCGGCGGAAAATGGGGAACAGGGCATTGTAACACTAGGTTCCTTCTACCTACCCTGTGTGCAGGATAGTGAAGTTAAAAAAAATAGCAAGTCTTTTGTGCGATAGGAGTAGTTAATGAAGAAACGTCATTGCGCTTGCGAAACGTGTTTATCAAAGCTATTTAAAATAGATTAACGGCGAACTTTAAAAAAACCTTACACATATAGCTTTATATCTAGATAGAAATTTCCTTAGCAGTTTAAATAACTTAAAATTGGAAGAAGCTTTTGTTATAGATATTTTTACATTAGAACTAAGTATAATGGCTATTGTTTAATACAATAGTACGACTATTCTGTTTGAATTTAAAATATAATTTTGTTCTAGCACAATAGCATTGCTTAGCTTAGTCATTTTACGTTTTTGGCATTATAATAACCTTGTAATATTTAGATTCGTTCATACCCATGTGGGGGAAATATGTGCATCGGAAATTACATATTTTAATCATATTTTGTTAATAATTATATTAATTGAATAGAGTTAAATTGCAATAGATACTCCACTAGGAAAGTCCACCCCACACTCAGTCGAACATAAATAAAAAATGCGAAAACGTTGCCATAATGTTTTATGCGGGTAGATTTATTTTCTTAGTAAAATTTGGATTTGTTATCATCAACGAGGACCAAGCATCGCTTAAAAGATCAAATAATATTTAAAGTATTTTTAAATATTTTTTTCTTATTGAATATTTTTTATAATTTGAATATAGTTTCTTGGGGGCAATTTCTGTATTAAGGGTAGATAGACATTATAAATATAGAATTATTCCCTTACACAACGTAAAGGGCATCAACCCTGCACTACATGGCGAAACTCCACGCCGCGCTTGCAACACTAGAGCGAAGAAATGAAAATATAAATTTAAATAAATATTTCATTTTTTCGAGTGGGAATCGAACCCACCAACCAGTCCCTTTTATCGTCACACACTGCCTCTGCGCCACGACTGGCTTCATCTTTATACTAAAAAAAAAATACAGTCGAATTGATAACCTCCTTTTCTTACAGAAGTCGGTTAAAAAATAAATATAGCTCATTCCGATGAAAATTACACACTGAAGGAGCTGACAACTAACAATCTTCATCAATAGCATCTTGTCTTAAAATAGATAATATTTGAAAGCTAATCTGTCTCCTACAAGAAGATAGTATGAACTGGAGATCATAAATGACGATATAATATGTATATCGTGGCCATTTTTTTGGGCTCGAAATAGGACATCGCTTTTATAATATTCAATTTTAATTATTGTATTAAGAAAGTAACATTTAACTTATTCATGTTTTTAGAAGAATACTTTTATTTTTTTAGTGGGGGCTTTCATTTTTTGTAGACTATTCGTTAGTTAGTTAGTTATCTTTTGGCAATGACCACAACGATTCTACGTGAGTCAAGCGACCAAATTTAAATGCTATTTAGAAAAAAACGAGTCATTTGTACGTCCCGGGGCCATGTTTTCGTACACCAGGCACACAATCGAAAAACGAGAGGGTCTTAGGTTCCATTTCAAAAAACGGGACATTCGTACGTCCCGCACCCATGGTTTCGTACACTATCGAAAAACGAGGCAGTCCCTTTCAAAACGGCACGTCTGGTCACGCTATATACATATGTATATCATTGTTACATTTGAGCACTTTATTTTTGTTAGATCTAATCAAGAATAAATATATCAGAGTTAGTATCTAAGTGTTAGCATTGTCTTTTTATCAATCGTCGACGTTCACTTTAAATTATTATATTATTATTAAAGTTCAATTATAAATAGATATTGTTTTACAATACAAGTGTAGAAGAAATACGAAATAAAGAATCTCGCTATAAGTATTAATACAAAAATAAATGAATAGCAAGGTTAAGATTTCAAAATATTAATTTTAATTTCTATTTTGAATAAACTTCACAGTATATGTATGTACAAGTTTTAAAGTTATAATATATTTTTGTCGACGTAGTGCATTAGACCTTATGAGAATACCTTTCAGGATAATTTTTCTAATATGTAGTTGATTTATTATATAGGCTGAAAGTGGGGACCGGAGTGTCTTAACACTAGGTTCCCTCTGCCTACCCTGCTATGTGCGGGATACAGTGTGAAACTGATTTATTTTTTAGTTGATTTATTTTTATCATGTATATATCTATAAAACAGAAAGCTGTCATATATTATAACACTCCAAAATAAATATTGTGTATAAATGTGCATTAGCTTTAATTATACCTTCTTAATAATCCGTTAAAAAGATAAAACCAATGCAATGCCTTAAAAAAAGCTGCTATTCACGCTGTACCCCGCAAATATCATGGTTGGAATTCGAAGACTACGTGTTAAGTGGCGAATTTTGATATATAAAAATAATAAATTTCTTTTATGAGATGCACAGAAAACATATATAGTATGTTTAGTGAAAAAAATATTTAGTAAATAGATAAGTGGATACACGTGTTTACACTTGATTGTACTGCAATTTCTGACACTTGTTTGTTTTATAAAAGTAAAACGATTTGGCGGGTATTATAAAATACATTTATATAGAAAGAAGTACAATATTAGGATCTCTTTCAGAAATCATACACCTACATATATTTAAACTTTCTTATCAATTAAATTTCTCATCGACTTTGATTATTGAGCATTAAGTGAAAGTGAAATTTAAATATAAGCAACATATCTGTAATATCCCTTATTAGGTAAACGTTATACGGTCTGTTCTTCAAAATTGGCAAATAATTTGTTTTAAGAAATGTATAAATTAATAATGACAAATTACCCTCGTTTTTTATGAAATGCAATTCATTTCATATTATTTTAATTATTTTGTAATTATTTTTTCTTTGAAATATCTGTATTTTCAATTTTTGGGATGTTTTCTTATACATATTTATATAGTTAGTTCTCACTTCTGGCTAAATTTCACAACTGTAGGTCTTCGGGACCCTATAATTTTTGAGTACGCTGTGAATTGCATAGCAAATGCAGCAAAAACGATACATAATTGCTAATATTATTTGATTTCGTTGACATAAAAGCTTGATTGTTTCGAGCTACAAGGGACCGTGGACCTAAATGTTTGATATTATTTTCGGATAGATACCTCCACGCGATCTCGAGATAAATGCTCTTGAGAGATGGACAAGAAAGTGACCTGTAAGGGTTCCTTCGCTTCCTTCCTTTTCTTCGCTTTCGAGGTACCTTCTAACTGTCCAGAAGTATCATTTTAAATGCTATATTATAAACATCAGTATCCGTTAATATGCGAACAATTCGCCTTTATATGCATTATCAAAAACAAAACCATATCAAAGTGCTTGAGATAACGCTTATCGTTATATTTATAACGCCGCCGTTACGACGTTACCTTAGCGTCGTTAATCATTGCTAGAAAGATACGTCAAAGAATATCGCGATATGTCTAGAATGATAGAATAGATTAAGAAAATTATCGTATTTATTATTTAGAGCTTACTGCTTTGGTACTTGAACGATAATATTTATGGCACCTATTATAACCTTTTTATGAACATTATTTATTAGTAACTCGTGCCTGTAACGCAACGTTTGTGGGTTCGATTCCCACTCGAGGGAATGAATTGTAATTTTTAATATTTTCATTTCTTCGCTCTGGCATCAAGGCCAAATCCTGGCATTGGATTCCGTCACTCAACACGCAATGCCTCGATAAATTCGGTGGAAAGTAGAGAACGGAGAGTCTCTACGTTCCCTCTGCTTAACTTGCTGTGTGCGAAGTACAGCGTGAAGCTGTTTTATTTCTTTTTATTTATTACCTTTTTAATGGAGACGATGCATATGCATGAATACTTTTTAGTTATATAAGGTTGTACGCGATGTAACGGTCGATAAAAGTAGATAAAATTGTAATATAATAAAATATAGAGGTATAAATAATACTTTTTTTTATGATAAATGATAATTCAAGCGAGGCTGCCTAAATTATTTTATATTTATTATATTATATACGTTATAAAACGTCAATTCAGTTAAAAAAAAATTAGATAAATAAAATTTAATAATAATTCTATCACTTTTCAGTTTCAAACCTTTTCCCCTATATCAGAGTAGACAAAGTGTCAAGACACTCCTTGCTTTCCAGTCAAATTTAAGATATAGCGTGAGTGGTGGAACTCAACGCCGCAGTTTATCGTGCCAGAGCGGGGAAATGGAGCAATTCATTCCATCGAACCAACAACTGCTTTCATTACAATTGGCAATACAAAACAGTATTTATAACATATTTGTCATTGCAAGTTTAAATAAATCTCTTTTATTATTTTTAAATGTATGCAAAATCGAATTCAAATAATAGCCATACAATACACTATATAATATTGAGTCTATGTAAAAGTAGATTGAGGCCAGTCGTGGCGCAAGGCCACATGTGTGACTGTAAACAGGACTGGTTGTGGATTCGATTCCCACTCGGGGAAATGAAATATTTATTTAAATTTATATTTATTATTTTATAATTTTGACGAATTTAAGCGAAAAGACTCGAGTAGTGTCAAGAAGTTGAGGTACGTTTATGTGAATGCAAATTTTTATACATAGATATGTGGCCATATTAGAATAGGAGGAAAATAGTTTTAAAAATATCAGAATAAAAATAATTACAATTTATAAATCTCACCTAAAATTTAAATTATCGTTATAAATTTAAAATATCTTTTTAACGATAATTTAAAGTAACGATCTAAAAATGCAATTTGAAATTATTACGATCGCGATAGCATCAATGTCACAGGATAAGCTTGACGTATTAGATTCTGTCAAGGTAATTTCGCATTTGAAAATAAATAATATTTACTTGTTTTTTTGTTTTTAAATAAGTTATCATTTATATTTTTATGTTTATATATTTTAATTATATAAGCACTCAGTTTAATTTGAATTAAAGTCACGAACAAACAGAATCGCTAATGATTATGCAGTAGAGGTACATAATATTAGGTATCTATATATTAGTTGGCTCAGTCACGTTTAAGGAAACATCTAAATTCGCAATATCAAAGAAGATTGTTTTGTTTTTCTATAGTGTTAGGTGTTCATTTAAATAATTATTGCAATTTATCAAATTATATTAGGTATTGTTAGTGTACTCGTGTAAAAGTGGGTAGATGAAGGTAAAAATGTGTGCTTGTAGGCGATAGCCCTATTGGAAAGAACCTCGTGTTGTTATTGGGTGATACATATCACTTATTAATATTACGTGGAATTTCTTTTCGGATTCGTTAGAAACATATAGACGATATGTATTTTTAATATCAGAAGTGAGAAACGCACAAAGTTTTAATATCTTTGTGTGTATTTCATCGCCCAAAGTTTGGTATTCTTAAAATTTAAAGCTATTTCTTATCATAAAATCTTTGCTGTATTTCATAAAGTTTAAATTATTATCGAAAAATCGGTCAGAGCACCTGGACGATTTCCAAGAGGCGCGGATTTATATCACGCTAAGTTAAAATTTTTATACGTTTTCTAAAAATATATTTTTCTTTGCTAAGTGTGGAATAACACTTTATAATTGTTAAACACTGGACTTTAATTTAAAAATATTATAGTACAGATACTTACAAAATTGAATAATAATATGAAGGACCAAACCCCCTTCCCAAAGGTTGTCTAGATGAGATCGCTCTCTTAGCGATAAGGCCGCCTTTTGTACATATTAATACATGTACGAGTATATGTGTTTTATCTTTCTATTGTACAATAAAAAAATATATTTTTTTATTATTTGTTATTATGTTAAGCAATAAGTAATTTAATCTTGTTATAAAATTGTTACTAAGTTTATGTTTTTCTATATTGAAAGTAGAAACCCAGATCATTAAGATATTATTATCATAATTATGCGACCTTTGACACCGTCGTTACCCGCAAACGTTATTTCTTAATGAACCATCCGCCATGTTGTTAAAGCGTCCAAACAAAATGGATCCCTTTCAAAATTTTCTCTTTTGATTTAAATGAGGTAAACTTCCATGGTTATTTAAACTGTATTGAAATTCAAATTAAATTAAAACAACATTTTTGACCTATAGTAAATGAACTACGTAAAGCCAGTCTAATTAAAAACTTCTTTTAATTTTTTTATTTCGAATCCTGTAGTTTTATAATATAACTAGCGGACGCGCGCAGCTTCGCTTACGTATTTAGGGGTGAATTCTAATAATCCATGAAACATGTGTTCAATGAAATATTTTTAAGAGTTTAAATTTCAAATTTTATAAAAATCGGAGGCGATTTAAGAATTTTTCCATACAAACTTTCAACCCCTTATTTGCACCCTTATGGAAAGAATTCTAGAAAACCATGAAACACGTGTTCAATTAAATACTTTTAAGAGTCTGAATTTCAAATTTTATAAGAATCAGTACCGATTTAAAATTTTTTCCATACTAACTTTCAACCCCTATTTCGCCCCTTTAGGGTTAAAATTTTCCAAAATCCCTTCTTAGTGGATGTCCAGATTACAAAAGTAAACATCTGTCCAAATTTCACGTTTCTACGCACAGCGGTTACGGCTGTGCGTGCGTCTTACCTCAGTCAGTGAGGACAAGTCCTTTTATATATATAGACTAGCGACCTGCTCGCGGCTTCGCCCGCCTTAACTACTGAATTATTCATATAATGTATGTTTGCAAAGCACTTAAGATAATGTGAAAATTAATTAAACCCTAATGCAACCCGCATTTTCGTAATTCCAATAAGGATTTTCCAATTGTTTTAAAATAAACACAAATAAATAACACAATCTAAATCTTCTTCGCTATAGAGGCAGGCGGGTTTTTTTCGAGCTTGTGGTTAATGCTGTTAAAACAGCGACTCCGTTTGGGTAGGCACTACGTGGCTTCCTGTGAGGAAAGATTAAATAGAATGCATCGGCCGGGAATCGACCCCGGGCCGCCCGCGTGGCAGGCGAGCATTCTACCACTGAACCACCGATGACAGCTCATGACGCGCTTGTATAAGCAAAATGTCGCGGGGCGCGTTTCGCAGCAAGGATGTTTTGATATTGTAACAACTTCCAAAGTACTTATTAAAATGAAAAACAGTAAAAGAAAGTTTTGATCTACATTAAATGGTCAACGTAACTAATATACTTATTTATATACTGAGAGTAAGGGATAAGTAAACCTTGACTCGATACAGCTGATGTGTAAACGGCGTGATGTGTTAACAATTAAATGCGTTTTTCTCTAAAACTATTCGCAATTTCGAAATTGTGTAAAAAGCTAATTTTATCTTCGTCTAACGTAGAAATTTAATAAAGTATTTTAAAGAATAAGGATTAATACCATTATGGAAAAATATCCCTCACAATAAAAAATATATTGAAATTACAATTTTTAGACAGAAATATGATCACTACACGTTATCCTTAAAAAATATGAATATGCCGTCGCGGACTTTTTTGTTGATCTTATTAAGAGGAACAATACTCCAGTACATTATTTTCATGTAGTACTTACCATTAAAACAGCGCATGCGCGAAAGTGTCTCAACGGGTAGGACTTTATACACGTTTATCGTATTTATGGTAATTTACATAAGAATGTACAAATAATAAACTATATATAAACCTTCCCTGAGAAATACTCGACCTAATGGTGAAAACCGCACAAAAATCCGTTGGGTGGTTTAGAAGAAGAAGAGTTAGAAAGTTCAGACAGACACGAAAAGCGACTTTGTTTTATAAGATATAGGATAATAATCATTGTATGCTCGCGACTTTTATAACAATAGATATCTATAATTTCTTTTACTTTTCTGAACGTTAAGTAAGTAAATGGAATTTATTAGAATAACGTTTCTAAAATTATATAAAACCGGATATTTACCTCTTTATAATCGCAATTGGGAATCCCCAGAGTAGTACTAAAAATATACGTAGGTATGTATGTACTAAGACTACCTGTATACTGCTAACAGGTTTATATGGGTTGAAACATCTTGCTCAGTAAAATCTATTTTTATTCGAACATAAAGTTACTAACAAGTGCAAAGCTTTCTATGTTTCCACAAGCTTTTATATACGTTTAACTTACCTATATCGAATGCTTGATCATATTTTATTTAAATTAGCTAGGGTTTACTGTTATTCACTCTAATACTGAGAACTATACTCTATACTAGCCACTCACGGCTTCGCCTGCTTGAACTAGTCCTAATAGCATTATCTGAGAAATCTGTTTTATTATTTAAAGATTGTAATAAGTTACTAATAATTTTATAGAAATACAAAATCGTTTAAGTATATCTAGTGGCGATTTTGTATTAAAAATATATATTAATATCTATCATCATTCAAAGCTTTATTTAAAATTCAAATAAATAATAAATTGGATTCTTATTATTTTTTTTGTCCCTCTTTGGCGAAAGAATTCCGTTTTTTTTACTTAAAATGTCAAAAACCCCGCTTGTCACTGAGAGAAACTTTGGCAACGATAGATAGGATTGAGAGACAAAATTTAATATTTTCTTTCAAAAACAGCATAACCTGAATGCATTAATTTAGCGTAAACGACTGAAGAAATTATTTAATATTTAAAACTTTTGAAATAAATTATCATTTAACTAATTTGAAAATCACTTCTTTTAATTTTAAAGGATAGAAAGAGAAAGCTCTACTTATTTTTATTTAATTTTCTACATCCCAGTCCAGTGCTAATATTACGTTCAAGGTTAAGACAAACTGGTTTCACACTCAAAGATCAAAACAAATTCTGTTTTTTGTTTTATTTTTTATAAAACTATAATAAAGGTATCATTATTAAGACTCGTAGGAGGCTAATGATGATGCTGATATTATCTGCACTCTATATAATGGAATCATGACTTAAGGTATGGAGGCACTTCTTATTTGTAATATTATATTTATAAAGAAAATAACACAATTCTATTCTGGTGAGGTTCTCAATTTGACTGCTTTTTTGTTACCTAAGAACTTCCTACTGGGTGGACCGATGGAAATATGTACTTTCTGTTAACCTAAAATTACGAAATTAGTAGGGAACCCTCTGAAGGCGAGTCAGACTCGCGCACTTGAGTTACTTTATTAATTCGATCCGTTCGTTGTAATTGTAGTTGAATTATCCACAGATATTATTATTATTATTAACAAAACAAAATACTTAACTATTGAAAAAAGAAACAAGTGTTATTGAACAAATAATTAAATAGGATATGAACGTAAATTATTTTTATAATTCAAAAACACATGTACATATATGACAATGGAATGAATCTAAAGAAAGAAATGCAATGCCATGAATCTAGAAAAAAGAGGTTGTTGAATCCCCATTAGTTACGGTAGCAACGACATGTAAAAACATGCATTGGAACCCGAATATGGAAAATGATTGCGAGAGGAACGCTTATTTTTAATTTATGCTAATTAATGAAAATTAAAAGAAAATGACACTACAAAAATGTTTTATTTTATCGTTTTTATGCACCTCTTCTGTTTGTTTAACATAGACATAGAGATAATCTAGTGATATATCACTCCATTACTCTTAAATATTTACACATTCATTTTTTAATACATATATCTACTATTTAAAATAATTTCCTCAACACATTGGCAAAATAAATAAAAAATAATCGTACTGTAGTAAGCATGTGTCATAATGTTGACTGGTATTCCCTAATATGTCAGTACCAGGCTTGCATGCGTTGCCCATACGGATACCTACAGAGTGTTACGTACTGGTTTATAACACTGCAATGCACAGCGGAACCTTAAGCAAGCTGTTTGCGTCTCCGTCTTCCAGGGGAAGAGAAAGTTGGTGAAGAAAGAGATATAAAGGACCAGTTTGTTATATAACGCTATCATTATTATCAAATTGGTGAAATAAAGGTGGTTTTGTTTGTTACATGTTTGTTTTGATTTCGAATTATATTTCTAATTAGCTTCACGCTGTATCCCGAACACAGGAGGGTAGACAGAGAGAATTAAATGTTGAGATACTCTGTTCTCCATTTTCCGCCACATTCTGGAGGCATTGCGCCTGCGCCATGATTGGGCTCTAAAATATTTCTATTTTGACTTTAAATTAAGTAGGTCATCCAATATGCTATGACTAAACGAAAAATAGGCAACAAAATATCTGACTTTTCTCGGCCAGCCTCGCAAAAAGGCAGAGATGCGTGAAGATAAAAAATTAGAACGGTCTTGGCGCTATATCAAACAGACAAATATCTAGCCTTAGTGGGACTCGACACACATTATGGACATTCAAGTACCTGCTGATAAAGAATAATGTATACCTAAATTTAATATATGCTTTTTTTTCATAATAAACAACAACATTACGAGCATCTATTAAAATTTGTTAATAAGCTAAAAGGGGAAGTTAAAGGAATTTTCTGAATCTGACGTGCAAAGATGATGATTTTCGCGATTATTATACATTTAACGTTTCGAATATTTTACAGTAGTCAGTGGTTAGGTACCAGTTCCTGGGGCGCGACCTCCCGGACGCCCAATGAAGCGCTGGTTGGATGTCATGAGAGCCAATGATCTAACCACCGAGGACGCAAAAGATCGTGCAAAGTGGAGTAGGTTGAGTAGGAAGGCAGACCCTGGTAATTAGCCGGGATTAATGCCAGGAAGAAGAAGAAGTGGTTAGGTACGGGTAGACTCAAAAATCTACTCAAGCCCCAAGCCTAAAGTCAACTTAAATAGTTTCTTTTAAGAGAAATATTTCATTTCGACCCAATTTCTAACCTATACGGCGTTAAGCATGTCAAGTATTTAAGTAGTTATTTCTTTCAACACATAGTAAGGCCGTAATCTTGTGTAAGTGCTAACAACAGGTACGAGTATGTCAGTATTTGCAAGTAGCATTGTCATTTTTGTACTTTAAGGAATATTAACGTCTTTTTAGGAATATTTGAGAATATATAGAGAGAAAAATGTATTTACCCATACCTTAGCCTTTTTTGTAAGCCAGTGACTATATTGGTCCATTTATTTGAATTTCCTAAAGTGGAGGGGATGAATGTTATAGTTTGTGAAGTTATAGTTTGCGTTAATAGGTAAAGCTAGGAGATCAATAGCAATATTTTTCATATAGCAATTTTTAATATTGACATAAGATATCCTTCAAGTTACTTATTGAAAGTAGAATAACCAATATCTTATCATATACAGAGGGAGCCTAGTGTTAAGACACTCCGTTCCCCCTTTCTGCTGGACTCACTCAACATTGACAGTGACTGAGTGACAGAACTCAACGCCGTGCTTCGCCTCGATTCCAGAGCCAGTATAAAAAAATATAAATTTAAATAAATATTTCATCTCCTCGAGTGGGAATCGAACCCTCAACCAGTCGGTTTTACAGTCACACTCTGTGCCCCTGCTCCAAGATTGGCCTTCCTGCGCCACGACTGGGAAAAAAAAATAGTTTTAATAACTTTAAGTCGGTATCGGTGTTTTAAAAAGGGATGCCCCTAGACCCAAACAATAGAGTAATCTACTACAATGTATCACGATGAAACAATGATACATAATATTACATAGCAAACAGAAAATAGGGTGACCATATTCATATAGAGACCACAAAAAAATTAAATAAGTAACTTTAGCTAAAAACTTCTTATTGCAATTTTATTTTTATTTAATTTGAAGAAAATATGAAAACTCAAGTTTATGCATTCTACGGAACTATTGCGATTGAAATGAGGAAAATAGAATAAAATATGCATAATTGGATATGAATATTTATTAGGTATTATTTAAAAAACGCGATTTACTCAAAGCGCGTCGTTGAGTTCCGTAATGCCTCAAGAATTCTGTGGAAAGTCGGGAATGGAAGTGTTAATGCTAACGGAGTATCTTAACACTAGGTTCTCAGGTAAGAGTGCCGGATGAATGACAACTGACATCTTTATATTTTTTCATATAATAGATTAATATGCTTAGCATATATAATATTTTTGACTAAATCGTTTATATAAACGTTAACATTAGTGACTAGGTTTCATTAACTTCTCTTTTACTATTTTTTGTATTACATAATTTTCTTTTCCCGTTTGATAATAAAAGTACAGCGTTGGCTTCCGCGACCATCGCTCAACGTCTCTAGACGTGCAGGAAGTTGAAAATGTGGTGGTTCTTAGGTTCTTTTTGTTTACTACGTACCTAATGATACGGGAAATTTGTAACATATGTTATAATGGTAAGATTATGAATAACTACATGTATACTCTTATTTTGGACAAGGTCAGTCGTGGTGCAGGGGCACAATAGGTTTTGGGTTCGATTCCCACTCGAGGAAATAAAATATTTAATATTTACATTTCTTCGCTCTGGTGTCGAGGCAAAGCTCGGCGTTGAATTCCGCCACTCAACACGCAATGCTCCCATTATTCGGTGGTAAATGGAGAACGGAGTTTCTTAAAATACAACGTGAAATTGATTCTACTCTCACAGTAGGTATATATTTTAAAAATTACGACTATTGCATTTTGCAGTCTGTTTTCAGTGGAACATTCTTCGAAGTCGTTAATTCCACTAGAACTGAGAAAATACTTACATTTTTAGTTAAATAGATATCTTTATCTTATTATTTTTATTTGTAAAATAAACAATCGCGTAGGAATAAAATAGTGAATCTTACGTATTCTAAAAGTATTTATATATATTAAGTGGGGATATACATATAAAAAATGGGGAACGGATTGTCTTAACATTAGGGTTCCCTCTGCCTACCCTGCTCTGTGAATACAACGTGCAGCTGATGATAATATTAAGTTATTTTACGATTTAGGAACATTATACGTTTCGCCAAAACACTTGGCTTAAAATACATACAATTATGAAGTACAATTTACTTTATTATAGTTCTATTAGTAAGGCTTCGTTGTTTGGCCTTGGATGCAATACCTCACGCAGAGGTCGAAAACCTTTATCTAGAATTCTGGTTTATTATTTATTTGTTCCTATTATTATTTTCAATGAATATTTTATTATAATTAAATATAATTTGAGTACAAAGGCTGGCCTCGTCATTGTTATACCTTCAACATCATCATTAATAACAAACTATCAATCAGTATTTATTGACGATGCCCGGTTTCCACAATGAAAGAGAAATGAGTGGGTAATACTTAGACACATTTTAAATAAAGTAAATTAACATTTCCACCAACAAAGAGTTTTGTATTTTGTTATGACTTCTCTCCGCTCTCTAGATCAGGAACAAAGGGCGTTAACTCTTTCGTCTTTTCTCTTCAACTCTTCGTTCGATCCTTTCTGAACTTCTATTTATTGGTAGTTTACTTCAAGTGTGTAGTTTACTCTTGCGAGTTCAACGTAGTCCTTAATGGGCCCGCTCCGCTCGCGATGGACACCATATTAACATAGGTACCATATTAACATAGGCTGGTTTCTTCCATAAATTTTAAAGCTAAGGACCACAACTATAATATGATATTAATATACTGTAAAGCATCAAATATTACACTTTATCTTGTCTATACACAACGTCAACTTTTTAATGTAAAACAGAGAGAATAAAATCAAAAATAATAATATTTTATAATCGTTTCTCAGTTTCGCCTCAATATTCTATCTAAAGTTACAACTAACAGTGGTAGAAAACAACCTCCCACTTTAAAAAAAAAACTTATTAAATATTTCATTGTCTCGAGTGGAAATCGAACCAACAATTGGCCACGAATAGCTTCAAGGCCCAACCTCCCACTTTTTCTTACTAAAGTAGAAAAAATAAGCCATAATAACTGTGCCATCCTAAATAATCTGGGAAAGGAGTGCGGCAACACCGGGACCCTGAAAATGTACCTAAGTATTATTAATAGCCTAATATTATAAGTAGAGATATCTTTTCATAAATTTTAAATAATATATCTATTTAATTACCTAACATTTAATTATAATGACTGTCAGCAATTTTATCGCCATATAATTGATTTATAATAATGTAATATCTAATCAAATTGAAATAAAGAAAACCGTTACAAGTAAAATTTGAAAGCATTGGAATTAGCAAAATCGTTAATCTATATATTTTAAATTTATGGCAATTTTGCGTATTTCGTCTTTTTGCTTTAGTCGTTGTCTATTGCCATTGCAATTGTGTGCATTTGGATAATATTTGAGGAAAAACAATAAATTAAGCATATATAATCGAAAATAACAATATATATGGTATTGAGGCCAGGCGTTTGCAAATGTGACGAGTTGTGGGCTGGTTCCCCACTCGAGGAAATCAAATATTTATTTAAATGTATACTTTCATTTCTTCGCTCTGGTCTCGAGGCAAAGCGCATCGTTGAGTTCCATCACTCAGAATTCGGTGGAAAAAGGGGAACGGAGTGTCTTAACTTAGGTTCCTTCTACCTACCAGGATACAGCATGAAGCTGAGACAGTCGTGGCGTAGCCGTGACCGTATACACGGCGGTTGTGGGTTCGATTACCATTGAATTAGGGAGAGAATTATTTTTATTTCATTGTTCCGGTAAGAAAACAAAGCGCTATGTTGACTCCTGTCACTTAGCATAAAAAGTGATCTTTCATAAAAAAGTGTCGGAAAATGTGAAATGACTAGGTTCCCTCTCTCTACCCTGCTATATGCGGGATACAGCATGAAAAATTAAGCTTAAATAAAGAGAGCCTCGTATCAAGACTCTCCGTTCTTCTCTTCCCGTCCGAATTCCAGACATTCCGAGTCTAGTAGCGAAACTCAACGCAATAGCACTTTAACGAAATAACGAAAATTATATTATCAATACAAATGTTGATAACATTTTCGTTCGTTATACGAGCACAATTGTTGCACGGTCTTGTTTATAACTATATAAATATAGTATTATTTTTCTTTATTATTCAAATTCTATTGAATAAAAGAATATTTTAAATATAATGAAAAAAATCAATAAAAAAATTAAATAAATAAATGGTGAAGCTGTATTAAAAGACAATAAAAGAAGTAATTCAATACACATTTGGTGTTACAAATACAATATGATAATTAAGTCATTTGGCGCACCAGAGGCTTTGTCCGCAGGTTGCGCGGGAGTGGAACGAACTGAAGCGGTCTCCACTATAGTGTCTATAGTACGGGCGCACTGCTCTAAGCCGGCGCACGCGCATATCGCTGATACCGCAAGGTATAAAAGAGCACGTGTCCTTCAGGTACAGCAATTGTTCTGTACATCTCTAAGAAGTACGACCTGAAACAAAAAAAATAGAAAATGGAAAGTCTTTTGAGACATGATGACCACGACCACGCTCATGACGACGATCATGATGATACAAGCGGAGTGGTCATAGCAAAAGGGGTTGCAATGGCGACCCTCTTCTGCGCCTCCATGATTTGTGGTATCGTACCACTATTTCTGGCGAGGCGTTTCAGATGGATCTCCGCTGATGATGCTGGGAATCTAAAATCGAAAAATAGAGTGGTTATGACTTTGCTCTCCTTCGGTGGTGGTGTGTTGCTGTCCACCACATTTCTCCATTTGCTACCTGAAGTCGATCACAACATTGAAGATTTGCAATGTAAGTACTTATTTATTCACATGTTATCAGATCGTATTTGTTGCTAAATGAAAATTAAACAAATCCTAAGAGCAAAGTTAATAAAACAAACAATTCTGTTAAGTATGTTGAAATAATGACATACTTGTGGTAGCGTCCTATTTATGTGATAAATTAAATATTTCAATATGAGAATATATTTTTTTATCTGTCGATAATAATAATTATTTCATTTTAAGGTTAACCGGCTTTAACCGGCTTGTGATAAATTAGATATTACACAATTCATAAATATTAATTTTATCATCAATAAGTTATTGTAAAAACTAATTATTTACATACGCAATAATAATATTTAAAAGCTATTAATAAATAACACGGTCATTAACGCCGTTAAACGAACGAAGTATGCGAGAGCGTCGTAATATTCGTTAATCTAAGAGGAAAATAACGATGTTTATAACGAATACCATCACCATTATACATATAGAAACGATTTTCCTCCTCATTTCAAATATTCGTTACTTATAATTTCATTAAAATTTTTCGTTAGAGTTACCACTATAAAAAATAAAAATATATATTTTTTTAAAAAGTAAAAAAAAAATGTTTCCTTTTTATCAATTATTATTAATAGAAATTTGGAATAAAATAAAAGCTTTTAAAATTGATTGAATGCAAGTTTTTACCAATTTTATTATTTGTATTTAGGAAATGACGAATATTTGATCAAGGTTCGATTGTTGGTTGTTCTTAGAATGTAAGCGGACATTATCTAATTGTTGCGCAAGCGTCGTCAGTGGGTATGTGTGCCAGACGTTCATCTTGTTGCTTCAATATTGTATTTAATGTACTGTCTTCAACTTTGTTGAGGTCGTCGTGGCGTAGTGGCACAAGGGTGTGTGTAACGCGACGGTTGTAGGTTCGATCCCCACTCGAGGAAGTGAAATATTTATTTACGTTTATATTACCATTTCCTCGCTCTGAAGTCGAGGCAAAGCGCGGCGTTGAGTTCTGCCACTTAACACGCAATGCATTCAGAATTTGGCAGAAAGTGGGGAACTCGCTGGGTTCCCTCTGCCTACTGCTGTGTGCGGGATAGAAAAAATTAAAAAAAAATTGTCGCAAATTGGCTTTTAAACAACAATAGCCGTAATATTTCACTCTAAATAAAAACAAATATGAGAAAAAACATCTATTCTCCATAACTATAGCATAAACTAAGTTTAATATAACGACCACAATTCACTAGTATAACGAAAGGCAAGGACGGGAAAGTACGATATGAAATCCAGTTTCCCTCGACCTTTTGTTGGTCAATTTTAAAGTAAATAAATGTCATTTGGTTTACACTTACATAAAGACACACTAAAGAATATTTATATTCACAGCATATTCTCAAGGTTAGGATTCCCCGAACGTTTACATATTAAAAATAACAAAAAATCAGTTTTACGCTATCTTATCCCATATACGTCAGGGAAGGCACAGGGAACCTAGTGTTAACACGCCGTTACCCACTATCTACTAAATTCTGGAGGCATTGACGTGTTGAGTGGCGGAACTCAACACCGCGCTTCGACACATGAACGACGATGTGAAAATAAAAATTTAAATAAATATTTCATTTGCTCGAGTGTACCTCGACTGGTCTCACATATTAAAAAGCTCGATATATATCGAAGTTCTATAAATAAACTTAATCTGGGAACCCTTGTTTGAAATGTCTAGTCGACTTTCCTGTTGTCTGTCCACAAGACCGGACACGATTACAATTAACTTATTACCAATTCAATGAAGGGAAACAGAACCATGCGCCTTTTGAATCGAAGACCCATGAGAATTGAATATATTATAATAGTTAACTTTTCAATATTTCAATTATTATTAAATGTAATGATAATCTAAAGATAATTATTTTAATATGTTTTTAATTATCACTTATGACCAAAAAAACTTCGTCGCAGCAACGTTCTGGTGGTAGAGCGAATGAGTAAATTTCAAGAAAAGTCCAATTTTAAATTTCATGTCCCCAAATGTTAAGTAGACGACAAGGTCAGTCTGCCTGTGACTGTAAAAGCGATAGGTTGCTTGTTCGATTCCCACTCGAGGAAATGAAGTATTTAATATTTTAATAATCTCGCTCTGGTAGCGAGGCAAAAGGCGGCGTTGAATTCCGCTACTCAACACGCAATGCCTTAGAATTTGGCGGAAAGTGGGTTTTGAGTAGCTCTTTCGGCTTCAACAAAGATTCCATAAGTTTTCGTTTGCCCATATTTAATTGTTTATACTAACAAACAAAATAGGTTTCGTTTTCTCTTACTAGACAATATTATGGTAGACAAAGCTATTTTCGATAAGTCTTCTAATCAAAATTTATAAAGTGCCTACTTAGCGTAAATTAATAACCTGGTATTAGAATTAACTAGGTTAAATATAGTATAGTACTTAATTCTAATACCGATTCCGTCATGGCGCAGTGGCACAAGCGTGTTTCTAAACGCGACGGTTGTGCATTCGATTCCCACTCGGGGAATGAATTATTTATATATTATTTATTAATATTTTAATTTTCCTCATTTTAGTACTAAGGCAAAGCGTGGCGTTGAGTTTCACTACTCAATACAAAAACGAAAATTGGGGAGGGAATGTCTTAGCACTAGGTTCCCTCTGCCTACACTGCTATAGGTGGGATACCATGTGAAACTGAAAAAAAAAAATTAATACCAGTTATCAAGTCATTGATAACTTCATATTAATATCTTGGTAATTAAGACATTAATGTCATTGTTAGCCTCACGGGTCATCGTGGATTCAATATTTAATTATGGCTATTGAGATATTGATTATAACAATAAAAAATATTTTATCATATTTAACTATTAACTATAAATATTATTTAAAGCAATTTAAAAAAAGTACGTAATTTATTTCAACTTAAATAATGGTTTTAACGGCAAATGCGTAATTAATGTTAGAATGAGTAACGATTCGTCAGTCGTAATGAGGAAATCTAAGGAACGGCCGTGGGAAACTACCTGCCAGGTGAACGTTTACAGTCGTTATATATATATGAACATAGTACATATAGCTGCATATTTAACTCAGTTTCTGTTATATGAGTTATTTAAAAAGACTTAATATCAAGTATCAAAGCTTTTGACTGAGTATTTTCGAAAGTAAAATAGATATTAATATTTGAAGATCTAGAAGAAATTGAAGAATGCGGTGGAAAGTGGAGAACGGAGTGTATTAACAATAGGTTCCCTCTACCTACACTGTGTGGATACAGCGTAAAGCTGATATAATTTAATTTTAATTTTTAGAAGAAGTAAATATTTTCCTAAATATACTTCGCGAAGTGTATAGTTCCTTTAACTTTTCTATGAAATTATTAAGCCGATAATGGTTTACCTACTGAAATATTACATAAAACCCTCTCTAGTAACTTTTATTTTATTCATGATCATAAATGGAGAAAACGAGGAAAATGTTCATTTTATTGGTACCATCTTTTACTTGTTTTTAACGAGAACAACACGTTTTCCTTATTACTTTAAAACTGTTTCACTCATCACGAAATCTCAGAAACTACAAGTGCTAGGAATCTGAAATTTTTCATAGGAGTTATTTATAGGACGCAAGTGCTCGCTAAGACGGGAATTTGCAATATTCGACTTCTAAGGGATTGTTTTGGGGTTGAAAGATTGTATGAAACTTCGTTACTGCAAATGCTAGGAGTCTCAAATTTTACATGGACGTCACTTATAGGACGTAGGTACTCATGGAGACAGAAATTTATAATAACGCGGACGAAGCCGCGGGCGGGGCGCTAGTAATTTATAATATTACGAAACAATTAATTCGTTTTAAATATTCTATCGTTCGTTATTGGACGTTATTACAATTCATTGATTAAAGGCTTATTTCGCAACAATAATTGCCACTAAGTCAATAGCTTCACCTGATTAGATATACCATGTTCGTGTTATAAATGGTAATTGTAAATATACCGTTCGCCTTAATTATTAGTGATAAAGTTATAAAAAAAATATTAGCTTCACGCTGTATCCCGCATACAGCAGGATAGAGGGAACCTAGTGTAAAGACTCTCCGTTTTCTATATTCCGTCGAATTCGGGGTCATCGCTTGATTAGTGGCGGAAGTCATTGCCGCGCTTTACCTCGACACCAGAGCGAATAAATGAAAATATACATTTTAACAAATATTTATTTCCTCGAGAAAGTATCGAACCCACAACCAGTCGTTTACCAGTAACATTAGTACTTTTGTTTAAAGGTATGAAGTGTCACTTATGTGAATGAAAGTCAAAATATTTCTTATCGTATATTGACAGTTGTCGATTGCTATAGAAAGTTTTATCCCTAAAGCCCCTTCTTATTTTTTAGAATATACTCTCTTTAAAAGGGGCTCTAAGTTTAAAATAAATATTTTTAATAATATTTTCACGATATTTGATATGCGGCTGACAGAATGAGAAAAAAGTATATTGGAAAGATTTGAAGGTCAAGTAAAATGATTTAATTTTTTCTAAGATTTTACAACTTTAACTATTCGTACACTTACTCTAATTAAGATTAAAAAACATAACCCTTCCTTTGCAGTCGGGTAAAAACAAACTTTTTTAAATAATTCTATCGATTTTGCACATAGTGCGCCATTTGTCATGCATTCTTGAAAAAAAATGTCATCGCTGTTTCAATTTTAGATAAATAATATCTTTGGGACTTATCTATGTTTTTTCTTTGTTAAAATAACAGCATAACGCCGTAACCGTTAGGTAATAAGCGTTATAGATAAGATAGAAATAGATAAACGAATGGCTATCTCGTTTATCTCCTTTATATATATGAAAATAAATTTGCAATCTAAATTGTCTAGAGTGCCTCGTGACGGCAAATATTGTTGCAATTTTACAAGTAAATTACTTGTTACCTAAAGTTTACTTTAACTTTAATTAATTATCATTTATTCATTAGCAAAATGTTGAATTATTAATTAATAATTGATTTATTAATAACTCTATTCGAGGAAATAAATTAATATTTATCAATATTTTCATTTCTACGCCCTGGTACCAAATCAAAATAAATATAACAAAAAAAAATCTAAATCGGTTCACCCAGTCAAAAGTTATGAGGTAACAAACATAAAAAAAAAATACAGTCGAATTGATAACCTCCTTTTCTTACAGAAGTCGGTTAAAAATGAACATTAACAAAAACATTGAACACTCAGCTAAAATGAAAAGTAACTGTCTACACTTTCACGCTTTTGCAACAATTGCTTAATTCGGAATGCGCAAATCGATATATTGTACTCGTTTGTCATTTGTAATGTCGTCGCGTAATTCTACACCTAAATGTAGACTGTAGTACATATATGTCGTGGTATTGATTGAAAAATAGTAATAAATCACCTGAATACCGCACACAATAGGGAGGCAGAGGGAACCTAGTGTTAAGGCACTCCGTTCGCCACTTTTCGAATTCTGGAGGCACTGCAGGTTGAGTGGCGACCTCTGGTGTCGCAAAGAAATATAAACATAAATTTAAATAAATATTTAACTTCCTCGAGAAGGCATTGAAAGTAATATTTTTATTTTATTTTAACTTCATTATGATATTATTGTAATACATTAAATTATAGCATATTTCTTTTACTTCTAATATTATGTTGTTAATATATCGGCTTCTAAGAAGTCAAGGTAAACGTGATTCCAATTATATAACCAATTTTACTCATATAGTTCTTCCTACAACAAATAGAAAAGGAAGCAGTGACAAGGCCGTTCTAAATACTTATTTTATAGTCGACAGGAAAGCATAGTTCCGTTAAATGAACCAGCAATATAATTGATGTCGATCAATCAATATCCATCATTGAGGCCAGTGTTGCAAGAGCACAATTGTGTGACTATAAACGCGAAAAGTTGTGAGTTCGATTCCCACTTGAGGAAATTAAATTGAGTTGAAACAGAATTCCGCCACAAATGTCTCTAGAATTCGGCCGAAAGTGGGGAGTGGAATATCTAAACATTAGTCTCCCTCACGCTATATCAGTTTCTAGAGTGAGACCTCTCGGACGCCCAAGGAAGCGCTGGTTAGATGTCGTGATGCAGGACATGAGAGCTAATGGTCTAACCACCAAGGCAAAAGACCGTGCAAAGGGGAGTAGGTTGAGTAGGAAGGCAGACCCTGGCAATAGCCGGGATTAATGTCAGGAGAAAGAAGAAGACGGTGTATCCCGCATTTAACAGGATAGCTTGCTAAATACGGGATACAGCGTGAAGCTGAATATAAATAAATAAATATTAAATGTACAAATTACGTGACAATATTACTTTGTACACAAATAGGTATTCAATTTAAACAATGTTATATATGTCACCATGCATCACTGCCGATAAACAAAGCTGATTGCACCCATAAAGCTTATTTAGCATCTATTGTTTTTTATGTCACACAATAGAAAAAGTTTTTTTTTTAAATAATTTTAATTATCTGTGAGTAATTATGACAGTTCGAATATTTTATCTATCAATATATTGTTTTATTTAACCAAGGCTAAACATCTTTCATAAAAGAAACGATAAGTGAAGTATTTACAGGCATTTTAGCAGTAAAATAATAATAAACAACATTGTCTATATATCAACATAATATGACAGTTTCATCGTATTTAAGTCAATCAAAGACATATTTACTGACTACTTCATTATCTATAAGACTAGCGACTACCTGCTGCTTTTACTGAGATTGGATTTAAAATTTAAAATTAAATGTGCCAGTGTACTTAAAAGTCATGCAATTGCTAGGCCTTGTCAGTCTCATCAAACCGATGAGAGGGAACTATTGTCTTCTTTCTCCTGGCGTTGATCCTGGCGTTTTCCAGGGTCTCCGTTCCTGCGGAACCTACTTCACTTTTCATGGTCTTTAACGTACTCCATCATTGCATGATCACGGCTTCATCATTTTTAAATATTTTTTGACAAAAGTCAATTAATGATTTTGTATATATGTGAATCTTATTACAATTAAAATTTATTTTTAAAAATTATTATTGAAAAATATTTTTTAAAAGCAATTAGCACTACATAGAAAAATATATTTTAAAATATAACATTTCATATTTATTGTAACATTAGTAGAACTTCCTCGAGTAATAATTTAAAAAAAGAACAACGACAAGTTTATTAGAAAATTAAAAAACGGATTTTATCGCTTTGTTTTTCCTGTTATCCGTTAAGGCATGCATATTCGATAAAATACTCGAAGATAAACATAAAGAAAAAATAGTATAGACAAAAAAAAATAAATACACTTTAAAAACTTTACATTGTACTATAAATATTTAAATAGCAGTAAGTGTAAAAAGGCCGGAACTGCCGCAACTACATAGTTAACAAATGCAAACAAAGTTAGTTGTGTAATATAAAATTGAACTACTAGTTCGATAAAGATACAATCCATACCTACATATATTACAAATTCGAAAGTAACTCTGTCTGTCTGTCTGTCTTTTACGCAATCAGGGCCAAACCGCTTATTCAATTGTGATAAAATACTCATATAGAGATACTTGAGGGTCTCGAGATGAACATAGGATACTTTTCTTTCTCATATATGTAATATCTTCGATATAAACCAATATATTAAAATACTTATTAATTTGACATGCAATTTATTCCGCCATGTTAATAACAACCGTCGTTGCTAAGCAACGATTTGCAAAGTTTGTTGTTAGAAAACGTCACCCAAAATGAGCTTGCTTAACGCATCTCTCTATTGAAAACTGAAAATAATTTCATAAATATATTTAATAAGTATTCGTTCGTTCGTATAGTTCAAGCGCGCGTAGCCGCGTACGGGTCCACTAGTTTATTATATATCAATGTAGGTGATTGCATATAATAAAATGTTTATTGTCACCATGGTATCTTTTCTAATATAGTTATAAATGTAATTATCTTTAAAGGAAAACACCATAGGTAATTATATAAATGAATAATGTATAAGAATAATGTTTTTAAAGTTATTTATATTATTTTGTTATTAATATTAATACGATTCACTTATTATATGGATAATTTGTTGAAATAAACATAAGAAGCGGATCTAGTTAGACCGACTTAATAGCTTTTTTCTATAAGGCAAATATTACTTTGTAATTAGAAAAAATGGATATCTTAGTATCATATATTACTGAGGCCGTCGTAGCGCAGCGGTACAAGTGTGTGACTGTGACGCAATGATTGTGGATTCGATCCCCACTCGAGGAAGTGAAATATTTATTTACGTTTATATTTCCATTTCTTCGCTGTGGTGTAGAGGCAAAGAGCAGCGTTGACTTCTGCCACTCAACACGCAATACCTCCGGAATTCAGAAAGTGGGGAACGGAGTGTCTTAACACTTGGTTGATGTCTTAACCCTGCTGTGTGCGGGATACAGCAGACATATGTTATCATACTCTTGAAACCAGAAATATTGAGCTAACACCATTTAAAATTAAATTTTTTTTTTCAACAAATTTCTTCAACATTAATTATAAATAATTTATCGAGGGTGAAGTGAAAACGGCAACCAACGCTAAACCAAGGTTGCTATGACAACACTATTTTAATACTATTTCTGGTTAGCATTAGCAAAAACTTAGCTTTCTTATAAATTATAGTCACGCTATCCAAGTCGTTAATTGTAGGCCGTGACAGCCATGAACTTGGTCACTTTACGTAATAGACACGTCTTCGTATGAACATATCTTGACTAATATGGATTTAAGCTAGAAATTATTTATTTTAATATATCAATTATAATCTTCTTTTTTTTTGGTATAATTTTTTAAAACAAATATGATATCAGCTTCACGCTGTACCCCGCACACAGCAGGGTAGGCAGAGGGAACCTAGTGTTAAGACACTCCGTTCCCCACTTTTTGCCGAATTCTGGAGGCATTATGTGGCAATTAGTTGAGTGGCAGAATTCAACGCCGCGCTTTGCCTCGACAGCAGAGCGAAGAAATGGAAATGTAAACGTAAATAAATAAATTCACTTCCTCGAGTGGGGATAGAACCCGCACCCTTGTGCCGCTGCTGTGTGATATTAAAATGGCTTAAGCCTAACCTATTAGAAATATTGGTGTAGATTAGTTTGTGTAAAAAAAATACAGTCGAATTCATAACCTCCTTTTCTTACAGAAGTCGGTTAAAAAAAGCAAGGTAGGTGATGATAATTACCTACCTTACTTATTTTATAAATAGGTAGGTACATGTACATATTACATTATAAGTAGATGTAGAGTTTAATTAATTAATATTAACAACCGATTCTTATTTGTTCCGGTAGCATGTACCTATAGGTATACCTACGCTTTATTCACAGTTGTTTTCTTTGAAGAAGATTTTTATTGTTTTTACTTGGCCACCACCAAGCATGCATCAGCCGTTGGTGATGATGACGATGATGTACTCTTTTTATCTCTCATCAGGGAGATAGAGCTCGTAGAAGGAAATTCCTCTGCTCACAGTGTTGTGTGACAGCTCGTGCTAGCCCAGACCAATCGAAACTGCCTCGTTTTCAACCGATCCCTCCAGTTAGTATGAAGCTAGCCAGGTTGTCTCTTACCAATTGCCTGCTACCGAAGACCTTGTTTGGAAACAAAATTACCAAGTTTGCTTAATCCTGCGCCATTTTCTTAAAAGGATCTCTTTACCGGTATTTTTTGTGCTTGATGCCACAGTTGAATAATTGAAATTGGACTGGATTTTTAAATTTTTTATAAGTACGAAGAGGTGTTAGTGAATTCTCAAATTTGGCTTATACCTGCTTTGTGTTTAAATTTGGAAAACAACTTATTTCCACTTGCAGAAGGTTATTTAAGGGTCACCTTAACGATTGCATTACAAGAGATATATATATTGTACCTACAACTAAGTAATATGATACAACTGAGAAACCAAGGTCGGGGAAATACGCTCAATAATTATTATTAATAATAATTTGTAATGTTAATCATATATATTTATTTTTATTTTGATTTACCGACTTTCCAAGTAATTATAATAGTCTCATTTCATTTGAAAAGTAAGTTACTTTTAAATATACGACTAACATGAAACCGATTTACATATAAAAAATTCTATAGAGTAGAGCAGACAGTAGAGGAATAGGCAGAGGCAGCCAGTGTTAAAACACTCCGCTCTCCAGTTTCCGCCTATTCTTGAGGCATTGCGTGTTGAGTGGCGGCGCCGCACCTTGTTTCGACCACAGCGAAGAAATAAAAGAATTAAATATCACGAGTGGGAATCGAACTCGCCTCTGCGCCAATGGCCGACTGGCCTCAATATTTAATTTTAATATGTCAATAACAATCAAACCTAGTACCACTAGCATTTAGTATCCTTAAATCCATGTCACTGGGTCCAGTATTTCAATTCTTCGTCACAAGCACACGCTATAAAAGTTTATCGCATATCTGCACCGAAAAAGGTGGAATTAATGGCCTGCCGAATTCAGTGGAAAATGGGGAACGTGTGAATGAATAGCCGACAACAAAAAAAACTTTGTTAACTTTTATTCTCATATTATTCTAGTAGATATGGCTTCGTATTTAGTTTGCACTTTGCATTACCGCGTAACACCGGCAGGTATCATTTTACAAAGGATTTTTTTTGGGTCGCGCACGCAAAACGAAAATGATCGTTGTCCGCTTGAATTATACTTAATATTAACAAGCATGCCATAATATTCCAAAATGTCAGAAAATGTGATATTTATGACTATACCCTGACTGACTATACGTCGAAATAAAAGTATTTTTCAGCTCCCCGCTGTATCCTATTATATAGCAGGGTAGATAGAGGGTACCTAGTGTTAAGACGCTTCTTTCTCCAGTCTCCATCGAATTTCTGAGGCATTCCCTATTGAGTAAAATTAACGCCACACTTTTTGCCTTGGAATCAGAGCAAAGAAATTAAATTATTAATAAATAGTAATTCATTCCCCGAGTGGGAATCGAACCCACAACCGTCACTTTATAATCACACGGATTTTCCAATGCGCCACGACGGCCTCGAAACAAGTTTAACTTAAATAACTTCTCAAAATTACTACGGAAATAAATACGAATAAAATATATTTTTTTTACTTCATAGAGTTCATGCAGTTAAATTAACATGCACTAACTAGAGCAATATATAATTTTTCAACATACAATATTTTATACAAAATATTTAGAATACATATTGAAAAACATGAAAAAATTCGCATTAAGTGAAACGAATTGAACAGAAACAGCGTCTCATTGTATTTCTTTATTCTCGTGTCTTATTTTGAAACTGTGAGTGATTAAAGTTTTCTTCATTGTGACTTGCATTGCTATTTGTTTGCTAACAAAGAATTAATATCATAAGGGAAACTAGTG